>OX451735.1:670589763-670962745 GCA_948472305.1 Vicia faba | reverse complement strand
TATAATAATGATAAGGAGTAATAATACCGAAATTGAAGGTGTTGATTCGACAAATGCTTGCTATGGTGGAGCGGCACTGTGTCAATTGGGTGGAGAGTAGATCCTGGTGGGATGGGAGCTATGGACTGGTCATTTGTATTGACAGTGTGGTATATGCGGAAGGACCTGCTCGTCCTATTGGTAAAGTAGCTGCTATTGCAATGCTTGCAAGACTAGATGCTCCTATTGCTTTTGAAAGAAAACTAAGGGGTAGTCAAATGTCTCATGCATATGAATTTTAGAAGTGAATACTCGGTAATGCTTTGCCATCTTCTATCTGAAGTGTTTGTTGATTCTTTCTACTGAGTGTCAGGAATTCAGGATTCAAGAGACATTAACACCACATATTTATTCAAAAATTTTAGATAAATATGTAATGTCAATATTTCTTAGTTCCAGAACGCTTAACTTGTTGACACTCTCTGTTTTTCTGAGACTTCCCAACACATTGGGTTAGAATTTTCAACTTTGACCTTTTTCGGCTGTAGATTATTGATGGAAAAACTATCACAGAAATGTTATCTCATGGCACTTGAAGCATAAATAGAACTCTAAAACACTTTTGGTATTTGTATTGTTTTCATATTTTGTTTGTGCATGTACAGATTTGAAAAACTGGAAAGGAGACATTTTTCAATATGGGATTCTAATTATTTTCTTATTCATTCTCCATATAACAAGGTTTAACACCAAACATCAGCATTAACAAATCTACTCTTGCTTGCAGCTTCCTCCTGAAAAATTTATCGAAAACACGAAAATCATTATGGGGGTAAAGGATTTTGTGGCTGGCCAGGACTGTAACTACTTACATCCAGGCACAATTTGTCTCACCAAAGTTGACTCGTGGCCGGCGAGTACGTTACAATTCAATGGAAGATGAAGGATGATATCTTCAAATTTATTTGAAAAGTATTTTGTTCTGTTTCACCTTCTGTATGTGATGCCTTATGAATATTTATTCAACTAATGTTTATAGGATTTTTTTTAGATAGTATTAACAAATATACAAAATCAGTGCATGCAAAAGTTGTTGATTTTTTTCAATGAAAGTAGTAATTAAAAATATAATAGCATGTAGCTTATATGAACACAATTTAGCCTAACTATATATCTTGTTATTGAAATAGTATACACAAGCTTTTATGATAATGATTTATGTTATTATTTAAATAGGAGGGTGTAAGTGATCCATAATGGAAATGACTTCAAGGGTATTGTTTTGGAGTCAAAGATATAGTAACCCTATAGGCGGCCACACCCTTGACACTGTCCTTAAAAAGAAATGTCCAAAGTGTTAGACTGTTGCTGGATGATCATCATCAATTTTTTGTTTTTATTTTTCATCATATGACATAGGATGTATTTTAAGTAGATTATTGTGATAAATATATTATAGATTTACTTTAATTAATTATTAAATAGAATATAATTATTATATCAATTATTAACTTAATTAATAAAATAAATATTATATTAGGTTTAATTATTGAATGAACCCTGATAGATTTGATCATTTTTAAATAGTTTATTGAAAGGTTTCTTCCTTTATTTGATATTTTTAAAAAGAAGGTAGTAATATTCTCAAATTACATTCAAACTTATGGATTCAACTATGACATATACATATTTATTGTATTATTTATATTACAATATCAATTATATCTATAATTTAGGCTATAATATTAAATTAATCTTACGTGTGAGTTAAAATCGATAACATTATACAACAATAATCAAATCGTTTTTTTTTTTGTTACGATAGAAAATTTTGAACAATTTTTGTGCCTGTAACTGTACGAGTAAATTACTAAAGAACTAATGATTTTTGTTAAACTTTCATTGAGAAAATCACAATCACGTTTAGAATTTCAAATTTTTGATTTGCTCTTTTCGATCACCAATTTATGAAAATAATATATGGCATCTCTCTAACTTTGAAAATCGATTAAAACGAATATAAATTTGTTGTCTTGCGTTGAGATTTGATCGAAAATAAATCGGGTCTAAAACCGGGTCATATGATTCGTTTGTCTATAAAACGGGTGAGAGAGATGAATTATAACAGGCTGGCACTATAATAGAGATGTCGTCAGTTTTGTAAAACATGCCGTCACTTTCGTAAAACACACATCTATATCAATTTATTTTTATTTCACTTTCGAAAAGCACTTTTGTGTATCAATAAGACTATCTACAATGGCTAAATTTATTTAATACTTATTTTTTCCATTTTTTATATTCCACATCATCTTCTCTCTTCCACCTAATAATTCAATATTCATTCAATTTTTAATCATTACAATAGTTTTGTTTAATAAAATTCAACACCTTACCCCACCACATTTATTTCATATTTTTATTTTCTTTTTTATGTTTTTATTTTTTTTATTATATATTAATAATAATTATCAATTGAAATTAAATTAAAATAATTAAGAGTTTAATAATTTTTTTTTAATTTTTTTTAATTTAAAAACTTATTTTAATTTTTTTCTCAAATTTTATATTCGTAATTACAAAAAATATAAACAATAATTTAGGTGTTAAGAGGGTTATTGTTGGAATTCATTTCACTAAAAAATTGTTTAGAGCTACAAACAATAATTTATTGGAGGTTAAATAGAAAAATTAGAGAGAAAAAATAGATTTTTTTTCTTTGTCCAAATCAAATGAACCAAGGCTCTATTTATAGACCAAAAAAAATGATGAATTTTGGTGAAAATAAAAATAAATAAAAAATTGATTTTTTATAAAATAATTGACTCCAAATAATTTAGGTGAGATAAAAATATAAACCATCACAACAACCAATTATATTTTGCAAAGTATTATAAGTGGTCTACACTTATTTCTCATTCAACATGTTGAATGTTTTCAACACAAATTAATTCATGTCACATTCAACACCTTATTCAACAATTCATTGGAGCAACTCAACTATTAAAAAATTTATTCAACACCCCATTACAAGTAGTCTAACAATTTATTTTCTATTCTAATAAATTATATGTTTTGAAATATGACAATTAAAAATATAATATTCATTGAAATATTAAAAAACTTTTTTTGACAAATATAATATTGTTATATTTGTTTAATAATTATGTATCATTGAAAATAATCATATAAATTGTTATATTTGTTAAATATAAATATTTTGATTTGTATGATTATAATCTCATCTATTATGAATATAATTATATAAATTTTGTGTGGTAATTGTATACTTAATTTGTTGGTAATAATACTTATTTATATTAATAATAATTATATTCTATCAATATATTATTATTAATATAAATTTAAAATAAATAAAATTTATTGGTAATTATCACCTGTGTTATATTAATAATAATTATATCTTATTAGTACAACTATTATTAATGTAATTTTCTTTTATGATACAAATATTATTGGCATTTTGTGCTTATTTTGTCATGTTTAAATATTCTATCAATATTGAGATTTTGGTGATATAAGTTTATGTTTATTATTGTACTTTTGATGTAAGATTATAATGAACTAGAGTTTTATTAGGGAAACGTTTGGCTGAAATATGTGGAATCATTTCTTTATAATTGTTCACTTAATGATTCCTTATTCTTTCATAATAGTCTCAATTCCTAACTCTGTCAAAACTCTCAATGAGACTAATTATGAGGACTGGAAAGAGTCTCTCGACCTTTATTTGGCTATAGTCAATCTTGACTTGTCTCTGAGAACTAAAAAGTTTGACGCTATTACTGATGAGTCTATTGAAGCTCAGAGGACTCTTTATAAAAAGTGGGAACACTCTAATAGAGTGTTCCTTAAGGTGATATCTTACACAATGAAAAAATCCATTAGACAAAACATACCAGAAAGTGAGAGTGTTAAAGCTTATCAGAAGTCTGTGGTGAGAAGTTCACTCATTTTGATAAGGCTAGGAAGTGTGAATATCTCTCTATGTTTGACAAAACTAAGTATGATGGTGTTAGTGGTGTGCGTGAGCATATTATGAAGGTGATCCACTATTATAATAAGCTGAAAACACTCAAAGTTGAAATTGGTGAGAGTACTCTAATCTGGAGGGTTCTCGAGTCTCTGCCTCCTCGATTTGATGTTATGAGGACCTCCTATAATACCCAGAAAGTTGAATCGACTATGGATGAGATAATAGCCATAGTAACTCAAGAAGAAGATTCTATGAAAAAGGGAAAAGAAAGAAAGTATTTCAGTTTGTCGCTTCTACCTCAGGAACAAAGGTTTACAAGAAAAATTACCGTAAGGAAAAACATCACTTTGATGATAAGAAAGGGAAAAGGACAACACAACATTTACAGCCTAAGGATAAGTTTTTTTAAGAGGAATTTCTTTAAGGAAGAATGCAAGTACTGCAAGAAGTATGGACATAAGGCAGGTGATTGTTTTTTCTTGGAAAAGAAACTTGAAAAGAAAGGTACACTTCTAGCTCTAGCCTGTTTTGAATCAAATATAGTAGATGTTCCTTCCAATACTTGGTGGTTGAACTCAGGTGCGACTATTCATGTTGTGAATTCTTTGCAGGGGTTAACAAGCTTGAGGAAACCAAGTAATGTTGAGGCGAAGGTCATTATGGGAGACGGAGCTATAGTACCAGTGATAGAGATAGGAGTTGTTTCCTTGTTTTTTTACCTTCGGGACACATTTTGATTTTAAAATATGCAGCTTATGAACCTTCAATGAGAAGGAATTTGATTTCTATTTCAGCTTTGGACAAATGTGGCAACTCTTTTGTTTTTGGTAATGGAAAACTTGATGTTTGTTTTAATTATGCTATTATTGGTTCTGGAGTTTTGTGTGATGGCTTGTATATGTTGAATGTGAATGGAATGTCTTTTAATTTTGTTGTTGGGATTAACTGCAATCGGAAAGATGGGAGTTCTTCGATATTCTGGAATAGACGTTTAGGGCATATTTCTAGACCTCATATTGAAAGACTAATTAAGGAGGGTATTCTGCCTAATCTTGATTGCCTCAAAGGAAAGTTAATTTCCAAAACTAGAATACAAAAGTGAGTAGATGTGAAGATGTATTGCAATTGATTCATACAGACATGTTTGGACCTATTACACCTAATGCCATGGGTGGCTATAGGTACTTTATCACTTTCGTAGACGACTTCTCGTGATTTTGTTGGATTGAACTTCTCCAAGACAAGTCTAGTTCCTTAGATGCCTTCAAATATTTTAAAACTGCCATTGAATTGAAAATAGAAAAAAAGGTTAAGTGTGTGAAGTCTGATAGATGAGGATAATATTATGGTAGATATGATGAGACTGGAAGAAATCCAAGACTGTTTTCTATATTTTCTAGATAAATGTGGGATTGAGGCTCAATACACCATGTCAGGAACTCCTCATCAGAATGGAGTTGCAGAGAGACGTAACCGCACACTTATGGACATGCTGAGGTGCATGATGAGTCATCTGTCATTGCTTTATTTTCTTTGGGGTGATGCTTTGAAGACTACTATTTACATTTTTAATCAGGTGCCTAGTAAATCAGTGTCGAAGACTCCTTATGAACTTTTAACGAGTAGAAAGCCAAGTTTGAGACATTTTCATGTTTGGGGTTGTAAGGTTGAAGTCAAACATTATAATCCCAAATAGAAGAAACTTGATATGAAGATTGTTAGTGGTTTCTTCATCAAATACAATATTGGGTCTAGAGGTTGAAGATTTTATTATCCTTCTCATTCTACGAGAGTCGTTGAATCTGATCGAGCGATTTTCTTTTAGGATGATTTGGATAATGAAGTTTCTATGCCACGACCAGTTACTCTTGAAGAAGATCATACTTTTCTCCCTATAACAATTGATTATTTCCCTAATGAGGTTTTTATTCTAGTAACTCAAAATAATGATCAAGTTATGGCACCACAAATATATGACCATGAAAAAATTGATACCCTAGAGCCTAATGGTGTTGCAGAACCAAATGACATTGCACAAGTTATTCCATTGAGACGATCTCGGAGAGCTTGAAAGTCTACGATATCAAATGACTTTGTTGTGTATCTCCAAGAGCATGAGTTTGATATTCATAATGATGATGATCCTACCACTTTTAATGAAGCAATTTCTTGTTCTCATGCTTTCGAATGGTTGAATGTTATGCATGATGAATTAAATTCTATGTCTCATAATGGTGTTTGGGAGCTCACAGTATTTCCAGTTGGTTGTAAGGCCATTGGATGCAAATGGGTTTTCAAAACTAAACATAATCCAGATGGTAAGATTGATAGATACAAAGCTAGATTAGTGGCAAAAGGCTATAGTCAAAGAGAAGGGTTGATTACAAAGAGACTTTTCACCTTTCTGTACCAAAGATGCTTTTCGAGTTGTTATGGCATTAGTTGCACACTTTAATTTGGAACTTCACCAGATGGATGTGAAGAAAACTTTTCTAAGTGTAGAACTTGTTGAAGATGTTTATGTGATTCAGCCTGAAGGTTTTATTCAAGCAGGAAAAAGATAAGTTAGTATGAAAATTGAAGAAATCCATCTATGGATTGAAATAAGCATCTAGACAATGGTATTTAAAGTGTGACCAAGTTGTCACTTATTTTGGTTTCAATGAAAATGCTTCAGATCAATGCATTTATTTAAAGATCAGTGAGAGAGATTTTATAATATTAGTGTTGTATGTCGATGATATTCTTCTTGCTAGCAGCAGTGCTAATATTTTGAATGAGACAAGATTGATGTTAAGTAACCACTTTTATATGAAGGACCTAGGTGATGCTTATGTTGTTTTAGGCATCCAAATTTTTCGTGATAGGTCACATGGTGTTCTTGGTCTGTCTCAAAAAGGATATATCGAAATAATCCTCAAGCGCTTTAATATGCAGTCTTACTCCCTGTGCAATGTTCCTGACCAAAAGGGTGATAAGCTCTCTAAAGCTGAATTCCTCAAAATGATAAAGAAACTATTGAGATGGAAAGAGTCTCATATGCTTCCACTATTGGAAGTTTAATGTATGCTCAAGTTTGTACTCGTCCCGATATTGCATATGCAGTTAATGTTTTAGGGAGATACTTGAGTAACCCAGGTTTGGGTCATTAGAAAGTCGTTAAAAAGGTCATGTGATATTTGCAGGGAACTAAGGATTATATGTTGACCTATAAGAAGTTTGATCAACTTCAGGTTACTGGTTATTCTGATTCTAATTTTGCAGGTTGCCCTGACGATTGAAAGTCTTCTTTTGACCTAATTTTATGATGGCAGGAGAAGCTATTTCGTGGAAGAGTGTTAAACAGACTCTTATGGCTACCTCAACCATGGAGGCAAAATATGTATCTTGATATGAAGCTAACTGTCAAGCTATGTGGATGAAGAACTTAATCTCTCGCTTTAAAGTTATTGAAAGCATATCTAAGCCACTTGTGATATATTGCGACAATTCTGCTGCTGTACATTTCTCTCAGAACACTAAGATCTCTTCTCGTTCAAAGCATTTTAATATTAAGTATTTATTTGTCAGAGAGAAAATTATTGAATTTCAGACTCGAATTGAACATCTGGCCACCAAGAACATATTGGCAGATCCACTGACCAAAGGCTTAACTGTTGGTGTTTTTCAAAGTCATGCAACCAACATGGGTGTAGTTAAGTCATTTGATATTCTGGATTAGTGGGAGTCTGATTGTTGTATTTAATTATTGTAATGAGATATGTATGAGATGGCATTAATTTTATTATCATATCTCTTATAGCATTTCAAATGTTTGGACCATTATTGGATTACATAATTCTTTATTATATTATGTTAATCTATATTCATTATTGTTATGTGAAATGAAAGTATTTGACATGTTTGTTTTGTTTCCCTATCGGATACAATTTATGCATTGTTAAATTTTATGATTTCTCACATTATTTTAATAATAAATGATTGATATATTTGTTTATTACAATTTTTGTATTTTAATAATTAATTAAAGTCATCCAAGTGGGATAATGTTAAATATATTATGGATTTACTTTAATCAATTATTAAATAGAATATAATCATTATATCAATTATTAAATTAATTAATAAAATGAATTGTATTGGGCTTAATTGTTGAATAATCCGTGATGGGTTGGGTCATTCTTTTAGATAGTCCACTGAGAGGTCACTTTCCTCATCTGGTGGCTATATATTCTAGTCATCCCGTTAGGTTAGATATCAAGCTTTGTCGTACCATCAGGAAGAAGGCAGTAACATTCTCAATTTACACTCAAGCATATGGATTCAACCATCACATAGACATGTTTATTATATTATTATATGTCGTACAATTATATCTATGATTGAGGCTATAGTGTTAAACTAATCTGTCATATTGTAGTTAGGATATGAGTTTCTCTATTTTAAATCAAAGGCGTATACATATTGCGGAAAAATTGAATTCAAAGTTCAGCCCATATTACTGGAGTGTGGGTTAGCAGGCTTAAGGACTTATGATCACCCCTAGTAGCATACATATCTACGGGCTTGAGTATGTATATATGTTGCTAAAAAGTGTGTTTTGAATTCATTATGTAAAATCACATTTTGAAACATAGTTTTAAAAAGTTTAAGGAATGTCTTAGAATTATAGTTTAACTTAACTCTTTTTTTAACAAAACTAGATTGAAAAATGTTTACATTTTTCATTTATGAACATATGTTTAGGTGATATATTATTTGATGTGAGATTCTTAATAAACCCTCTCACACTTAAAACTGGACATATGGAGTGTGGACATAATTGATGGTTGACCCAATAACAGAAATTTGATAACAAGTTACCTAATAAATTTTAAACTAGTCCCTGATATCATCTTAGAATTAGAGTTTGACCTAACTCATTCCTACAAATTCGATTTTGTAAGGTTGAGTTATGTCAACTACAATTCTTAAGAAGATGAGACACTCTTATAATAAATGAATAGGAAATTAAATAAAAAGTTTTAAGAACCGACAATGACTTGAAATTTGTTTGAGAGTATATCTTAGGGTTTTTTCAAGAAACAAAGTATAAAGACACAGATAATCGTAGCCGGCACTCAAAAAAAATCTAACTAAACACATGAATATGACAACATTAGAGTGGATAAGGTGCATGTTGCTGGGAGTTGAGTTTCTCAAGAATTTCTAGGGTGAAGTTGTTTCTAATACTGCAATTTATTTGATCAGTAAATCTCCATCCACACGAATACACTTCCAGACGCATATGGAGGTTTAAATTGGAAAATTTTACATTACTCTAATTTGAAGGTTTTGGGAGCTTTGACATTTGTGTATACCGAGCTTGATGGTAAATGTGTATTTGTTGGTTATTCTAAAGGTGTAAGGTATATAAGACGTGTAATATGGAATCTAAAATATAAAATTCTATCTTAAACATGAATGTTACTTTTGATGAGACCTTAATGGAGATGAAGTGACAAGACTTGAAAGTTAACGTGGAGAAAGCTCAAATTTTAAGTGAAGGCTCTAAATAGTGAGACTAAATATAAGGAGGAAGTTGAGGATTTCACTTATAGTTCCAGGAAAAGGAAACATATAGTTAGGGGTGTTTAATCCAAATCAATTCAAATAAAAACTGCAAATCGATCCAAAAAATCAATAACTGCAAAAACATAATATTATTGGATGTGTGGATGCCATTTTGTAAAAACCGCTCGGTTGAGATCAAATTACGAATTGATTTTTGAAAACTGATCCAAACCAAACCAAGTTGTGTATATATATATTTTTATACTTATTTATTTTTTATTGGCTTAAATAGTTTTTTTGTCCTTGTAAGTTGGCGTGTTTTTTATTTTGGTCCTTAAATATTTTTTTTTGATGAAGTCCACATATGTTGCTTTTCTATTGGGGTTAATCCCTGACATCAAATTTCTTCACCGGGTATTGGAACCCAGATGTTTCTCCTTCGTCGCTAAGATGTCAAATTCCAAGCCCAAAAACACAAGGAAATCCATGACAAGATTGAATCAAGCATTAAACAAAATCAAATCAAATCAATTATACAGATTCAAACATTACAAAATCGTCAAAAATTGCAGAAAATCGTATCAATAACAGTATCAAATCTTAAATCGTCCAAGTTACAGACAAATCTACTAAAACCTAGAACAAATAAAACCCTAATCAACTCTAAACTAAAGAATTTGTAACATAACTCATTACAAATTTTTCCTAAATTATCTAACCCTAAGACACTATAAATACCTTTAAAATCTAAGACCTAAGGGAGGGAGATTATTACAGTAGAAGTAAAAGAAGGGGTAGAAGAAGATAGATCTGGGTTTCAATTTCTGAAACCCTAAATCTGCGGTGCCGTTGCCTTCAAGGCGCACATCCATCGCCGTTGTGCCTCCATCATCATCATTGTATTCATCTTTCACACCTGCAAATAAAAAGGATAATAAGGGATTAGGAATCGGAAGGTGGAAAAATGCGAGCGCAGAAAAGCACGGTTTTGGAGGTAATGAGAACTTAGCTTGATTTTTGTTTGATTGTTGATGATTTTGGGTGGATCGAGGTAGAGGTTTGTCATCGCGGCCGCCTGGGGTTCAGGAGTTAGAGTTTTTTATTGTTGTTTGTGTAGAAAGAGAGGTTAACGAGAGAGAGAGAGAGAGAGAGAGAGAGAGAGAGAGAGAGAGAGAGAGAGAGAGAGAGAGAGAGAGAGAGAGAGAAGAACAATAGAAGAAAGAGAGAAAGAACAAATGAAAATGAAGAAGAAATGTAAGAAAATGCAAATATACTCCCTCCGCATGCGATCTCTATCAGGGACACGTGGCCAACATCTGGCCACGTAATCCCATGAACCCTCATCGTGCGATCTCTCCCTCACTGTACGCTCTCACCCCCCCCCCCCCCCCCCCCCATGTTTGGACCAAAAAACAAACTATTGGGCTCCAACCCGTTACTACGCAAACCCCCCATAGTTACTGCAGAGTGGGAATCCTTACCCCCTTGTGTTCTGGGCCAAGTCCAATATCTAAGTTTGGGCCCTGATATTAGGGATGTCAACGGGACAGGGAATATGCGGAGAATTCTTACCCGCTCCCCGCCCCACCCCCCAGTATTTTCCCTATCCTCACGGATCTCCACAGTTTCCACGGAGATCCACGAACATCGAGTCTTAAAAAAATTTCTATACTTTTCGATCAAAACTATGACACTAGTATTTCGTTATTTTTTCATTTTTTTTAATAAAAAAATGTTATATATTTTGCGTATTTCTTTAAAAAAAAACACACATCTTGCATTTATAGCAAACAAAAAGTGCAAAAGTATTTGCATCAATAGCAAATAAAAATGCAAAAGTATTTGCAATTGTTAATATTTCTTTTTACTTAAAAATGATAAAGATCCAACAAAACATGTTGTTACCATGCATAATCATACAAAAACTCATGACCTAAATATATCATAATGCATATAAAAGTAGAAAATTAGAATTATCAAATATCTAAAAAATGCTCATAAATATCCCATAATGCATAACAAAATAGAATTGGATGATAATTACTAATTTCAAAGCAATTTTCCATTGATGACTCTTCATCCTAATATATTAATAATTTTTATAAAAAAACATGTAAAATTATATAATTATATATAAAAGCTAAAGAATATGGTTGGAGTCGGGGAATCTGCGGGTCAGAGGGTACTTCCCCAATCCCCGTCCCAAAGTGTTATCGGGGGAATCTTTCCCTCCATCCCCATCTCTGCGAAGGATAAAATCCCCATCTTCAGAGCTCCAAACAGATAATCTCCATGGGGATCTCCGTTAACATATTCAAATTAACATCCCTACCTGATATTCACACCCCAAGATTTTACTAACTAACTAAAGTTACAGCCCTACGTTTTTATAAAATAAAATTAATTTATTTTTTATAATTTCATTTATTTATTTATTTACTATCATTTTTTTATTTATCACATTATCATATAATTTTACATAATTAGTAAATAATTATAATATTTTTCTATTAAATTTTTTTAACATATTTTTACTGAATTATAAATTAGTTATTTATTAATTAAAATCTATTTTAAATACTAACCTTTCTTTAATTGCATTAAATATTTTTCTCATGCATTAAAAATCTTTTTTTCTCATATTGCATCATATACTTGAAAACATATAACCAATCAAATACTAACCTTTTTTACTAACCTAATTCAAATTTATATTTATTTTCAAAATAGAATTATAGAAATTTCTTTTATCGACTGCGAACTACATCTACAATTTCGCTATTCACAAACTCAGACTTGGTTCAAGGAGAATTCAATATATTTCCATAGTCCATAAAAAAAACTAACCAAACAACTACGAACTACGAATTGAGACTCTGATTCCTCATAAGAGGATACGTAGGCATACAACTTAAAATCGTGGCGAATTCCCTTAACTAAAAAATTAAAACCCTAATCCTAAACCTTAAATCTAAACCCTAGTATCCTTGTGAACAAGGTAGATGAAGGGTGCCTAACACCTTCCCTTCATCTAAAGTGAATCAAGATTTTAGAATCTCTGTATCATCAATTCGGGTTATCCCATTATATTCCCGTCTAAGGATAAATTAATGGTGGCGACTCTTCATATTTTTTGCCGCTTATTACACAAATGAATGTCAATACCGCCTTCTTACATGGAGACTTTAAAGAGACAATATACATGGAGTAACCTGAAGTTTTTGTAGAGGAAAAATCTAAGGTGTATATTTTGAAGTTATATTTGTATGAGCAGGAGCAAAGTCCAAGACAATGGTATCGCCGATTTGATGAATTTCTTCTTAATCATGATTTTGAAAAAAAAAAGATTATGATAGTTGTGTATACATATTTAAGAGGAATAAAGAAGTAGTTCTCTACCTACTTCTATATGTTAATCATATCTTGAAGGAGAATTGTAGATGAAATATATTGGTGAAGTTAAGAGGATTCTAGAGATGGGTATCATGGAAAACCGCAAAAGGAGTGAGTTGTTCATATCTAAAAGAAAAGATGGTGGAGAGTACCCGTTATGCGAGTGGAATTGGAAACATCGTGTATGGTATAATCGTAGTAGGCCTGATTTAACATATGCAATTATCATAGTAAGTTACTTTTGAGGGATATGTGTATGTAGACTACGGACACTAGAAAATGCTTGTTAGATTTTATCTTTAATTTATTTTAGACAACTATAAGTTGGAAGGAAAAACAACAACCAGTTATGGCATTATATACAACTCAAGCGAACTACATTTTCCTAATTAAAGAGGTAAAAAGTCATATGATTAAGAGGCATGATCAAAGACTTATAAATTGCTCAAGAATATGTGAAGATACATTGTGATTGTCAAAGCTCAATTCATTTGGTTAATCATCAAGTATGTCATGAGAGGATAAAACACACTTTTTGTATTTTATTAGAGACGTGATTGAATAGATCAAGATTGTGGTTCAAAATGTTACTTCAAAAGATAAGGAAGATTCTGCATAAAAAATAGAAACATGATCGAGACTTGGGAAGCGAAATGAATATAATGATAATATAGAAATGGTGTTGACGAACCTGAAGGCACATTGCAACATCGAGTGTGTTGCAAATGCATATTAGGTTTAAGTGTAATGTGGTACTGCCTTGAAATGAAAGATATAAAAAGGAGTGAGTGGTGAATTGTGAAAGAACGATGAGGATTTGGAGGTAGTGAGTGTGTCAAACCATGAGTTTGGGTTTGAATCTAAAATGAGTGATTAGAACGTTTAAGTACATGTTAAAGCGAGAGAGTGAGTGAATCAGATGGGGATCAGAATGAATCTCACCTACTACTCCACTTATGTGTCTTTCCGACTTTATAATACGAGAAGGAAGAAATTGTATGTGATACTATCACAATATTTCTGACTTTATTACTTAAGTCAATGTTCAATTATTGTTTAGATCTCATCAATTTTGTCGTAGAGTGATACAAGCTTGAAAAGAATAGTAAGCTAGTTGATAAATAAACTCATATCACAATATTGTTTTAGGCAATCCGAAGATTTTAGACAATATTATAATTCATCATTAGGAGGATTGGGCATGCTTAGAGTTGAAAAATATTTTTCAATATTTCGGTATCATGTGTTATTCATGTTCCGAGAGGAGAAGACATTGTGACACAAATTGCATAAAAGATATAAAATATTCTTATGAATGTTGAGATTTTTTTTTATAATTTATTTTATAATTATTTGTTAAAAATTCTTAATTGATAGTGAATTATAAAACTGCTCTCTCTTTGACCTATAATATTTAGATTAAACTTAGTAAATAATTTATGTGATGTTGCTGTTTATATTGTTTTTGTTATATTAATTATACGTTACACATATGTAAGCTTAATTTTATTTAAAATTGTTTAATTTAGTTGTTTTTGTATTGTTTTTTCAACATATTATATTTCTAGATCTATTTAATTTATCTTCAATTTCACTACACAAGTTACAATGTACATCATGTGGTACTGATGATAACACTAGCTCTGCTAGGATACAATGTGAATGCAGTTCTATTAAGCATGACAATTGAGCGAGTTTGAGATGATTTTTATCTATTCTAAATTTCAATTTCAATTCTCAAATAATTCACGTTTTTTTTTTTAATTTTAACAAAAATAAAAAATTAAAACTCAAATCCATTTCAAATGGATTTAGATATCTTTGTCCTATTACTATCCATTAATGAAATCAATTTTTTTAATAAAAATATTTTTATAACATTAAAATGCGTTACAAATAATAAAATAAGATAATTCAAAAAATCGTTACATATATTTTAAATATTTTAAATAATAAATACAAATTAAAATATTAAAATAATAATTACATATTTAATATTTTAAATTATTTAAATTAAATAATAAAATATATAATAAAATAAATGAAATAAATTCCACTTACTAATATCTACACTAATAGAATCATTTTCATATTTTGTAATTAGAAAACACATAAATCCGAACTCAAATCTAATTAAAAAAGATTTTTTTTTATTAAATTTGAGACAGATTTGAATTTTTGTTTAGAATATTCCCTCTCCACTCTTAAATATTAGTAAAAATGTATGCCAGTTAAATTGAAATGAGTTTCGTTTAATTTATTATTTAATTTATTATTTTATGATGAATAGTAGTATTGATTTTTTGTCCAGACAAAAAATTTAAGACATAATGAAAAAAAGGGGCTAAGTCAGTAACTTTCACTCTTTTATTAAATGGCCCCACATTTCTACGTCCTTTTCAGATAAAACAATTATAATAATTGTATATATTTAACTACACATCAATAAGGAATAGAACACTGCAAAATTTCATTTTCTTTCCTGTACTCAATAATAATTTCCTTTAAAGACAATTTTTTTTTAAAAAACATAACCATTTATTTATAACCAGACAATATTACCAGACACATATATGTTCTATCATAATCTTTGTGCTGTGTATATATAAATGTGTCCTGTTTTTGGTTCCCCGTTGTTTACCCCATTAGGTCCCTACCTAACTTAATTATATATTGTTATATAGTTATAGCATACGCTCCTCTTTCCATACACTGTCATGTTGTTATCTGTACACATTCAGAAAATTAGTGTAATGTTTCCGCTTTTCAATGTTGGTGTTTGAGCTGTATTTATGTTAAAAATTATTTCAACTTCAAGAAAAAAAATGGTTTAATTGGTTTCTGTTGACTTTTAAGAATAACATCGTAATAAATTAAATTAAATTAATATAGTTTAAATTGATTCAGTTGATTCCATTTTTTAAAAAGTTTTATTGAATCATACATATACATAGAAAAAAAATATGATTTTGTGTTTAGTTATTAATACATTATTATAAAATAAGTTTATAATGGTCTAAATAAATTTATAATTTGATTCATAAATATAAACTGCGTCTTACAATTTTATCTTATTTATAAAGAATAATATACACGCAATTGCATTCTTAAATAAATTTAAAATATTATATTATATAATATTTTTTGAATAAACTAAAATGATATATTAATCACCAAAAACAAAGATTGAAAGTATAAGACACTAGCTTCAATACACTACATAAGATTTAACCTCTAATACTGGTAATCGAAAGTGAATAATTGAAAATGAGATTTCAACCTCCAGTAAGATTGAAGTTTAATCTTTTTACTGATAGAACTCAAAGACTAACTAATATTCTGAAAAATCTTTTGATTCCTTACTTTTCAAATGATCCACACTACAACTATCCAAATGATGTGGAAAGTGGTAGCGCCTGAGTGAGATCATCCTTCCATCGTCACAAAGTGATCATGATGATCCCGACGATGATCCTGAAAAGTCGACTAGAAGCCTAACCAACCAGACATCAAAGACCAAATTTTACCATAAAAATCACATCGAACACAAATATTATCCTTATCCTCAAAATTTCCATAATCTGTTGTACAGGACTGCTCCGCAACTATAATAATTTGTCGTTTAACCAAATTATTCTTTGTCGGTAACCTATTAAGATATAACCTCAAAGCAAAAAGATTAACCTTTAGCGGCACCCCTTTAGACTATCAATCATAAGAATCGATGTATTGTTGAGGATCTGCCAACATCGTCAAAAAACGATAAGTACTACTAACATTATACTGATTAGAAGAATGTAATCTCCATACCCAAGAATCAGAAACCTTGTCCTGCAAAACAAAAGAATCCAACAACCTAATACACTCCTCAACCAACTCTTCCTCCCACGCAAACAACCGTTTACACCATCTCTAAGCCTCTATATCTGGCCTCCAACCTAAAGCAAACATCTTCGTTGCGAAAGCACCCTTATACTCAGATAACTCATAAAGCCTTTGGAATCTATTCATTAACACCCCTCCCTTAACCAAGGATCCCTTTAAAAAAGAGAGTCTACCTCATTGCCTACCAATCTCTCAATAGTATCGATCAGCCACCCACTTTCAATCATCCCATCCCCTTGTCTGATCCTATTCAAATCTTGCCACCAAACAGACCTTCCTTCTAGCCCAACCCTCAACCGCCCCCTTTCTCACCATAGTGATTAACTAAAAATCTATACCAAAGACTTTCCCTCTCTTCCAACACTCTCAAATACTATTTTCTCAATAAAGCATCATTAAACTCTATCAACCTTCTCACCCCCATGCCCACATTCTCCTTTCGCATACAAATAGTCTCCCAACTAATCCATATTATCTTTCTACTATCCTCCCTACCTCCCCAAAAGAAAGTATTAAATAAATATTCAAGGATATAAATGATACCTGAGGGAGCCTTGAAGAAAGAAAGGAAATAAACTAGGATAGAGGATATAACATACTTCAACAAAACCAACCGACCCCCCAAAGATAGATTATGACTTTTCCACCCAAATAACCTGCTTCTGATGCTATTCAACAACGGATGCCAAAAATTAAGCTTACACAAATTGCTCCCGATAGATATATTATGTAATTATAAACAAGTGCATGTGACATGCTAACCCGGTAACACTATAATTTCTTTTTTGTTATCAACATTTTATATATAAAAGAATACAAAAGTAACATAAACTTTTTTTCAATCTTATCTCTATTAACGTCAACAAATTAAATATGAAAACAAAAATAAATATATAATAATTTTTTTCAAATAAAAATAATAGTATTTTTAAAATAATATTATTTTATATATAAATTAAAATAAATATCAAACAATGATACGATAAAATATATACATATTATTATTATTATTGATTTTTCTAAAGAATTAATATATATATATATATATATATATATATATATATATATATATATATATATATATATATATATATATATATATATATATATATATATATATATATATATATATATATATATATATATATATATATATTAATTCTTTAGAAAAATCAATAATAATAATATGTATATATTTTATCGTATCGTTGTTTGATATATATTAAAATTCTGGTATCATAAATCAGATATGTGATGTCGAATGAGATGTCACGACACAAATATCTATTTGCAAGTAAGGTGCAGTAAAATCAAAAGCAGTAAAAACACAAGAGATTGTTCACCCAGTTCAGTGTACAACAACACCTACTTTGGGGCTACCAAGCCAAGGACAAGTTTACTAAATAGTATCAATTCATAGACTCTCAGTAAACAACCAGTTTACGATCTAATCACTTAATCACTACCCAAGCTAAAATTCTACCTAAGACTCACCTAGGTATGAGGCCATCCCCAAATCCCTTCAATCACTTACAATGAAGAACTTAACAGAATTAATAAGTATGAAACTTCAATCATTCAATGCTTAAAAGCTTATGAATGATACACAATTAACAATCCAAATAACAACTCAAGTATTTATACTAATACTTAGAGTGTATTACAAATAAAAAGCCTAAACTTCTAATCAGAAAGAAGATATTCTTCTTCAAAAGTTTCTTGTCTTTGAATAAGGAAGCAAGTCCTTATATATGCGCAGCTTTAGGCCTGGGCTTAAAAACAAATATTCAAATCTTTTGAATATTTCCATAAAAACAAGCCAGCATAAAATTATGCAGTTTGAAAAATATTCCTCCATATTTTTCGCAGCATGTAGATCACAAATCCTAAATTATAGAGTGCTGGAAATCAGGAAACAAAAGACTTAACTGATTTTGGACTGAGATCAGTTCAGTAGGCAGATGTCAAGACATCTGCTTTGACATCATTCAAAACATTTTTGCTCCAAATGTTAAGACATTTAGCAAAATATTAACAAGTCATTGTTTTACCAAAATTGCTGCCAACAAACACTTATATATATATATATATATATATATATATATATATAGTGGTATGTAAGATTTTATAAAATAATGCGAGCCAGTTTGGTTTGGTTCGATTTGTAAAATATAAACGGCTAACTGAATCAAACCACACAATTTTGTTAGAAAATGATCCAAAAATTCATCCTAATCAAATGTGTTTTTTTTTCTGATTTTCAGTTCGGTTCGATTTTGATGTAGGAAGCTTGGATGCGGGAATCAAAGAAGAAAGTCGTGCATCCGAATGATTCGACAAGATTTGTGAAAATTTGGCGTCCGGGGTCAGAATGACTCGTATTATACCTTTTTTCGAAAAGTGAATCGTCTCATGAGTTTGTTTTAGGCCCAAAAGTAGCATTTTACTATTTGTCACAATTTCAACAATTTCTGTTTTATTTTTCACATTTTCTTTTCTATTTTATTTGTTTTTTTATAAATAATTTTCATATTAAGGCTTCTTTTTTCTGTCTTTAAACACTATTGAGAGTGGTTGTCATGATTATCTTTCATTATAATAAAATTCAAAGTTTTTTCCTGGTGAATTCCAACTTTATTTAACAAGTTTGTCGTCTGCAAACTTGTGTTTTACTTTAGGTTTAGTGTTTGTTACTCCTTTCGTGCTTCTGACTGTGTTAGTTGGCATCAAAGTAGATTTTCTCTTGTTCTTTTCATAGCTTGACAAACATGGGGGGTCAACCGATGACCAGAACAAATCTTGAGGGTATTATCACGGCTTTTACCATGATCTTAATTGCTTTGACTAAATAGATGATGACTTTATTATCTCAAGGGAGCAACACAACAACAATGTGAACCAACAAAGAGACAAGAAAAAGGAACCATTTAGAGTTCCATGGTGGCAACAATCGTGCTGTTATTACTGAAAAATTGAGTTCTGAGGAAGAAGAACCCAATAAGGAAGAGGTAGTTGACCATAGGAATCGACATAACACTACTACAAAACGCACAAACAACAACACCCAATTCACTGCGGTTCTTCTCAACACCGTGGTGACATCTCTAAACCCAGACACTAACATTTTTTTAAATAAAAATTGTTAGGATATAATAATGGTTGTTGCCATAACCGTGGTAATACAATCATGATTTCTTTGGTTAGAACCTTAGTTCCCTCCTATTATTTTCTTCTTGTTAGATAGTTTATTGTTCTTTTATTGTATGTTATTCTATGTTGTTTTGCATGTTGTGTTGTTGACAAATAAGTTTGCGATTTCACATGTGGATAATTTTCATGGTGTTTGTAGGACTCAAGAAATGTGAATGAAGAAACAACAACAACATCAAACTTCATCTAGTTGGAGAATCTATGAGAAGAAATATAAGAAGTATGGAGCTATTGTGTAAACTTCGTCCACCTTATATTTCTTTTTCATGGCTTCGCAAACTAGATGAACCTCATAATTGATTCCAGTTCCACGATACAGTTTCAATAAAAGGCGCGTCCTGGAAACATATATTTGATAATATATGATGATGATGATGGTGGTAGCAAGCATATAGTATGAATTGATAAGGTACATGTGGTTTGTGTAGCAATGGAAAAAATACAAGAAGTATGAAGTCATTGTGGAAACTTCATCCACCTTGTATTTATTTTTCATTACTTCACAAACTAGATGAACTTCATAGTTCTACGATTATTTTCAATAAAAGGCGTGTTCTATAAACAACTTAATATATTTTATGATATTATATGCTGTTAGTGTTTTGTTGCTAAAATGTATGTTTTTTTTGTTGTATTACTGTTAGCTGATGTTTTTGTCGCCATGTTATTTTACATAGAGGAGAAAAAAAATATCTTTGGAGATATTTGAGCTTTTGGCGAAGAAGGCATAGTTTTTTAAGAGGGAAACGTTGGATGAGACTTAGAAATATTTTCTAAAGTTTTTCTTATAGGTTCGACAAGTGAAGATATAGCCTTTGATGGGATTTTTGAATTTGAATAAGGAATAACTAATTTTTGTCCTTATCCCATTTCAATAGAAGACCGTGGAGTTTCAGGAGGAAAGAAAGACACGCTGAGCGAAATGTGTCATGTTATGAATGAAAGGCCGTTGCAAACACTTGTTTTGATTTAGTATATATAGGAGTCTTTGTGTTAGGATTCAAGTGTGTTCATCATTTGTACAAAATCTCACATAAACTCAAAGGATCTGCGTATTGAGAAAAGAGTCCTTTGAGAAATGTACGTGTTAACACCATCTTTTGTTCAATTCCAATTTATCATTCTAGGATTTACTTCTAGAAATTTACTTTCAATTGCCTTTATTGCATTTTCTTTATAAGCTTCATAAGTTTACTTTAAAGACTCATTTAGATTAAAACCAATATTATTGAAAGACTATGAATACAGTCGAAGTGTTATTCGTTTCAAAGAATAAAGTTTAAATAAGAACGCATGTCCTAGGACTAATCTAGTCGATTCTATGAGTAACTAAGAACTTTTCGTTGTTTTTAGAAGATTATTTCTTGCTTACCAATTTTCTAGGTAAACAAATTGGCATGCCCAATGGGACCAATGTTCATTTAAAGATATTTGTTCTTGTGAAAAGCTTTTGTTTTGTTGAAAATATTCATCATTTTCTTGTATTAGACTTTGTTGCATGAGACTTAGAAGTGGTAAATTAGCCATAAACAACAAGGAAATACCTAAAAGAAAATACGTTAGGAAAATGGAAAATCAAAGTCAACCATGTAATCAAAATCCTCCTAACAATGATGAAGTACCACCCCAAGATCTTCGACAGGGGGAACTACGGTTTTAACGCCTTTTTCAGATGCGATACCTTCTTCAACAAGTTTGACACCAATGCAGTTGAACGCTCATATTGGCTCTATTTTGACTTATATTGGACCACAGGGTTCACCAGAGACCCCCCACCAAGGGGAAATGTTTTCCGTAGGACTCAAGGGTCTCCTGGTTTTTCTATGCTTATAAATGGTTGTGAACAGCCTTATGGCATGCCATCATCGTTTATGGTAGGTTTTCATAATTCTACTTCAACCTATTCAGAACCTATAATCAATGTCCCTTCACCCTTACAAGGTTATGGGTCTGCTGTGAATAATGTGGGTCAAAGTACTCAATCCTTAGGGGCAGGATTTTCTTCCCAAATGCCAAATTTGACAAATCACTCTGCAGCAGTAATTAGGCAACAAATGGACGAAAGTAACCATGAAATAGTCCAAATGCTTGCACAAACAATGGATACAACTTTTAACCCTTTGATTCAAAACACAACTCAAGCGAACCAACAAATGGCAGCACAAATGACGTGCATAGCTGAATTCTTTGGTTTTCCTCAACCCCCACCACACCCTCAAAGGGAATGGGTAAAATAAAATCAAGGGATAACCCTTGAAGAAGACCCAAAAATTAACCAATTTCAATAAAATCCAAGAAATACACCCCAGGTGAATCTGATAAAACAGGGACAAGCAGTCGAAATACCTAGAGTTGAAACTCTTAGGCAGGAACCACAAATTCCAAGAGAGGAAGAACCTAGGATTGTGATGGTAAATAGAAACCAAAATGATGATGAAGTTATACATCAGATTCGACGGGATAATATGGAGGTTAACAATAATCTAGCTGCCATGGTTAAAATAATCATGGCTCGAAATGGTGTAAATGTTGGCATTCATAGGCTAAGTTACACTACACCATCAAACGAGTACATTTTGCAATCAGATATACCTCCTAGGTGGAAAGTCCCCAAATTTACAAAATTTTCTTGGGATACTACTGAGTCCATTGTCGAACATGTGGCGAGATACCTAATAGAGGCAGGTGAAATTTCAAGTAATGAAAATATTAGGATTAAATACTTCCCAAGTTCACTAACAAGAAATGCCTTCACATGGTTCACAACATTACCAATAAATTCGATTCATAGTTGGGCTCAGGTGAAAAGATTGTTCCATGAATAATTTTACATGGGACAAACTAAGATTAGTTTGAATGAATTGGGAACTGTTAAGTGCAAACTCACTAAGCCAATAGATTATTATCTAAATCTTTTCTGTTTGCTCAAAGCTAGATGTTTCACTCAAGTTCCTGAGTAGGAGTTGGTCGAAATGGCTGTAAGGGGTATAGATTATATCATTAGGAAGAAATTGGACACCCAACACTTGAGAGACATAGCCCAGTTGGCTGATAGGGTTCGACAGATAGAACTCTTGAAAATTTAAAAAGCTAGAGCAAGTAAGAATAATAAAAAAGAAATAATATCCTATGTTGAATTCGACGAAGACGATCAGGGGTTATATGAAGATCCTTTAGATTTTGGTGAAGGCGAAATAGACCTTGCTGAACTTAAGAAAGGGTCCCATTATTCTTATAAAGGTTTGGCACCTTCAAATGGTAAAAACCCAGTCAAACCTGATAAGGGCGACAAATTCCCTAAAAGGACTTATACTTTCGATGTTACTAAATGTGATGAAATTTTTTACTTATTAGTTAAAGATGGTAAAATGATAGTGCCTCATAGAGCTAAAATACCCCCTTTGGAACAAATGAAAAAGAGGGGTTTATGCAAATATCATAATTTTTTGGGCCATAAAACATCTCAATTTTTTCTTTTCAAGGATCTCGTTCAGAATGCAATCAAAGAAGGAAGGCTCAACTTTGAGGAAAAATCAAAACCTCGGATGAAGATTGATGTTGAACCTCTTCAAGTAGCTGAGGCCTATTATGTTGAAACATATTCGATTAACATGGTTGCAATCATTGAAGATTGTGCCAAAGAGGTGGTCATGGTCGAAGCTGAAGGTTTCCCAAAGGGAGCCATTGAGGATTCCACCCAGTGTTAGCAACAACATAAACTGTTAATGGTTTCATGCAAGTTGATAACATAACTAAGGCTACGGAAGGCTTTATGGTAAAGTTACACGATATGGGCATCACTGAGGATGCATGTCTCGAAGTGAACATGGTCGAAGCTTCACAAAAAATTGAGATGGAAGTGGACAAAGAGGCCAAGAGACGTGAAGAGTACAACCAGGTGTTATTTCCTAGGAAAACTAAAATTTTGCTGGAGTTTCTCCATAGGTTCCAGAGAAATAAGTCAGAGGTTATGCTCTGCCTTAGGTGCAGTTCAATCTTAGACAAGAATGTTGCTGAATACATCAAAGGCTACCAAAGGATCAAGGAAAGGAGGAATCGGAAAAATGTCAATAACATGTTTACCTTCGATAAGAGGGGAATTCCAAGAAATGAGAACTAGGGAGGTTAGAGATTTCGTGCGAAAAATCAATCTTCTTTCAAACCAACTGCTGAAGCCCCTAAGGGAAAATGGGTGAAGCCTACTCACATGTTGGATTAGGACCAGGCTAAGTGGAAGAATTTTGAGGTTGGAAGTGGATCTTCATTGGAATACCGAAAGGAATTTCAAGTCACTAAACAACAAGCATATGGGTCAAGTAACTACAAAGGGAAGAATCCCATGTCCCACTCCCAATGGTGCAGGGAATAGAGGAGGCGAAAAGCTGAAAGAGAGGCCAAAGAAAAAATGGTTGCAGAATCAAGTAGGAACATGCCATTAGACAAAGGGAAAGATGTTGACAAGAAAAGTGAGAGAGTAAGAAAAAAAATTCGAAGATAAAGTCGAAGGTGCAGAGAATAAAGATGAACCGCTAACAAACAACTTTAATACAAACTCAGAGCCAAGCCTCGACATCACCTGTAATGTAGTATCTATTATTCCAAGGGAGTACGACCAAATTATAGAGGCCGAAGAGCTAGAAGCGAATGTTGATGTTGAAATGGCCAGATATAGGCCAATCTGCTATTATGTGATGAATCACAGATGTGTCGAAAAGCAAAATGACTTTTTCGAAAGGTCAGATGATGCTATGAGAAACCATCTGAAACCTTTCTTCATAAGAGGTAAAGTGGATAACATGGCTATAAATAAGATATTGGTAGATGGAGGCGCTGCAGTGAATTTGATGTCACATACCATCTGGAAGAAGTTAGGAAAAAATGATATGAACACAAAGCCACATAACATGGTTTTGTCAAATTATGAGGGTAAAGTAAGAACAACCCTGGGAATTATCCAGGTTGACTTGACTGTTGGCACAATAACAAGACTAACTATGTTTATGGTGGTCGAATCAAAGGCCAATTATAATTTATTGTTGGGACGTGAGTGGATACATGACATATGAGCAGTGCCATCCTCAATGCACCAAAGAATAACCATCTGGCGCAACGATGGTATAGTGGAAAATATTGAAGCTGACCAAAGTTATTTTATGGAAGAAGTTAATCATGTCGAAATGCGCCATTTTGACAGAAATTTGGCAAACATTGCTCCTTGAAATTCTTATGGATTTTCATTTTCACCTGATGGTAATGCATATTGTTCCCTTTATTTACATCCTACTCAGGGTTTCCAATGGCATAGACAGGTTATAGGAAATGAAGACCTAGACTATGGGGGAGCAGGAGGTATCCAACCAACTGGTTAGGGTAGTGAATTCTGTGAAGATGTCTGAGCCCCAAACATTGAGAAAGGTTTTGGCCTATATGTCTAAAAACAAACTAACATCGACCTTGGAGGCTGAAGTAAAATTCATGGTTGTCAAAGCCAACATTGATGAGGGGCACCTTGAGGTTCTGGAGAGGACTTTGATCCTGAACCACCTGATAAGGTTCGAGACGAGGTGCAAGGCCAGAGGCTGGACGCTATCTATGATGACAAGTCTTTGGGTTTCTAAAAAGATCTATTAAAAAACAATACGAATATGCTAGTGTAAGATCCGCTTGAAGAAATAAACCTAGGTGAAGGGGAGATCAAAAGGCCAACATCAGCCCACAAGGCATGATCGAAGTAATTCAACTGTTGAAGGAGTTCAAGGACTGTTTTCGTGTGGGATTACAATGAAATGCCTATTTTAAGCAGGAATCTTGTCGAGCTGAAGCTGCCAATAAAGCCTGGGAAAGAGCCAGTTAAGCAGATTCCAAGAATTTTTGCACCTGAAGTTTTGTCGAAGATCAAAGAGGAGGTTGAAAAGCTTCTCAGATGTAACTTCATTCTAACAACCAGGTATGTTGAATAGATTGCCAATATAGTACCGGTTATTAAGAAAAATGACAGTCTTAGGGTTTGCATAGACTTTAGAGGTTTAAATACTGCGACCCTAAAAGATGGATACCCAATGCCTGTGGCGGAAATGTTGGTTGATTCTGTTGCAGGGCATGACTACCTGAGTATGCTTGATGGATATTCTGGTTACAATTAAACTTTCATTGTTGAGGAAGATGTGCCAAAAATAGAGTTTCGATGCCTTGGAGCCTTAGGCACGTACGAGTGGGTGATGATGCCTTCTGGCTTGAAAAACGCTAGGGAAACTTATTAAAGGGAAATGAATTCCATTTTCATGACTTTATAGAAACATTTATGCAGATTTACATTGACGATGTTGTTGTTAAGTCTGTTTCAGGAAAAAAGTCATATTGACCATCTTCGACAGTCATTCGAAAGAATGAGGAAGCATGGTCTAAAAATGAATCCTCTTAAATGCGCTTTTTGTATGTAGGACGGAGATTTCCTAGGCTTTGTGACCCACAAGAAATGGATTAAAATAAACCAAAACAAGACCAAGGCCATCATGGAAGCGAAAGTGCCATCGATAAAGAAGGAACTTTAGTCGCTGCTGGGAAAAATTAACTTCTTAAGGAAGTTTATTTCGAACTTAAGTGGTAAGACTCAAGCCTTATCACCATTGCTTATACTTAAGAAGGAAGGTTTTTAATGGGGGCATGCTCAACAAGAAGCTTTCGAAAAGATCAAGCATTATCTTGTTCAACCTCCAATCTTGTCTCCTCCTTGTAGAAATAGGAGCATGAAATTGTACATTATAATACGGTGGCTGAATCGACTATTATAATGGTTTTGCGTTTGTATTCGCAAATGTTGTGGTAAGCAAGAGTCGCCACCAACTTTTCTTTTACCCAACAAAGGAAAAGGTGAAAAGAACAGAAAAAGACTTTTTGAGAGTTTTCTGAGTAAGGGGTTAGATATGGAAAGGGAAGGTGTTAGCACCCTTTCCATCCGTAGTTATCTACAGACTCTTAGATGCTTAGCTCATTTTTGAAATACCTTGTGCTTTCGTGTGATTTTTGAAAATTATTTTGAAATGCCAATAGTAAGGCAGTTTACTTTATGATAACTCTTGTATCAGTCCTCAAGAGTGTTGATAAAGCGTTTTTTGAAAATGTTTTTGAAATATTTTGTGTAAAAATTTGTTTTTGAGCATAGCATTTAGGAACTATCTACTTTACTCGAAATGTTTGTTATTTTCCTCCTTTCCTTTAGACAGTGCTATCCTGCTATCAGTAAGTAGGTAACCCTAGTCGCTTGGATGTTCGAGGGACATTCGAAGGGATGTTTATAGTCATGAAGGCGACTTGGCAAGAAATATTAGTAATTACCCTAGGGTTTTAATATCATGTGTGATACGGTGGGAGAACTGACTTGAGGTTTTGCGTTTGTATTCGCACTTGTTTGGTTTAGCAAGAGTCGCCACCGACTTTTTATTTTATCCTAAAGGAAAGGTTAAAAAGCACAGGAAAAACCTTTTGAGATGTTTCGTGGGTTCGGGGGGTAGATTATGAAAAGGGAAGGTATTAGAACCCTTTTCATCCATGGTTATCCATGGGCTCTTAGTTACTTGGTTTTAGATCACTTGCCTTTGATTTTCAAATTGCTTGAAATTGTGGTGTGTGTGTGTGTGTTTTGAAAATGTTTTTGAAGAAGATGCCTTGTCTTAGGCAACCAATGTAATGACTCGTGTTTGAGTGTTTTACAAAGGTGTGTATCTTTTCGAAAAGATATTTCAAATGTTTTTTTGAAAGTTTTGTTTTGAAAGTGTTTGTGGAATGTGGTTTTGAAAAGTAGGCAAGTGTTTTTGCAAGTTTGATCAAGTAACTAAGAGTTGTCTACCCCTATTGTACTCAAAGGTTTTTCTCATGTCTTAACCCTTTTTAACAATTTTGTTCCACCATTGTATTTGGTGGACAATCTTGCGTTTAGGATGTTTAACGGGACAAGCGCGGGTCATCGTATGGACCATGAATGCAATGGTGCCAAGTGTCTTTGGCAATTTTGCTTGAAGGGACTATGATCATGTTGATAGGCAACCTTCGAAAGCGTCATCGAGGTACTATGATCATTTGAATTGTTTTGCCAAAGAAACTCGACGTGCAAGCATGGCCCATTTTGGAAGGCAACAAGCGGGATTACCCTAGGGGTGCAAGTGTGATTGTGTATTGATTTCATGTATTTGTCTTGTATTAGGTTATATAGCGTTTGATTTTATGTACATACAAACCCTAGGTCTAACCATGGTATATTTGAAAGCGGTAAATTGCGGGAATTTAAAGTCTACGCTATTACAAATAAGTATCCGGGAGTGGGGGTACAAATTTACAA
This sequence comes from Vicia faba, assembly GCA_948472305.1. NCBI lineage: Eukaryota > Viridiplantae > Streptophyta > Magnoliopsida > Fabales > Fabaceae > Vicia > Vicia faba. The sequence continues at coordinate 670,934,393 of OX451735.1, read as the reverse complement.
ATGGGGATGAGACTTAAATGGGAGAGTAGTGTCCAAATAATTACAACCAAATTGAATTGCGCAAATGTAAAATATAATGTATAGCAATGTATAAGAATAGCAAATGTATCAATATATGAAAAGATAAAATGTGTATTGTAAATGCATTTGTGTAAGTGTATGATTATTTATTTACAAGTATGGAGAATATTTAACTTAAGGGAAAATTAAGTATTGTTTATTTGTCAAGTATTATTATCCTTTTTTGTTAATATGTACAAATAAGAAAAATTTAATAAAAGAAAAGAAAAGGTTTCAAATTCCATTTTTTATGTATTAATGCTCCTATGTATTTTAGTTAGCATTTTATGTACAAATAAAGGTTTTTAAAAAAAGAAAATGTTTTAAGCTTTTAGAGAAAATTATCATTTATACATTTTTTATTTATGTACAAAAGGGTATTAAGTAAAAATTTAAAAAAAGGAATATTATTTAAGTTAGAAAAATCTTATTTCTATATACTCCTAAATATATATATATAAAAATAATAATAGACATTTATTAAAAAGGGAATTTTAATTGTATCATTCTTTTTATTTAAAAAAAAAAAGCATTAGTGTGAATTAGTTTTAAAAAGAAACAAATGGGCCTAGGTAGAATTTGTCTAGCCCAAACAAAAGGGCAGAATAAAAGAAAACAAAAGGGGGGGGGGGGGGGGGGGGGCGTTTAGAAAGGGGCAAAATGGGCTTAGGCGCGTTGCTGAGGCAAAGGCCCAAACGAATTATCATATTTTCCTTTTAGGGTTGAACTGATTTTGTGTCATTAGGATTTTTAGGGTTTGTGACATACAGAGGCGCGGCGTTCATTACCTTCGTCTTCTTCATCTTCTCAAGCAAACCTCTGAGTTTTCTCTTCGCCCAAGGCCGTCAAGCGCCATCGCCATCTCCTCTTCTCCATGGATTTATTCAAGTGGTGGCTTACAAGGTATCGATTTCCGTCTCTATCGCGTTAGGGTTTCGAGCTTTTTAGATCTTGCATTTTTACTTTTCATTGTGTTCTGATCTTAAGTGTTGTTGTTGTTTCTGTGAAAGGGAAAAAGGAAGGGATTTATACCTTTGGGGGAGACGGATGAGGACGGTGGCTTGGAGGCGTTGTGGGCGGCCAAGGCGGCGAGGAGATGGTGATGCTGTGAACTTGCTCTTCCTGGTATCTTTATTTTTTTGCCTTTTGTTGGATTTAATGATGCATTCTGAAAACCTAATTTGACATCACTTCTTTTCTTATTCTTGCTTGCTTGCCCTTTTGCTTCTGTTGCTATATGCTTCTATATGCTAGCTTGATGGTGTTGACGTTTACCCCTGGTTGCTTCTGAACATGCTTGTTGGTATTGAGTATCGAATGATATTGTGTTGGTTTGATGATGATGCTTGAAAACCCTTTGTATGACTTTCTCTTCCTCTTCTGTATCTTTGCTTCAGTTGCCTTCAATGATGATTTGCTTGCCTATGATGAAAGTTTTCTGAGGCTTTGGTTGCCTTACTCTGTATTGCCTTGAATGCTTGATACATTTGGTTGATGCTTAGGCTATGGCGTTTGTTGGATTTTGATACTGGTTTAGGCTTGACAGTTCAGGTTTTTGGTGTTTGGGAGCTTTACTGGTTTAGGCTTGACAGTTCAGGCAGGTAAGGCTTGGGCAGGTTAAGCTCGAGGCCTTTGGTTGTTATGCTTGTACAGGTTGGGGTTTGAAGCCAGTAAGGCTTGAAGCTTGATATTCTAGTTTACCAACTTCAGGTTTAGTGCAGGTTTGGCCTATGGCTTTGAGGCTTGAGCTTTTGAATGCATATTTGTTTGTAGTTATGCAGGTTAAGGCCTTTTTGAATTGTTTGACAGTTGAGTTTGAGGCTAAGAGCTTTTGAATGTAGGTTTTGGACAAATGAAGGCTTTGAATGGTTTTTGGGATTCAGTTTCGGTTTGACTGTTTAAGCTTTAGGCTCTTTCAATCTGATGGTTTGCAAGGTTTTTTTTAATGTTACAGTTTTGAGAGCCTTTGATATATTTTTTCTGCTTCTTAATATCTTATGCTGCCCCCTTTCTACTGTGTTAACAGTTTTGTTTTATATCTTTTCTTGCCTAAAGCCTGAGCCCTGTAAGCCTCCTTCTTTCACTCTCTCTCTCTCCTCTCTCTTGACAGTTTTTTAAGCATTTAATATTGCTTAGAAGTACTTTTTTCTCAAAAAGCAATGGCCTAGGGAAATGATGTAATTTGATGTTGCTTGCACTTGTATATTTTCCTCTGCATACTTTGTACTTCTTGATATTTGCATATCTCTTTTGACAGCTTTTGGTGGCCTTTTGTACTTGCTTGATATCTTGATATCTTTCCATATCCTTGGACAGTTTTTTTGACATTTAGTTCAGTTTGGATTTGGACTTTGTTTGGCATGCTGTTTGTTTGGAAACAATGCAGTTGGTTGACAATTTGAACTTGTGCAAAAATCATAACTTTGTGCATTCATACCTTTTTCTTTTGCAAGCATTATTTTCATCCGTCTTTTTGAATCGGGAGAAATCTCGTGATTTACAGAGAGGGCAATACTGATTCCGGCCAGTTGCCTTTAATGATGAATCTTTAAATTACTGTCTGTCTTTTTAATTTATCTGCTTTGACTTTTCTTTCTTTTCTTTGTTTTGCAGATAAACAATCAAATGGAGCGAAAGAGGAGGCATTGGATAGAAGATGAAGACATTAGGAATTTAGGATAGTTTCAATTTAATTATTTGTAACATTATTATTATAAACAATGATGTAAATAAATTTACCGTTGTTCAAATAATAGATTGTAACAAACCATTAAAGGTGAATAAAAATCCTCTTTTGATCAATTAATTCTTTTTATTTCCTTTCAATTGTTTAACTTAATTATTTGAATTTCTTAAATTAAAACAATTGGAAATAAATCCAATTATTCTGACTTTAGAAAAAAGAAATAATTAATAAACGTCTGGCGCTTCAAATATCCAATGCACAGTTAATCAAACCAATATCCAGATATTTATCTTTTTACTGATCAAATCAAACACTGTAGATTCTCAATTTAAGTACCTCAACTTTTATCTCTTCTCAAATCAAATTCCTTAGCCTTTAATGATTAAACAAAACACTGCAATTTCTTGATTCAAATGCCTCAATCCAAATCTCAGAGTAAACTGAAAAGAACTATAAAATTAATTCTTTCTGCGCGCACAAACCCTAGTTCTTGATTAAATGTCAAAGAAACGTCCGCCTGATCAAAACCTGAGCCAAAATCAACCAAAACCTAAGCAAACTGTGTGAACTGTTCCAGAGCCATGAAAACCCTAATTTTGTCTGACTGACGGGAAAAGTCTGTTTGACCGATTCTTGAACCAGTCTGAAAAATCAGGAAACGGCCGAGGCTGTGATTTCTTGTGGAAAAAAAACAAGGGCAAATTTTGGGGTACAACAGTTGCCCCTGTTCAATCTTCTTGAACCTGAAGAGTTAGATTGGCAGGTTTGCCTTTCGCGACTTGAAGGTAAAAGGAGATTGGACACTAGAGTGCCCAAAAATTTGCACTCAGTGATGTGATGGTAGAGGGAATGGGCTTAAAGATGCCATTTGGTGATGGGCTTAAAGATGCCATCTAGGGATGTGACAGAACCTTGTTGGGAATGGGCTTATAGATGCCATTTGGTGATGGGCTTAAAGATGCCATCTGGTGACTACTGGTAGGAGGATGGGCTTATAGATGCCATCTGGAAATGTTGAACTGCATGTCCTTGGTGAGTGGACGAGTATCAGAAAGGTATCCATGTTTTGGAACGTCTCTGAACTGGGGATCTGAAATAGCAATAGATTGACATCCATGTTTGGAGAATCCGTAAACTGTTTTCAGGAGTCTTGAAGTGGAGAAGGAATCGGTGTAGGGTTTCCTAATGATGAGTCCGTGTAAAACTGCATCTAAACGAATCTGGAATAAGTATCAAAATGTCGCTGTGTTTGGGTCACATCTGAACTATTTCTGGATGAATCTCAGAAGATGATGATTTTTGTCTGTTGACTGATCTTTTCCTGAAAAGGTAAAGAGTCAGTTGTATGTAATGTCATGATGCATTATGCAATGTATGTTACATCAATGTTGATGATATGAATGTGATGAATGCGCAGGTAAGCTGGTGAGCTGTCTTGCTGAGGATAGATGAATCCTGGATGGCTGGAGATAAGAATCTTGACTGCTGCCGGGGAGGGCAAGAATCTGTGATCATAAGAAGTCCTGGAACCACTGTCGGGGAATCCGGAGCTTGGGTTGTATGCCAATCTATTGGGGAATTCCTGTCTTGAGGAGATCTTCACTGGGGAATATTCGAATATTCTATGAGGAACTAAAAATGAGAGTCTTCACTCTGCTTGGGGATTGATAATTGGAAGTCTTAGCTCCGCTGGGGATATTGAAACTTGATTCTGAGGGGAATTAGATTCTGGAAGGTTCTCCGGCTGGGGATTGCAAGAATCTTCTGGTGCTGCAGGTGTTGATCTGGAATAAGTTACTGAATGTCGCCATCTCTGGGTCACATCTTGAACTATCTCTAGAAGCAAATCTGGAAAGAGTATCGGAATATCGCCAAATCTTGGGTCACATCTGAACTATTTCTGGGAGGAAATTCTGAATAAGTTATAGAATGTCGCCAAATCTTGGGTCACATCTGAACTATATCTAGAAGAAAATCTGAACGAGTTATAGAATGTCGCCAAATCTTGGGTCACATCTTGAACTATATCTGGGAGGAAATCTGAATGAGTTATAGAATGTCGCCAAATCTTGGGTCACATCTGAACTATATCTAGAAGCAAATCTGAATGAGTTATAGAATGTCGCCAAATCTTGGGTCACATCTTGAACTATATCTGGGAGGAAATCTGAATGAGTTATAGAATGTCGCCAAATCTTGGGTCACATCTTGACTATATCTAGAAGCAAATCTGAACGAGTTATAGAATGTCGCTAAATCTTGGGTCACATCTTGAACTATATCTGGGAGGAAATCTGAATGAGTTATAGAATGTCGCCAAATCTTGGGTCACATCTTGAACTATATCTAGAAGCAAATCTGAATGAGTTATAGAATGTCGCCAAATCTTGGGTCACATCTTGAACTATATCTGGAAGGAAATCTGGAATAAGTTATAGAATGTCGCCAAATCTTGGGTCACATCTTGAACTATATCTAGAAGCAAATTTGAATGAGTTATAGAATGTCGCCAAATCTTGGGTCACATCTTGAACTATATCTGGGAGGAAATCTGAATGAGTTATAGAATGTCGCCAAATCTTGGGTCACAAATTGAACTATATCTAGAAGCAAATCTGAATGAGTTATAGAATGTCGCCAAATCTTGGGTCACATCTTGAACTATATCTGGAAGGAAATCTGGAATAAGTTATAGAATGTCGCCCAATCAGGGCCACATATGAAACTATCTCTAGAAGGAAATTTTGAATAAGTTATAGAATGTCGCCAAATCAGGGTCACATCTAAACTATTTATGGATCTTGATTTTGCTGAGGGTCAGAAATTGGGAGTATACCAATCTTCTGAGGTGATGAGAATCTTCATGCTGTCAATGGCCAGAAACTGGGAGTATACCAATCTTCTGAGGTTTTTGAGGATGAGAGTCTTCATTCTTGAGAGAAACAGATTTTTTTAGTTGTCTGTTATCTTGTTAGTGGTTGTAACTTCCAGCAGGTGATGAAGGAATACTTCGGACACTTTTGACATTCGAATGCCCCAAGTGATGATGAAGGAGTCTTGAATCAGATTACTCTACAAATTGAGATATTTCTTGAAATCTTGACTGGACTGCCCCAGGTTAACTGAACTTTGAAAGATCTGTTGAAACCTTGACTGGACTGCCCCAGGTGTGCTCGATAGTGACATGTCAATGCCCCTTGTTGAGAGGAGATTTGTCGTTGGAAGTGTCATCCTTTTTGAAGTGATTTGGTTCACTGAGAGAGTTTTCGTTCCTTCGAACATTCGCTGTATGAATTTCTTCGCTGTCAAACAAAAAGCCAAATGCAAACAGTGGTATTCAAACAATGCAAAGTTTATGTCTGTCTCGAAGTTTTGAAAAATGCGTTTTTTAGCAGAAAACTTTTTATAAGACAAGTCAACACAAGATTTAGAGCAAAGCCTTACAGGAGTCAGGATACCTTTGTAACAGTATGCTTTCGAATTAACCCATGCTTCAATTAGGACTTTTGAAGGGTTGTAACGTGGTCTAGTTCACGGTTTAAGAAACAAAGGATAAAGGCTCAAAGTGTATTTGTACCCACCCGCTCTTCGTGATGTTCTTCAACCCTAAGCTCAGTCAATTGCGCGTCGCACTCTGTTTGAGTTTGGAATGACTTTTGGGTGATGGTTCACCAGATGAATTTGGGAGACAGTCATCATCTCCTTTTTCTGTTGCAACATTTTTCATGTTGTTGAGGGTTTGTAATGACCTCTCTATTTTGATTTTGATTTGTTATCCCTAACTTTTGCCTGACTGTTCCCGTTTTCGAGATCACAGTCAGCAGGATGCCCCAGCTTTCTTAAGCCTCCTTTACAGGTTTTGGCTTGGTGGGCTTTTCTCTTTTGAGAGATTGTCTGCCTATGTGATAGGGAACCACCCTTGTCTTTTGATTCCAAAGGAATGCTTTCTTTTGTTGATGTCGTTCGTTGTGTTACGAACTAAGAGTTTGCGACTTCAATGCGCACCTTTTTGAATTAACTGAGCGACTACCCTGTCCCAGGTTTATATCAAAGGTTTTGATTGTTTAGAACAGAAAAAATCCTACTTCTTTGGCTCGAAGGGGTTGACTAGGGATTATCTTCCTTATAACTCCAGTGTTTGGGAATTGAAAGAAATGCCTGTACATCATCAGCAAGGTCTGTTCAAAAGCATACTGTATGAGATTATGGTATTGTTTCGTCATCCTCCCTCTAAAGGCCTGCAGCTTTTTATCGAGAGTTAAATATCATAAAGAAAAGCATAAGAGTAGTGAAAACGAATGGATGAATTCAAGACAAACATATGCAATGCATTAATGAAACAAAGTTTGACATTAAAAGACAATAGTTTGAATAACAAAAGATTACAACTTTGAAAATTCGAATGAAATAAAAACAATCTCAATGATTTGGCATAGGAGGAGTGATCACGCTAGAGTCTCCGGAGGACCAAACTCAATCTCCTTGGCATCAATCATGTCTTGGATATTGTTCTTCAGAGGCCAACAGTTGTTGGTGTCATACCCCGGACTGTCAGAGTGGTATTCACACCTTTCATTGGGATGATAGGTAGGAGCGGCAGTATTTGGGTTCCGGAGAGGAGCCCTCAATGTAATCAGATCCCTCTTCAACAAGTGTTGCAGTGCCTGAGACAGTGACATGTTGATCTTGGTGAACTGTCTCTTAGGTGCGGCCTCCTTATGCTGATGCCACTGTCTTTGTTGAGCAGGCGTAGGACTAGAGATCAAGATTGCTCCTACGTGTTGGTCATGACGAACCTTTTGACTGTTCGCAGCATTGGACTCTTTCTTTCTGTTGTAGGGAATTATCTGAGTATCCGAGGATGTAGTTCCTTGGATCTTTCCACTTTTGATGCCAGCTTCGACCCTTTCGCCGGTTAGTATCAGCTCGGTGAACCCGGCTGAGGAGCTTCCAATTAAGTGATTGAAGAAAGGCCCGGTCAAAGTTCCCATGAAGATGTCAATCAACTCCCTATCAGTTAAAGGAGGTTGCACCCTGCCAGCCAAATCTCTCCACTTTTGGGCATATCCCTTGAAGCTCTCGTCAGAACCCATGGTCATGTTCTGTAACTGCACACGAGTTGGTGCGAGATCAGCGTTGTACTGATATTGTCTGTAAAAAGCCCCAGCTAAATCTTCCCAGGTGTGGATGCGAGAACTCTCCAATTGATAGAACCACTCGAGTTGAGCTCCTACCAGACTTTCTTGGAAGAAATGGATCCAAAGCCTTGGATCAACTGTGTATGGTTGAATCTTGCGAACATAAGACTTTAGATGCATCTTAGGGAAAGAGACTCCATCGTACATGGGAAAGGTAGGGACCTTGAACTTTGGCGGGATGACCAATCCAGGAACTAAACCCATGTCTCCTAGATCCAAGCCAGGTATTTATTGGATCTCCATAGCATTGAGGCGATCCTCCAACTCTTTGTACTTGTCATCAGCAAGAGGGTATTGTTCCTCAGAGTAGTCAGCTTCCTCTTCATCAATCTCCACATTCTGGTCTTCTTCAAGACTAGCCCCTATGCTGGGTGGAGTTGTAAGGTCCAGGGTCTTAGGTCTTCTTTTCAAGTTCAGGATGCGGGCTGCCTTCTTGAACTTCTTCTTGTCTTTGAGAAGGAGAGCTGTCAGATCCTCTTGCCCTTTCCCCATAGCCAGAAGCATTTGTTGGAATTGAGCATTTTGAGCTTGGAGATCTTTCACCGTTTGTTCCATATCCATCTTACTGAAATAAACAGTAGGAAGAATAAGGAGACCTGAAAAGGAGAAACCTGCTATGCAATGATATGTATGATATATATGCAATGTTTTCAAGGATCTCTTGGGGTAAACACAAGAGAATGTTAGAGGTTGAAATTCGATCTTTTGATTGGAGAACTTTGCACCGGTGGATGTCTTTCCGCGGGAATCAAGCTCACCATGTCAAGTGGGTCATAGCCCCTGATTCAAGTTGTTGCACTTGATCTTTGATTGGAGAACTTTGTATCAGTGGATGTCTTTCCACGAGAATCAAGCTCACCATGTCAAGTGGGTCATAGCCTCCGATTCAAGTTGTTGCATTTGATCTTTGATGGCATTTGCTTAGAGGAGAAAACCTCTTGCCCCTTGGTAGACGTCTGGTTCAACGTAACCCTGCATCAAAAGAACCCTCGAGATCCTTGAAATGGTTATTGAAAAATGCTATGGTATGATGTTATGATGTTATGTACATGCATGCAGAAGCAAGTGAGTGAGTATACAGGTAATCATATTCACACAAAACAAACAAGTCCTTAGGTTTAGGCTTGCATGGGGTTGCAGGTAAGTACCCTCTTGAAGTTAGTTGGCTCATCCTGTCCTAAAAATAGAAACCGGGTTCTAAGGAGCTCAATATCATTGGATTGTTTTCTGTGTTCATTGTTTCGGTTTAGCCACTTAACTGGCGACCAAAATATTCCAAGAAAACAATCCTCAATGAGTGTAGTATCGAGTATCTACCAACTTCGGACTGCACCAAAGTCGGTCATCTCACTACCCCTAAAAAGGCTAAGATGGTCAATTAAGGTTCTAAGAGTTCGTTAGTGCTTCACGACATCACTCAGCGGCCCCGTACTCTCCTTGAATGAACTCAAGGGTTACCGGTACTCACAAATATGTCACACTAACATAGCTTACTGCTTCAACCATGTCGGTATACCCCGCACAGTTCCCTCACAGTTTTTTGCTATTTACCTAAAAAGGTGCCCCAAATCCGGGTGTAGGATTTACAACAAGCCCAAACAAGGACCCAAAGGATAAAGCAATCAAGGCAAATAAAACAAGAATGTAAAGGTGATCTAAACCTTAAGGTAACCCCACTTTTAGATAAATCCCCAGCAGAGTCACCAGTTCTGTGATACGGTGGGAGAACTGACTTGAGGTTTTGCGTTTGTATTCGCACTTGTTCGGTTTAGCAAGAGTCGCCACCGACTTTTTATTTTATCCTAAAGGAAAGGTTAAAAAGCACAGGAAAAACCTTTTGAGATGTTTCGTGGGTTCGGGGGGTAGATTATGAAAAGGGAAGGTATTAGCACCTTTTTCATCCATGGTTATCCATGGGCTCTTAGTTACTTGGTTTTAGATCACTTTCCTTTGATTTTCAAATTGCTTGAAATTGTGGTGTGTGTGTGTGTTTTGAAAATGTTTTTGAAGAAGATGCCTTGTCTTAGGCAACCAATGTAATGACTCGTGTTTGAGTGTTTTACAAAGGTGTGTATCTTTTCGAAAAGATGTTTCAAATGTTTTTTTGAAAGTTTTGTTTTGAAAGTGTTTGTGGAATGTGGTTTTGAAAAGTAGGCAAGTGTTTTTGCAAGTTTGATCAAGTAACTAAGAGTTGTCTACCCCTATTGTACTCAAAGGTTTTTCTCATGTCTTAACCCTTTTTAACAATTTTGTTCCACCATTGTATTTGGTGGACAATCTTGCGTTTAGGATGTTTAACGGGACAGGCGCGGGTCATCGTATGGACCATGAATGCAATGGTGCCAAGTGTCTTTAGCAATTTTGCTTGAAGGGACTATGATCATTTTGATAGGCAACCTTCGAAAGCGTCATCGAGGGACTATGATCATTTGAATTGTTTTGCCAAAGAAACTCGACGTGCAAGCATGGCCCATTTTGGAAGGCAACAAGCGGGATTACCCTAGGGGTGCAAGTGTGATTGTGTATTGATTTCATGTATTTGTCTTGTATTAGGTTATATAGCGTTTGATTTTATGTACATACAAACCCTAGGTCTAACCATGGTATATTTGAAAGCGGTAAATTGCGGGAATTTAAAGTCTACGCTATTACAAATAAGTATCCGGGAGTGGGGGTACAAATTTACAAATGGGGATGAGACTTAAATGGGAGAGTAGTGTCCAAATAATTACAACCAAATTGAATTGCGCAAATGTAAAATATAATGTATAGCAATGTATAAGAATAGCAAATATATCAATATATGAAAAGATAAAATGTGTATTGTAAATGCATTTGTGTAAGTGTATGATTATTTATTTACAAGTATGGAGAATATTTAATTTAAGGGAAAATTAAGTATTGTTTATTTGTCAAGTATTATTATCCTTTTTTGTTAATATGTACAAATAAGAAAAATTTAATAAAAGAAAAGAAAAGGTTTCAAATTCCATTTTTTATGTATTAATGCTCCTATGTATTTTAGTTAGCATTTTATGTACAAATAAAGGTTTTTAAAAAAAGAAAATGTTTTAAGCTTTTAGAGAAAATTATCATTTATACATTTTTTATTTATGTACAAAAGGGTATTAAGTAAAAATTTAAAAAAAGGAATATTATTTAAGTTAGAAAAATCTTATTTCTATATACTCCTAAATATATATAAAAAAAAGTAATAATAGACATTTATTAAAAAGGGAATTTTAATTGTATCATTCTTTTTATTTAAAAAAAAAGCATTAGTGTGAATTAGTTTTAAAAAGAAACAAATGGGCCTAGGTAGAATTTGTCTAGCCCAAACAAAAGGGCAGAATAAAAGAAAACAAAAGGGGGGGGGGGGGGGGTTTAGAAAGGGGCAAAATGGGCTTAGGCGCGTTGCTGAGGCAAAGGCCCAAACGAATTCTCATATTTTCCTTTTAGGGTTGAACTGATTTTGTGTCATTAGGATTTTTAGGGTTTGTGACATACAGAGGCGCGGCGTTCATTACCTTCGTCTTCTTCATCTTCTCAAGCAAACCTCTGAGTTTTCTCTTCGCCCAAGGCCGTCAAGCGCCATCGCCATCTCCTCTTCTCCATGGATTTATTCAAGTGGTGGCTTACAAGGTATCGATTTCCATCTCTATCGCGTTAGGGTTTCGAGCTTTTTACATCTTGCATTTTTACTTTTCATTGTGTTCTGATCTTAAGTGTTGTTGTTGTTTCTGTGAAAGGGAAAAAGGAAGGTATTTATACCTTTGGTGGAGACGGATGAGGACGGTGGCTTGAAGGCGTTGTGGGCGGCCAAGGCGGCGAGGAGATGGTGATGCTGTGAACTTGCTCTTCCTGGTATCTTTATTTTTTTGCCTTTTGTTGGGTTTAATGATGCATTCTGAAAACCTAATTTGATATCACTTCTTTTCTTCTTCTTGCTTGCTTGCCCTTTTGCTTCTGTTGCTATATACTTCTGTATGCTAGCTTGATGGTGTTGACGTTTACCCCTGGTTGCTTCTGAACATGCTTGTTGGTATTAAGTATCGAATGCTATTGTGTTGGTTTGATGATGATGCTTGAAAACCCTTTGTATGACTTTCTCTTCCTCTTCTGTATCTTTGCTTCAGTTGCCTTCAATGATGATTTGCTTGCCTATGATGAAAGTTTTCTGAGGCTTTGGTTGCCTTACTCTGTATTGCCTTGAATGCTTGATACATTTGGTTGATGCTTAGGCTATGGCGTTTGTTGGATTTTGATACTGGTTTAGGCTTGACAGTTCAGGTTTTTGGTGTTTGGGAGCTTTACTGGTTTAGGCTTGACAGTTCAGGCAGGTAAGGCTTGGGCAGGTTAAGCTCGAGGCCTTTGGTTGTTATGCTTGTACAGGTTGGGGTTTGAAGCCAGTAAGGCTTGAAGCTTGATATTCTAGTTTACCAACTTCAGGTTTAGTGCAGGTTTGGCCTATGGCTTTGAGGCTTGAGCTTTTGAATGCATATTTGTTTGTAGTTATGCAGGTTAAGGCCTTTTTGAATTGTTTGACAGTTGAGTTTGAGGCTAAGAGCTTTTGAATGTAGGTTTTGGACAAATGAAGGCTTTGAATGGTTTTTGGGATTCAGTTTCGGTTTGACTGTTTAAGCTTTAGGCTCTTTCAATCTGATGGTTTGCAAGGTTTTTTTTAATGTTACAGTTTTGAGAGCCTTTGATATATTTTTTCTGCTTCTTAATATCTTATGCTGCCCCCTTTCTACTGTGTTAACAGTTTTGTTTTATATCTTTTCTTGCCTAAATCCTGAGCCCTGTAAGCCTCCTTCTTTCACTCTCTCTCTCCTCTCTCTTGACAGTTTTTTAAGCATTTAATATTGCTTAGAAGTACTTTTTTCTGAAAAAGCAATGGCCTAGGGAAATGATGTAATTTGATGTTGCTTGCACTTGTATATTTTCCTCTGTGTACTTCTCGATATTTGCATATCTCTTTTGACAACTTTTGGTGGCCTTTTGTACTTGCTTGATATCTTGATATCTTTCCATATCCTTGGACAGTTTTTTTGACATTTAGTTCAGTTTGGATTTGGACTTTGTTTGGCATGCTGTTTGTTTGGAAACTATGCAGTTGGTTGACAATTTGAACTTGTGCAAAAATCATAACTTTGTGCATTCATACCTTTTTCTTTTGCAAGCATTATTTTCATCCCTCTTTGTGAACCGGGAGAAATCTCGTGATTTGCAGAGAGGGCAATACTGATTCCGGCCAATTGCCTTTAATGATGAATCTTTAAATTACTGTTTGTCTTTTTAATTTATCTGCTTTGACTTTTCTTTCTTTTCTTTGTTTTGCAGATAAACAATCAAATGGAGCGAAAGAGGATGCATTGGATAGAAGATGAAGACTTTAGGAATTTAGGATAGTTTCAATTTAATTATTTGTAACATTATTATTATAAACAATGATGTAAATAAATTTACCGTTGTTCAAATAATAGATTGTAACAAACCATTAAAGGTGAATAAAAATCCTCTTTTGATCAATTAATTCTTTTTATTTCCTTTCAATTGTTTAACTTAATTATTTGAATTTCTTAAATTAAAACAATTAGAAATAAATCCAATTATTCTGACTTTAGAAAAAAGAAATAATTAATAAACGTCTGGCGCTTCAAATATCCAATGCACAGTTAATCAAACCAATATCCAGATATTTATCTTTTTACTGATCAAATCAAACACTGTAGATTCTCAATTTAAGTACCTCAGCTTTTATCTCTTCTCAAATCAAATGCCTTAGCCTTTACTGATTAAACAAAACACTGCAATTTCTTGATTCAAATGCCTCAATCCAAATCTCAGAGTAAACTGAAAAGAACTATAAAATTAATTCTTTCTGCGTGCACAAACCCTAGTTCTTGATTAAATGTCAAAGAAACGTCCGCCTAATCAAAACCTGAGCCAAAATCAACCAAACCCTAAGCAAACTGTGTGAACTGTTCCAGAGCCATGAAAACCCTAATTTTGTATGACTGACGGGAAAAGTCTGTTTGACCGATTCTTGAACCAGTTTGAAAAATCAGGAAACGCCCGAGGTTGTGATTTCTTATGGAAAAAAAAACAAGGGCAAATTTTGGGGTACAACATCATGTTTACTGAGCCAATGTTGAGAGGGTCATCGAGGGACTTATGATCTTTAAATTGGAGGGTAGCCACTAAAATCTCTCACATTTCGAGAGTTATGACTATTTTCCGAAGGCAACCGAAGTGGGAGTACCCTAAAGGTGCACATGTGCAAGTATGTTTGTTTCAGTTAATAATATTTGTGTTAGGTTTGCTAACGTTCATTTTTAGTCTTATCATGCAATCCTATTAACATACATCTAACAGTTAATATCTGTGCAGGAATTTAAAATGCGGAATTTAAAGCTACGCTATTACATGGCTTCGGGGAGGGGGATTATTACATGTCCAAAACTTTGGGGGAAATAAAGCAGAAAAAGTAAAGGTCCTAATTTAAACTATTACATCCCAATAAGAAATTACAATAATATGAAAAATAATAATACCAAAATAAAATCACGCGTGAATTGGAAATACGTCTAAAACCCTAAGAAGAAGAGTCCTTTTGTTTGTTTTTTCATTTAATAAAAGAATAAAAAAAATCTAACTCTATTTAATTTTAATTTTAAGAAAAAATGTTAAAGTAATTAAATAATTAATTAACAAAATTAATTTTAAAGAAAAAAACTTAAAACCTAATTTTTGTGATTTTTTATCTGATATTTATAGTTAAGTAAAATGTAACTAAAAAAAAAGAACAAAAATAAACATATGAAAAGGGGCAGGCGGCAAAAGTAAGCAAGGGGTGATGTTTAAAAACGTAGGCCCAAAGTGAGAGGAGTTCAAATCTGCTGTTGGATCCAGTGAGGGGATATTTTGAGGGTGCATGGTGAGCTACATGTTTGGGGGTGCTGATCTGATCAAATGGGATCTCCTGGTCATGATCTGAAGGTGCATAATGTGCATGTTAGATCTGCAAGTCTGGAATATGGAATACAACCTTTAGAACAAAGAAAATAAAATGCATGACCTGGGTGTCGAACCCAGGCCTTTCCCCTCAATTCGAACCCCCTAATTCGAATTCCTTAGTTCGAATCTGGGTTTGTTTTGGCCTGAAATGGCATACATCACGAGTTTTAAAGGCACTAAGAATGGTCCTTTGACATTTGGACACTTCAACTTACATGTATTACATTAAATCATTCACAAAAAAACAATAATAACACTAATATGCAATCAAAAATGGGTTTAAATTAGAGATTGAATGAGTTTGAGATTGGAAATTTCTTTACCAAACAGAGGTGCTTCGATCTATAGTTCTGAGCGTGGGATGGTTTCCTAGAAGTCTCAGGAGAACGAATCTGGTATTCGTTTGGACTGAGGGAGTTTGCAAAGCTTTTCAAATTTGGCAACTTTGATGTATTTTTATGATTTTTTATGACTCTTTGAGGTGGTCTCTTTCCTGTGTGGGTGCAATACGTGTGTGTCTAAGCAAAATGTTTTCGTCTCCTAATGGTTTTTTATCTGCCCTTGCAATGTGTCTTTAACCCTGTATTTATAGGGGGTAGTGGTGAAATGGAAATGGGGCAAGAGACAGCCATTAATCAGGCTTTGAAGGAAGAATCGAAAGCCTTAAATAGGTTGCCTTTTTTGAGTATTTTCTGCCCTTTTGGGTTTTGAATGAACCTGGACAGGTTTCACTCCTTGAATCCTTTGAATTCCCTCAAGCCTTGTTCTTCGATTGGCTCTGATTGGCTTCCTTCGATGGCTCTGGGCTTCAATTCGATTTGTTCACGGTTTCATCCTCATGGCTCCTTCGATTGAGTCCATTTACGTTGGTTGTTTGACCTGGAAAATTCTCCTATTAATCGAACACTTCCTTCTGGGCAGTCGAAGCTTCTTTTGTTATTTCCTTCGAATGTAATTCTGCAGGAGGCTTGGGCTTGGCAGCAAGTAGGACTTTGGCCAGTAAGCATCTTGAACCAGACTCATCAAAAGACAAAACAAATCTTGTTTCCAACAATTGTGTGTCTTTCGAATGGACCAATTGTATGTCCTTCGAAGGCAACATTTGTGTGTCCTTCGAATGGACCAATTGTATTTCCTTCGAAGGCACCACTTATTTGTTTCTTTGAATGGACCACATGCACCACGTGTGCGTTCTTTAAAGAGCCCACATGCACCCCTTGTGCATTCTTCAAATGGGCCACCAATGTATGTTCATAATGTAGGAATTATGTGTTGAAGGGTTCAAAGATAGAATCGAAGCAATCCGTTTCAAAGGGAGCCATTGCCCAGTCGAAGCTATCACAAAGGAAGCCAATGCCTTGTAGATGCTAGCATGAGGGAGGCCATTGCTTTGTGGATCAAAGCAGGCACAAAGGAGGCTATTTCCTAGTGAATCAAAGGCAAGCACAGAGGAAGCCTTTTCCTTGTGGATCTAAGGCAAGTTGAAGGAGCCTTTGCCTTGTGGATCAAAGGCAAGCACAAAGGAAGCCTTTGCCTTGTGGATCAAAGCCAAGTTGAAGGAGCCTTTACCTTGTGGATTGAAGGCAAGTTGAAGGATCCTTTAGTCCAATCGAAGATTGGGAAATCGAAGCAAACTTTGAAGGAGGTCAAAATCCAGTCGGAGCTTGGGAAATCGAAGCAAACTTGATTTTCTTTGATTTGATGCTTGAAAGCCCAATGTGATCCATGGAAACTATATGTGGCATCAAAAATCCAATTGTATTTGTGCAAACTTGGACTTTTGAAAATCCTTGTGAGAAAATGTCTTGAGAAAAGAGAGGGAAAATTTTGGGGTACAACATACATATCTATATCTTATGTAACTTTAGGGAGAATGTTGGCTCAAGAGGATAAAAATGGCCATTTACTACCTTAGTAGAGTTTTGAATGATGCATAAACTAGATATAGTACAATTGAAAAACCATGTCTATGTCTATATTTTTCATGTACAAAGTTGAAGCATTATATAAAACCAGTTGATGTTTATGTCTCATCTCATTTTGATGTTATTAAACATATGTTATCTAAACCTATATTACATAGTCGAATTGGTAAATGGGCTCTTGCGTTGGCTGAATATTCACTAATATATACACCTCTAAAGGCTGTTAAAGGACAAACAGTGGCAAAATTTTATAATTGACCACTTTGTGGTTGAAAGTCCTTTAGATTATGGTGAGCTTGAGCCTTGGAAGTTATATTTCGACGACTCTAGTCATAAAAATGGAACATGTGTAGGAGTATTAATTATTTCTACTAATAAAATCTCAACAAAATTTAAGTATAAGGTTGAAGGCCTTTGTTCAAGTAACGAGGCCGAATACGAAGCTTTAATAGCTGGACTTGAAATCTTGTTGAAATTAAGGGCAACTCTAGTCAAAATAATGGGTGACTTAGAGTTAGTTATAAATAAAATTACAAAAGAGTATAAGTGTGTTAAAGAAAATCTTATTATGTACTTTGTAATAGTTATTCGACTCCTACGAAGGTTTGAAATGGTGAGTATTCGACATGTACCTCGACTTGAAAACCAAGAGGCTAACGATTTGGCCCAAATTTCTTCTGGGTACAAAATTTCAAAGGAAAAGCTACAAAATGCAATTGAAGTCAGAGGAAGAGTCACTTCAATCAGACTATCCCCATCATATTTGAAAACTACAAAGCAAGGGTACACAGACGAAGAGAATTTTGAAAATCTAGCCATAGACAGCTTAACATGACGAGGATTGGAGATAACCAATAGTAGAATATTTGAAAAATCCAACAACTTCAGTCAAAGAAAAATCAGGCATCGAGCTTTAAGTTATATTCTTATGCGCAATGAATTATTTAAAAGGACACCTAAAGGAGTCTTACTCAAGTGTCTTAGTGAATCTGATGCATATCTAGCCCTCTCTAGTGTCCATAGTGGGACATGTGGGGAACATCAAGTAGGTCATAAGATGAAATAGATTTTGATTCGACAAAGGTTATATTGGCCCACCATGCTTAAAGATTGTATGGAGTTCTCCAAAGGATGTCAAGAATGCCAAATACATACAAGCATATAACATGTCACTAATAGTGAATTACATTCCATTGTGAAGCCTTGACCTTTTAGAGGATGGGCTTTAGACATAGTTGGAGAAATTTGACCAACATCGTCAAAAAATCAAAGGTATATTTTGGTAGGTATCGACTATTTCACCAAGTGGGTTGAAGCGTTACCATTAGTAAACGTTGATCAAGAAGCTGTGATCGAATTCATCCAGAAGCATATCATCTTTAGGTTTGGAATTCCATAGACTATTACAACTGAATAGGGATCAGTTTTTACTCGTCAAAAAGTTCAAGAGTTTGCTAACAAAATGGGATTCCAATTACTGACATCTACACCTTATTACACCCAGGAAAACGGCCAGATCGAAGCAGCAAATAAGGTGGTTATTAGGTTGATTAAGAAACATGTGGGGAAAATGCCAAAGAGTTGGCACAAGATGTTGGACCAGATCTTATGGGCTTGTCGAACTTCCCCTAATGAAGCTATAAATGCTACACCATTTCGACTAACATATGGCCATGATGCAGTGTTGCCAGTTGAAATTTACCTACAATCAACTAGGATTCAAAGACAACATGAGATTCCATCTGAGATGTACTGGAATATGATATTGGATGAATTAGTTGAGGTAGACGAAGAAAGACTAATTGCCTTAGAATTATTGAGAAGGCAGAAGAAGAGGGTGGAAAAAGCTTATAACAAGAAGGTAAGAGTTAAGTCATTTTCGATTGATGACTTAGTTTGTAAAGTAATTCTGCGCATGGATCGAAAGGATAGAACCTTGGGGAAATAGTGCCATAAATGGGAATTCCCTTTACAGGTTATCCAAGTTTTTTCTATTGGTGCGTCCGAAATTGAAGAGTTAAACGAGGACAAAAGAATCTTGAAAGTGAATGAAAAATATTTGAAAAAATATAAATCTGCACTTCAAGAAAAAAAATAATGCAAGAGTAGTACACACACAACAGTCGAAGCCAATATGGTAAATGAAGAAATTAAAGTTTTCTAAAAATGGCTAAGTCATTACATAAAGGCCACTAATGGCAGCAATTCGAGATAACAAAAAGAACATAAATCCTTAGAACATTACAAATTTTAACAAGAATTTAAAAAGGGAGTGAAACCTTCATTTTGATGTACTTCATTTTTTGGAGCATCAAGTGTTTTTCGCACACAGTCTTGCAGGAATTAAGATTCTCAATTTCTTTGCCTAAGGCATAAGATTTTTCAACGTGTTTCATCCCAACTTCGACTTCCTTGCTCAGGATGTTCTGGTCGAACTTTTAAAGTTCATCCCTGTGCTCCTTAGCCTCAGATATCTTAGTTTGAAGCTCTTTGATCTAGGCCTCCCAAGTTGTGATGTTTTGACTACATGCTTCGATCTCCTTTTATTTTGTTCACATCCTTTTTCTAATTCGCATACTTTGGAAGTAGACTCTGTAGCTGCTTCCCATTCAGCAGTTTGAGACTCTAATTTAGTAAGGATCACCTTCGAAGCATCCCTAATTCTATTGTAGTCTGCAATGACACTATCAATCATCATCTCTAACTCCATATGATAACTTCAGAAATTTCAGAAGTGGCGTCCCGCATTTTTGCTTGCTTTATGAAATTTTTGAGGGAAAAGCTGGCAAAACATCGCTTTCAAGAAGTTGAAAGAGGTCAATATCGAAGGCCTTTGCTTTGATCTTCTGAAGTAGAGCGTCACCAGGCTCGCTTGAAGCTTTATTTCATGATACCGTTTAGACACTAACACGTTTTTTAGAAGAAGTCTCCCTGGCATTGATTATGGCTTTTAAGTACTCTAAGGGTTTGATTTGTTTTAAAGCCTCCAGTTCGTTTGGAGTCAGACATGTGATGGTATCAGTTGAAGGATCTTTCCCCTCAGGAGCAGCATCAGTAGCCACTGTTTTGTTGACTAGTTTAGGTGTTGATTTTTCTTTAGAATTATTTTTCTTTTCATTTCCATCATCAATATCAAGCTTTTCATCTTCGATATATTTCATGTCAAAGTATGCATGATAGTTGAACAAGGTTGCATCTTCTTCATATTTTCCTTCTTCTTCTTCTTCTTCTTCTTCTTCTTCTTCTTCTTCTTCTTCTTCTTCTTCATCTTCGTCTTCAACATTTGGGTTTCCATCAGCTTGCTCATGGGAGAATCATCTTCATACGTGTTTTCAAAAGTCTGTATCTTAGCCTCTTGCATTTGCGTATCCCCAATTGGTTTGTTAATTTCAACCATGGGCCCTTTCTTAGAGCCTTTTGGAGATGATTGTTGATGGGTGGTAGCAACATCAGTCTGAATTTATTCGACATCAGGTTCTTTAGAAGTTTTTACTGCATCCTTAAAAAGTTTTGCAATCAATTATGTGCAATTCTTAAGATAAGAAGAAGTGATTTAAAGATGGTGAAATTTGTTTTACCTTGGGAACTATGGTCTCAGGGATGGAATTTCTACTCTCAGCTGGCTCAACAGTTTGTATAGGGGAGGGATCAATTTCATTGATGGTTGGAGGAACTATTTTCTTCACCTTACCCTTAGTAATCTTCGATGAAGATTGATTAGGAACCTCAGTAGTATTTTTCTTCTTAATTCTTCTTGAAGGTTTGAAAGTATCTGGTAAGCGATCGTCATCAGAACTTGATAGTCCAACTTCAAAACTTTGTTGGTTACACTTCTTGGGCGTTGTGGTGGTTTTCTGGTGGTCTGAAAAAGAGTATGTCGAAAAATGAGAAAACAACATAAAAACTAAAAAAAAACGAAGGAGAATAGGCAAGTCATACCTTAGTTGTAGCTAGTGTCTTCGTATCTTTGGTCTTGGCCTCGACAAAGCTTTTTGTAGAGGATGTTTTCCTGGGAATCTTTATAGCTGCAAGAAAAAAGAAAAAAGATAGTTATCATACGGATGGAAAATGTAATAACCGGCAAAAAATAGGAGAGTCGCCACCATTAATTTTTGTCCTAACGACAGGTGAATAATGGAATAACCCTAATTGACGATATAAAGATTATAAGACTTGACTCACTTTAGACGGAGGGAAGGTGTTAGGCACCCTTCATCTACCTTATTCACAAGGATACTAGGGTTTAGGTTTAAAGGTTTAGAAATAGGGTTTTAGTTTTTTAAATAGAGGACTTGCCACGGTTTTTAAGTCGTATACCTACGTATCCTCTTATGAGGAATCAAATTCCTAATTCGTAAATCGTAGGTGTTTGGTTGGTTTTTTATGGGTTGTGGAAATATTTCGAATTCTCCTTGAACCAAGTCTGAGTTTGTAAATAGCGAAATCGTAGATGAAGTTCGTAGTTAATAAGAAATATTTATACAACCTTTTTTTTTGAAAATAATATTGTGATTGAATTATTTTAGCAGAAAGAAATTAGTAATTGATTGGTTAGATATTTTAAATATGCTATCCAATATGAGAAAGTAATTTTAAATGAATGAGAAAAATCTTTAATGTAATTAAAAAGTGTTATTATTTTAGAAAAAAACATTTAAGTTAATAAATAACAATTTTCCTAATTATTAAAAATATATAAAAAAATAATAAAAAATATTACAATTATTTATTAATATGCAAAAAATTATTTTTTATGAAAATGCTAAAATAACATAATATATGAATTAATTAAATAAAAAAATGAAATATCCTAATTAAATAATATAAATTAATTATTGAAAATTATTTAATTAAGCTAAGGTGGTGTAAAACTAAAGTCTGGGGGTGTTAAACTTAAGGGCCCAAGTCCAGATATTGGACTTAGCCTAAACATGCTAGGAGGGTGTATGCTGCATTTAAGTACCAAAAGATGGGGGTGTGAATAGATTGGGCTTGGCCTAGGTTGGACTGTGAGATCCGTTTGGATCATATGGAAGCAGATGTATTGGCTTACGGTGAGCTCACAACTTGAGGGATGTCCGATTCTGATCAAAGGGTAGAGGCTATGGCGATACACGATGAGGGTGCATGGGATCACACATCCAAATGTTGGCCATGTGTCCCATGCGATAAAAAAGACGGAGATAGTATATCACTCTCATTTTTTCTTTTCACTCATTTCTCTCCATCTTTTTCTCTTGCCTCTCTCGACTCTCTCGCCTCTCTTCTCCTCTTAACACAAAACACAGAAGAATCAACAACTCTAAAACCCAGCGTCTAGCGAAGGCCTTCAAAAACCCAAACCTTAGATTATAGAACTCTAACCCCCAAATCAAAACCCTAATCCCCAAATCCTTCAGCATTTCAACAAAACAAAATCAAAATCGCCATAAGCTAAGTTTTTGGTACCTCGACTGCCATGATTTTCTCTGAACCTGTATGCTATTTGATTTCTAATCTTCCATATTCTTCTTGTTTTGCAAGTATTGGAGAGGGTGGCGGTGGCGCAACGGCTAGATCCGGGGTTTCATAAGTTGAAACCCAGATCTCTCTTCGAGAAGGTGAATTTGTCTATGTCGTCTTCTTCTCAGTTTCTTCCTTTAAATTCTCCATCCCCTTGATCTTAGGATTAGGGATTATTATATAGGGTTTTAGGATTAGTTAATTAGGAAATATTTTATGATTTTCGGTTATAGATGTTGATTGAAGATTAGATTGATGAACAAGGGTCCTGATTTGTAAACTATTGATTGTAATTGATTTGTTTTTGTAAAGATTTAACGTTGTTACAATTTGATTTGTTTTGTTTCTTGGTGTTGTACCCCAAAATTTTCCCTCCCATTTTCAAGACAAAATTGATTCAAGATACCTCTTCATGCTCATGAAGATCTCAAGTACTCAAGACTACTCAAGGGTTGACCATACAAACTCCTCATAAGCAATTGACCTACACCTAGGGTTTTGCTTTTCTCAAAGGAAATTGAGTTTCTAGTGCCTCAAGTGGATTTCATGGTTTCTCATATGTCTCAAGGTACCCTCATACCAAGTTTCAAGCCTTGCATCATAAATTTGCTCAGTCAATTAGTCAGATGATTGAAAGTCAATTGTATTGGACAAAAAGTCAACTTTGACCAATCTACAGTAAAACTTTAAAATTTATGGTCAACATCAAGATTTTGAAGTCATATTCATCATTTGATCAAGGGTTGATCATGATTCATCAAGAAAACTCAAGATTCATCAAAAGTCAAAAGTTATTAAATTAGGATTTTCTTTAGGAGAAGTCAACTGAACTTTGACCAAGCATAAATTTCACATACTTCATTAGAAATTCCTCAACCAAAGCCTATTTTGAAGGAAATTCAATTCTCTGCAACTTTGTCTCTCTAAGCTCTAGACCATAAAATGATTCATTTGAGAGATATGAGCCAAAACATTACAGGTCACTTTAAAAGTCAACAAAAAGACATTTTTTATCAAAGCAATTTAAATCAAGACAAAGACTTCAATTAAAAAAATGAGCAACATGAAAGTGGTAGGAGACATCTTTGAGGTTCCCAAAAAGTCCAATATCACCTTCATATGACAAAAATTGAGAGAGTTATGATTGGTGCAAGTTAAGCAATTTTGAGAAAATACATGAAGTTCAAATTGAGAAAACTTAAATTTTTGGGCTAATGGGCCTAAGTTTTCAGGTCCAAACGTGACCATGACCTCATAAGGGACTCCTAAATCCATTCATGTATCTTTTTTTTTAATTTCTTTTTATTTTGATTTTATTCAATTAAAATCAAAATAAATCAAATAAAATAACAAATGAATTATACAAGGCATGTGGATATATTTTTGAATCAAATCATAAGTTCAAAAAGCTGGTGACAACTTGCCAAAACCATGTGGAGTATGAATTTTTGATTTGGCCTAAAATAGAAGCTTTTCATGCAAAATATAAATCAAATATTATACCATGATTGCACAAGATTTATCTCACAAAAGTTGACCTAATCTTCTTTCCTATAAATACATAACATGTTCAGACATCAAGGACCACAAAAAACTGCCTCAAGAATACACCCTAAAAATCTCAAAATTTTAAGAACTAGGGAAATTAAAACCCTTATTTCCAGCCACTCTCAGTCCAAACCAAGCATCACACTAGCCTCATGAAGATCCCAAGAGTTCATCCCACCCATCACTCAAGCTTGAAGCATCCCAGATCGTCACAGCCAAGCATCACCGATTTGGTAAACTTCTTAAATTTCCAACTTTTAATATATGCATTATTGAATGATTTGATGCATACATTCATGTTCATATTGATGTTTGGAATGATTTTGACGCATCGTTTGCAAGCTTTGATGCAAGAATAACAAAACGCCATTTTTATGGAAGTTTGAAACTTTTGCTTCAAAACTCACTCTACAAGTGTTTTCAGGTCAAACCAATGACACTATTGGATTCGCAAGGGTCCAATTAGGGGGATATGGTCCCTGTTATGATCTAACTCATGTGTTTTTGCAGGATAAGATGTTTGACTCACCTGAGAAGACGACCAGAGCTAGGGCTCCAGCGCTTCTCTGATTTAGCGTTTTATTATATATTGATGTGTTTGTATTCTATAACACAAAACACAGATGGCGTAGTGGTGAGTGATACGCTGGTATTGCGTGAGAGCATGGGTTCGATCCCAACTTTTGTCAAAATTATTTTGTTTTTTCCAATCTAACGCGCAAGTTTAAAATATGTTGACTTATTCCTATTTCGTAACACAAACGCAGCGCTGGCGCAGTGGTAGGAGGGCATGCCTGTAAGGCCAAGGGAGTGGGTTCAAGTCCCACCCCATGCACTTATTTTTCTTATTTTCTACTAACCCTGATTTTCACTCTTTTTCTTAATTAATTACTTTTCTAATTAATCATTAACAAAACCTTAAACCTTTTTTTAAACTATAACAAATTAGAGTTAGGTTTTTTAATTAAATTTTTGACATATTTTTATTTACTAATTAATTAATTAATGAACTTTTATTAATATTAAAATAAATTAGAATTTAGGTTTTAGTTATTATTATTATTATTATCATTTATATTATTTTTCTACAAAAATACCAAAAACATTAACACATAGATTTTAGGTGTTTAAATTTTTTTCTAAATATTCTTTTTCTCATTGCTATTTAAATTCCTAGAAAAACTATATAGGTCTCACTCCCTGATGTAATAGCGCAAATTTACTGTTCTCGCATTTTTCCTATTATGTATCTGCTCTAAGGATGTAATAGAATACATTTAATTTCCTGCATTCTCTATACTTATGTATCTCTCCCAAAGCCATGTAATAGCGTAGGATTTTACATTCCACACTTTATTTTCCTGTACATATTTAACTATTAGTAACTAGGGTTGTATGGAAAGACTAAAAGCAATCTAGAAAACCCTAATTCTCAAGATTAACATAACTAAAAACTAACACACTCTTCACACTTGCACCCCTAAGGTAACCTCTCTTGTTGCCTTACGAATATTGGCCACATCCCTCGAAAGTGGGGATACTTTAGCAAAAGTCCCTCAATCAAATCATCATAGTCCCTTCGAATAAAGATCACAGTCCCTCAATGACCCTCCTAATTGCCTATAAAATGATGATAGTCCCTCCGATATAATTGCTAAAGTATCCTTACATGTTGCCTTCGATGACCATACAATGACCCTACGTCTGTTCATTTACATTCAATAGATATGATTACCTACCAACTAATGGTATGGATAATATTATCTCCAAAGGAGAAGTAAAATAATAAGAAAGACCTTATTAGTGGGTAAGGCTCCTAGTTGCTTGCTCACAACCTGTTCAAATATCACATTTTCAAAACAAATATTTTCAAACACTTTGTATACATTCTTGAGGACTGATACAAGAATTATTACAAAGCTAGCCTTACGTTGGCCTTTAAAAATATTTTCAAACAAATCATACACACACAAAGCAAGTTTAAAGTGAGCTAAGCAATTAGGAGCCGGTAGATAACTACAGATGAAATGGGTGCTAACACCTTCCCTTTTCATAACTTACCCCCGAACTCAAATCTATCAAAGGTCTTTCCTGTTCTTTTCACATTTCCTAAATATTGGATAAAAGAAAAGTCGGTGGTAACTCTTGCTAACGGAAACATTTATGAAAACCAAAAAGTCAGTTCTACCACCATATTACACTTGGATATTGGCTTTTAGGCGTCTTTAGCGAAAAGGATGAACAGGAGAATGCATTATTGGCTTGCATTAGGGTTTCCACCCTTCGTGTTGACTTGGGTCAACGGAAAACAACAATAATAATAAAATAAAAATAACAATAATAATATTAATAATAATGTTAATAAATAAATAAATAACTAATAATTATAATAATATTAAATCAAAATAACTAAAAGTAATAAAAGACCAAGATCTGATAGTTGACTCTGGTCAGCACTAAAAAGGATGGGCCTCAGAGATTTCTTAATGGGTCAGAAGTTATCCAAAAATGCACCCCTCTTCTTATACCCTAATTTGAAAAAAGAACTTAAATGGTCCATTATACAAAAATGAAAAAAAATCCCCTACCTCTTAAAAATGGATCTCAAAATCCTAATGGACCATTAGATTTTGACGGTCCATTTGGAGTAATGCACCCCCCTAAACTTTAAACCTATATTAGACTAAAATACAAAAAATAAGCAAATTTAAATAATACTTTTATAAATTATAACTATAGTAACACTAGTATTCAAATAATATGACCATTGGAATTGATGGGAAAAATTTAGGGTATGACAACTGCCCCTATTTAACTACTCTTCGATTGAGGGTGCGAGAATACGCAGGTCTCGCATATATGAATCAGAGGGTTATTAAATAATGGAAGACCATAAAATTTGTCCAAAGGTTATCTAGATAAGGATACATTGTAAAGCATACCCCAGAGAATGAAAAACATGCAAAGATTATGATGTATCATCCTACCAGAGTTAGAGCAGAAAGTATGATTTGACTTAGATATGACGATGCAAATAACTCGCTAATACCTAGAAAAGAGATCATAAATTTTTTATTATTTACCATAGTGTTGTGCCCCAAAATTTTCCCTCTCATTTATCAAGGAATTTTCTCACAAGAATTTTCAAAGGCTCAAAATTTGCACAAAAACAAAGTACACAAAAGGGCAAAATAGATAAAAAATGATTTTTGACAAAATTGAAGAAAAGAAAGCTTGCTTCGACTCATTCATCCTTCGACCGAGCATTCTGGATTCTTCGACGCAACCCTTATTCACACGCTTCGACTAAACATGAGGCCTCCTACATGAAAGCCTCAATTCAGGGAGCAATGACCTTCTGCAGAAAAGCTTCGATTGGGAAAGGATTACCTTCTCACAAAGCTTAGATTGGGGTATGGTTTCCTTTTAAAACAACATACGTCGAATCCAACTCTGGACCCTTTCATGCATCCTTTGGTCCACAAGCTTCATTCAAGCAATTGCCTTCTGCATGCAAGCATTTTCCTTCTACATGCTAGTTTCGACTTGGAATTATGAACTTCATATTAGTTTCCTTCGATTCAGAAGGAGATGACCTTATGAAATCCTTCTTCGATTCATAGGGCAATGTCCTTCTGAAGGCTTTCCATTGACAAAAAGCATAAACCTCCCGCATGTTGGTTTTGATTGCACCATTGGCTCCGTACGTGTTTGCTTTGATTCACAAGGCATGAGTTTTTCCTCTTGTTAGCATGCATAAGGCATTGTCACCTACATGTCTCCTTCGAAAATGCCTACATGCTGGCTTCGAATCAATCTTGAGGCTTGTTTCAAATCCATTTTCATGTAAACCTTCGAATCCTCCTACAAACTTGTATGCATAAGGCAGGAGTTTCTCTCATGCTAGCATCCATAAAGCAATGATTCCCTTTTAAATTGCTTCGAATACACCTACATACTGGCTTCGAATCCACCTTTAGGATTTTTTGGAGTCACCTTCATATCACTTTCGAATCCACCTTTCAAGATTATCTTGAATCACTTTCGTATCACCTTCGAATCCATCTACAGACCCTTCAACACACATAGTGCTGCAGTATGATACACAACTTGGTGGCCCATTAGAAGGACTTGCCATGGTTGGGAAATAATTGATTTTGTTTAATTCTGGGTCTGGTCAAAAGGTTGGGCGTAAGTGATCAAAATCAAGAAGACTCAGTGGCATATTCAGCTGAAGGAAGGCCATTCGAAGAACACACAGTTGGTCCATTCGAAGGATACACAACTAGTGGAAACGAATGCTGCTTTGTTAAGTCTGGTCGAAGGCTATGAAAAAAATGAAGGATTCGATTCAAAGAGTCAAGTTGTCCGTAGGTCATGCTACATAGGCCTCCAACTTGTGCCTCACTCCATATTAAATTGTTCTTCAAGCCAACTTGCTCTTGATGACATCACTACCTTTTTAGATAGTTCTTGAGCCTTGTGCATGCCTCTTCTGCACACTTGCCCCGTATAAACTAGGAGCCACCCATCTCAACCATTGACTTTGGTGCTTTTACCTTGGGATTATAAAAAGTTGACACAAGTGGATGTTTGCCTTTCAAAGAAACTATTTTTTATTCCTTCACAAAGATGTTCATTCAAAATTTTCTCTATAAATAGAGAGTTCACTTGCACTTCAAAGGGGCTAAAAAAATAAAGAGAAAGAGGAAGAAGGCTGAAGAAGATTTTGGCTGTGTGGAGAGAATCTTCAAAGAACTCTCAAAACTTCCAAATACTTAACACCCTCCCAAAACCAGAACTTGAAGAAGAACCACACTTGTTTCTTTAAAATCCAGAAATAAACAAACACAAACCAAATTTTCTTGGTTTTCGAATCTAGCCAAAGAAACACCACATTTTCTTCTTCCCCTTCGAATCCAAGAGCGCCCAGGGAAACAACTCAAGTCCAAAACCCACTTCCCATTTTCAAGAAAGGTAAGTTCTCTTTACCTTAACCTTTCGTTCAAGAATAACATGTGAATACTCATTTCTTTTCATTTCAAGCATCATCATTACTTTGTTTTGTTTGTCTTTATTCTCACCTTTTTTTTTGTTTGCTTTCTTTACTAAGTCTTTTGGTTTGTTTTTCTTTATTTATCAAACATATTTTTTAAGAATTAATCTGGCCATGAAGCAATATTAGCATGGCCTCACCCCATGCTGCTATCTAAAACGAAGAGGTGTGGTCGAAGGACATATATTCATTTTACTTTGCAGGACCAGTCGAAGTAAGCAGAAAAAGGGGTGGGGTCGAAGGATACATTCATTTTTGTGTTTTGTAGGTCCAGTCGAAGTGAGTAGAAAGAGGGGTGTGGTCGAAGGCTACATTCATTTTTGTTTTATAGGCCCAGTCGAAAGAAGCTGAAACAGGGTGAATCGAAGGAGCATAATGTCTGGGTCGAAGGACTCAGTTTTCCTCTTTTTCTTTTGTTTTTCATAGTTGCAATAACTTAGGATTTATTCTTTGAATTTTTATTATTAGTAACTAGGCTATGTGGAAAAGTAAAATCAACAAATAGATAACTTTCAAATTCAAGACAAAATCGCATGAAATCAAACACACTATTCATACATATGCACCTCTAGGGTAATCTCACTTGTTGCCTCGGAAAATAGTCATGTCTCTCGAATATGGGTGTTTTAGAAAAAGTCCCTCGATAAAAAGATCGTAGTCCCTGGATGTTTCCTTCGGTAAACGATCTAGTCCCTAAATGAAAATTGCTAAAACGTATTATAGGTTACCTTCTATGACTATATAGTTGACCCACGCCCGTCCCTTTACATCCAAAGATAAGGTTTCTTACCAATCAATGGTAAGATAGAAATTTCAAAGGAAGAGAGAAATGAACAAAAGACTTTTGAGTAAGGTAGAACGTTCTTAGTTGCTTGCTCACAATATATTCTCAAAAACAAAACATTTTTCAAACACACCAAACACTTTTCAAAAATATGAAATATTTTCAAAAGTACAAACACTTTGTATACATTCTTATGGAGAAGAGAATCATTATAAAGTTTGCCTAAACAAAGGCGCTTTTCAAAAATACTTTCAAAATCCACCACAAACACATTTTCAAACAAAGCATGTGATCTAGAAAGCAACTAAGAGCCCATAGATAACTACAAATGAAAAGGGTTCTAATACCTTCCCTTTTCATAACCTACCTGTTGTACCCCAAAATTTGCCCTCCCTTTCTCATAAGAAATCACAACCCCAGGGTTTTTCTCTAATTTTTAAGGTTGTCTCAAGAATCAATCAGACAGATCTTTCTTTGGTAGTGATCCAGGATTAGGGATTGCGCTCGCGTTTCTCAGAAGAAACTGAATCCTCAGAAATTCAGTTGACTTTTATATCATTTTTACGCTTGTTCAAGATTACTGTTTATTTCTCAAAACCTAGTTATCTGGGGTAGGAGCTGAGACTTTTGTTTGGAACCTTAAGGCATTTGCTTGATCAGTGGAGTGAAAGGTTTATGGAATGCTTGTTTGTTTAACTGTACAACGCATATGTTAATTGGAATACCAGGCGTATTGTGATTAATGCAAGGTTGCGAGAAGGCAAAGTTTGTTGATTATTTATTTCATCTGGATTAAAGTTATTGGGATACATTTCCAGTTATTTTAATTTAAGAGTCTTAAATAATTAAATAGACAATACAAGGAAAAGTTGGAAGATATTTGACAAAGACTTTTTTATTTATTTATTTCAAATGTTGTTGCAAATTTTATTCGAATATTGTGAATTTACAATTTACAGTATTTACAGTAATATTTGTTTACAATATATGAAAAACAATATAATAAATCTAAGCCTAAATCTCTTGAGATATTTGACTTCTACTTCTACCGCTTCATCTATCATCCAACTGTTACTTACCTGTAAAAGACAGAAAGAAGTTAGTATAAGAATTTTCAAGCAGAAGCTGGTAAAAAGAAAAATCATCATTAAAGTCTGATGGCCGGAATCAGAAATGCTATGTTTATCACGTTTCATTTTTCTCTCTGCAAATCACAAGAAGATTTCTCTTCTTGGTTCACAGAGAGAAAAATAAAATATATAAAATTGCAAGCATACAAGTTGTTCAAAATGCAAAGGCACAAGGCTGCACACAAGGCAAACTGTACTACAAACTAAATTCCAAGCTGCATTAGTTAAACTACAATGCAGTAACCAAGCATGTCAAACTAAGTTGCAAGTCAGCTAGGTGCAAAAGGCAAAAGTACACAATGCAGGAAATATGGAAAAAAGTACACAATGTAGGAAATATGGAAAAAAGTACACAATGCAGGAGATGAACCAAGTTACAAGCAAGAGCTTGTCCTAGCCCTCATCATGTTCTGGCCAGCAGCTTTTCAGAATAATATAATAAGCAATTAAAAATGCTTTTGAGGGAGAGAGAAAGAGAGTGAAGTGAGGGTTTGCAGTTTTGGCAGGCTGTAAAAGGCAGTAAGAAAACAAATAGATATAACAAGTCTAACAGTTCAGCAGAAAGGGAGAGGAGAACATTGAGCAAAAGATCACAAAACCTATTTTGGAAACTACAACAACAAGCCTGTTTTCCAAAACCTTAAACCTACTTGCAAACACAAAAAAAACTTACAGGCCTGTTTCAAAGGCCACAAACTGCAATTTAGTAACACCCTGCATAACACAGCAAACCTGCTTAAACTGCATCAAGCAAGCTCAACAAACACCCAGGCCTGCCTCACAAAACAACAAGCCTGACTTCTCCACACAACCAACCTGCTATCAAAGCAAGCCTGTATAACCGCAACTCCAAAACCTGTAAATTCACAAACCTGCTTAAAACTGCATCAGCCTGTTTAAACAAAGATTGGAGCAACCAAAAACAAACAGCCTGCAAGCTTGCAACTTGCAAAGACTCAAACAGCAAACCTGTTTCCAAAACTGCAGAAAACCAACCCAAAACTACATCTCAACACTCAGGCCAACAAACCTGTAAGCAAATCTGCTTAAACAACAAACCTGCAAATCACCAAATCCAAACAAGTTCAAAGTTTACTTAAACACTAAAACCTACCTGCAAGAGATCACTGCAAACCTGTAGTGAATACAAACTGCAAAAACCCAAACTGCAGTCACCAAAACTACAAGTTGCCAACCTGCATCTCAAACACCAGAAGCAAGTCTGTTTCCATAACCAAAAACCTGAAGCATGCCTCCCATAACCCACAACAAACTTGCCTAAACACAAGCCTACCTTACAAATTACAAGTCTGCAAAACTAACAGCAAAACCAAGCTCTCAAAAACTCAAAACTGCGAATCACACAAACAGTCTACAAGCTAACATCAAACCAACAAATCATCCAGCCATCAATAACAAACAAGTTTTAGAGGTGATCATCATTAACATCAGTAAAAAGAGAGAGGAAGAGGAAGAAGCATAGTCCTCAGAACAACAAAATCATCAAGCTAGCTTTTTTTTAGAACCATTTCATCGACAATATTCAACAACAATAGCTAATCTCAGAATTCATCATCATCATCATCAATATTCAAACACCCAAAGAAGTAACACGATTCAGCAAAGAATTCATCATCATCGACGATATTCAGCAAAGAGAAAGAGGAAGAATCTTGGAAGCAAAAACAACATAGGGTTCTCAGAGCAAAATCATCATCAAACATCAATAAAAGTCCAAACAACAAGCAGTTCTCAGAGCAGTCTCATCATCAAACGATTCAAAGAGAATTCAAAAGATACAGAAATACCAAAAGTGAGCAGTCATCATCTTCCTCCGCCTGGCCACCAAGGAGCGCCACCGGTCTCACGCCTCTCTCTTTTCTTCCGTTTTCAACCCACAAAAACGCCAAAGGTATAGTCTTTTTCTCTCAAACTTTCGTTGTATCTCACACACGAAACATCAAAGATTAAACATTGCAAAACGATAAACATGTAAGAATCAAATGTTGAAACTGTAAAAAAACCTAAACAAGATAAAATTCGTACCGTTCGAGCACAGCCAACGTGGATCGCTGTGAAGACGAGAGAGATGGGAGGCAACACACTTTATTTATCACTTTATTTTTTATAATCTAATTCTTTTTCTCTTTTGTTAAATAAAAATATATTAAATTTTTGTATAAATTTTCTTAATAATTTTCCTTAATAATTATTACATTTAATGAACATACATAAATAATAAAACTTTAACTTAAATAATTTTTCTTTTCTTTAAAACTCTTTATTTACATAATTCATAAAATAATTATAATAACACTTAATCTTCACTAGGTTAAATTTTTATTTGATCGTGTGTAAATAAATACACGCATCTCATATTTCTTTGATTTTCATTATCTTATACTTTGTTATAATTTTACATTGAAAATGCGACAGTTCAATTTGGTTATAATATATACTTGGACATTATTATTCTGATAAGACTCATCCCCATTTGTAAACATTTGTACCCCCATCCCCGGATACTGTTTTGTAATAATTTAGACTTTAGATTCCCCAATTTATCGCTTTCAATATACTGTATAGTAATTAGGGTTTGTATGCGAAGATTCAAATTCAATTGCTAGATGACCTAATACAAGATAAATGCATGAAAATCAATACACAATTCACACTTGCACCTCTAGGGTAACCTCGCTTATTGCCTTGGAAAATGCAATCATGTCCCTCGAGTATAATACACTCTAGCAAATGCCCCTTCGATAAACAAAGATCGTAGTCCCTCGATGACCCTTGATGTTGCTTTCGATAAAATGATCTCGTCCCTTACAAAATTGCTAGAGCGTCTCATAAGTTGCTTTCAATGATTGTATGCGATGACCCGCGCCTGTCCCGTTTAACATCCTAACACAAGGTTGTTCATCAAACACAATGGTGAAACAACACTTTTAAAAAGGGTTAAAGACATAAGAAATATCTTTGAGTAAAATAGGGTAGACAACTCTTAGTTACTTGATCAAAAAGCTTGCAAAACATCCTTGCCATTTTCAAACACCCTTCACAACACAATTTCAAAACAACTTTCAAAACATTGAAATATCTTTTCAAAAAGACACACACCTTTGTATATGTTCAAGCAAGAATCATTACAAAGGTTGCCTAGACAAGGCATATTTTTCAAAACATTTTCAAAACCACACACACAAATCACCATTTCAAACAATTGAAAAGCAAAGGCAAGTGATCTAAAACAAGTAACTAAGAGCCCATGGATAACCATGGATGAAAAGGGTGCTAGCACCTTCCCTTTTCATAATCTACCCCCCGAACCCAAGAAAACATCTCAAAGGTCTTTCTTGTGCTTTTGACCTTTCCTTTGGATAAAATAAAAAGTCGGTGGCGACTCTTGCTAAACCGAACAAGTGCGAAAACAAACGCAAAACCTCAAGTCAGTTCTCCCACCATATCACAGAACTGGCGACTCTGCTGGGGATCTTTCTAAAAGTGGGGTTACCTTAGGGTTTTAGATCACCTTTACATGCTTACTTTGATTGCTTTGATTGTTTTACTTTTTGGGTTCCTTGTTTGGGTTTGTTTTAAATCCTACACCCGAATTTGGGGACACCTTTTAGGTAAGTAGAAATAAATTGTGAGGGAACTGTGTGGGGTATACCGACATGGTTGAAGTAGTAGCTACGTTAGTGTGACATATTTGTGTGTACCGGTAGCCTTTGAGTCAATCAAATAGAATACGGGGCCACTGAGTGATGTCATGAAGCACTAACGAACTCTTAGAACCTTACTTGACCATCTTGGCCTTTTTAGGGGTAGTGAGATGACCGACTTTGGTGCAGTCCGAAGTTGGTAGATACTCGATACTACACTCATTGAGGATTGTTTTCTTGGAATATTTTGATCGCTAGTTAAGTGGCTAAACCAAAACAATGAACAAGGAAAATAATCCAGTGATATTGAGCTCCTTAGAACCCGGTTACTATTTATAGGACATGTTGAGCCAACTAACTTCAAGAGGGTACTTACCTACAAACCCCGTGCAAGCCTAAACCTAAGGACTTGTCTGCTTTGTGTGAATGTGATTATCTGTATATACACTTGCCTACTTTTGCATACATGTACATAACATCATAACATCATACCATAGCATTTTTAATGACCATTTCAAGGATATCGAGGGTCTTTTGATGCATGGTCACGTTGAACCAGACATCTACCAAAGGGCAAGAGGATTTTCCTCTAAACAAACTCCGTCAAAGATCAAGTGCAACAACTTGAATCGGGGGCTATGACCCACTTGACACGGTGAGCTTGATTCTCGTGGAAAGACAACCACCGATACAAAGTTCTCCAGTCAAATATGTTGATCAAAGTTCAACCTCTAACATTTTTCTTGTGTTTACCCCGAGAGGTTCTTGAAAACATGCATCCACATATCATGCATTGTATCATAACAGGTTTTCCTTTTCAAGTTTCCTTATTCTCCTACTGTTTATTTCAGTAGATATGGCTCTAGAGAGGAGTGTCGAAGATATCAAGGCTCAAAACGCTCAACTTCAAGAAATGTTCTTGAACCTGTCCCAGGGGCAAGAAGAAGTAAAAGCTCTCCTCACAAGGGGCATGGTCCTAGGAAATCCAGGCGGCGTCAGGAATGATCAATTGGAAGAACTACAGATTGAGCTGGCAACAATGAAGATCCAGATGATGGGACAACTGGTGGGCCAGATGGCTCTCATTCAAGACCTGGCTCAAAGACAAGAAGAGCTCAGGGTTCTCGTCAACAAACTGCTTCAAGATAACCAAGTGGGGCAAACAACTAGGGTTGAAGATCAAGTCATCGTTCAACCTCCTTTGAGACAAGAAGACAAGGGAAAAGCTCCTCAACTTGCTTCAGGGTCACAAGCCAAACAACAACCTCGCCAGCGTCAACGGGGTAATCGGCGTAAGCAAAATACGTCTGGAAGACAGTTCACTGAGACTGACATACCATCATCTCTAATACTGGAACACTTGTTGGAGGTCAATCTGACTGCTTTAAAGGATCCTATTCGGAAGCCCAATACCTTTGCTCCTAGCTATCACCCCGATGCATTTTGTGTATACCACTCCTATAGTCCTGGACATGACACCGACGACTGTTGGGCTTTGAAAAACAAGATCCAAGACTTGATTGACAATGGAGTGCTGAAATTCATGCCGAATGGCGAGATGAAAATTTTCCGCTGAGGGTTCTCCACCTGAAATGACAAGTTCGAACTAAGAGACTTTTGTTTCATTTGAATTTTCAAGTTGTAATTTCTTTTGTTATTCAAACAATTATCTGTTGATGTCAAACTCTGTTTCATTAATGCATTGCATATGTTTGTCTTGAATTCATCCATTAGTTTTCACTATTCTTGAACTATGCTTTCTACTTTCTCTATGATATTTAACTCTTGATAAAAGTTACAAGCCGTTAGAGGGAGGATGACGAAACAATACCATAATCTCATACGGTATGCTTTTGAACAGACCTTGCTGACGATGTACAAGCATTTCTTTCAAATCCTAAACACTGGAGTTATAAGGAAGATAATCCCTAGTCAACCCCTTCGAGCCAAAGAAGTAGAAGTTTTCTGTTTTAAACACAAATTGAAACCTTTAAATCTGGGGCAGGGTAGTCACTCAGTTAATTCAAAAGGTGCACATTGAAGTCGCAAACTCTCAGTTCGTAATACAACGAATGACATCAAAAACATTCCTTTGGAACCAAAAGACGGTGATGGTTCCTTATCTCATAGGCAGTCATTATCTCTCAAAAGAGAAAGGCCCATTGAGCCAAAACCTACAAAGGAGGCTTAAGAAAGCTGGGGCATCCCGCTGACTGTAATCTCAAAAACAAGAACAGTCAGGCAAAAGTTAGGGATATTAAATCAAAAGAAAGAGGTCACTACAAATCCTCAACAACATGAAAAATGTTGCAAAAAAAAAGACTGCCTTCCCATAAAATTCAACTGGTGTGAACCATCACCAAAACGTCATTCCAAACTCGAATAGAGTTCGACGCACAATTAACTGAGTATAGGATTGAAGGACATCATGAAGAGCGGGTGGGTACAAATATACTTTGAGCCTTTATCCTTTGTTTCTTAAACCGTGAACCAAGCCATGTTACAACCCTTTAAAAGTCCTAATTGAAGCATGGGTTAGTTCGAAAGCATACTGTTACAAAAGGTATCCTGACTCCTGTAAGGCTTTGTTTAAAATCTTGTGTTGAATTTGTCTTATAAAAAGTTTTCTGCTAAAAAACGCATTTTTCAAAACTTCGAGACAAGCATAAACTTTGCATTATTTGAATATTGTTGTTTGCACATGTTTATTTGTTTGACAGCAAAGACATTCACAACAGTGAATGTTCGGAGGAACGAAAGCTCTCTCAGTGAATAAAATCACTTCAAGTGGGATGAAACTTCCGTTACAAAAATCTCCTATCAACAAGAAGGGGACTCGATATGGTATTGTCCAGTAAACCTGGGGCAGTCCAGTCAAGATTTCAACAAATCTTTCAAAGTCCATTAAACCTGGGGCAGTCCAGTCAAGATTTCAAGAAATCTCTCAATTGCAGGATAACCTGGGGCAAGTCTCCCTCACCATCACTTGGGGCATTTAAACGTCAATCTCATCAAAGGGTTACGAACAGTCCAAGTTTCCTGGAAGTGCCACAAACATCTGATACTAGGGGCAGTGACGAATCTCTCTGAAATCTTTCTGAAAAGTAATTCAAGCGTCCTCGAGAAGTTCATCACCTCTCTAGCAGACCAGCAGTCATGGGTTTATTTCCCCAACATTTGTCAAGGATTTATTATCCAAAATAAAATTACATTTCAAATTGATCGGTCGTCAAAAAATTCCTTCATCACCTGTTGGAAGTTACGGTCGTCAAAAATTCCTTCATCACCTGTTGGAAGTTACGGTCGTCAAATATTCCTTCATCACCTGTTGGAAGTTACAGCCACCAACAGAATAACGGACAACTGAAGCTCCTAAAAATCTGTTTCTCTCAAGATGACGATTCTCATCCTTAAAACCTCAGAAGATTGGTATACTCCCAACCTCCTGACCCTTAACAGAATGAAGATTCTCATCCTTAAAACCTCAGAAGATTGGTATACTCTCAACCTCCCGACCCTTAACAGAATGAAGATTCTCATCCTTAAAACCTCAGAAGATTGGTATACTCCCAAGCTCCTGATACCGTTAACAGAAGGAATATTCTCATCCTTGAAACCTCAGAAGATTGGTATACTCCCAAGCTCCTGACCCTTAACAGAATGAAGATTCTCATCCTTAAAACCTCAGAAGATTGGTATACTCCCAAACTCCTGATACCGTTAATAGAAGGAAGATTCTCATCCTTGAAACCTCAGAAGATTGGTATACTCCCAAGCTCCTGACCCTTAACAGAATGAAGATTCTCATCCTTAAAACCTCAGAAGATTGGTATACTCCCAAGCTCCTAATACCGTTAACAGAAGGAAGATTCTCATCCTTAAAACCCCAGTAGATTGGCATACACCCAACCTTCTGACCCAAGACCTGAATGAAGATTCTCATTTTGGATTCCCCAGTAGATTGGCATACACCCAACCTTCTGACCCAAGACCTAAATGAAGATTCTCATTTTGGCTTCCCCAGTAGATTGGCATACACCCAACCTCCAGATTTTCCCCGACAGAATGAAGATTCTCATTCTCAAAATGGAATAAGCCCCTCCAACAGGATAGCTACTTTTCAACAGTATGGCTATTCCCCACAAAGTTTCTTATTCCCCAACAAAATCAAGACTCTCGTCTTTGATTCTCCGGAGCTTTCTTTACTCTCAGTTTGAATTTGTCAGAATTTCAAATCCTCTACAGATAGAAGATTATCGTTCTTGGCTCCTCAACACTAATTCCCTAAGCAGAATGAAGACTCTCATTCTCAAATCCTCACAGAATTTTCAGATATTCCCCGGTGAAGATCTCCTCAAAACAGGAATCCCCAGTAGATTGGCATACAACCCAAACTCCTGATCCCAGGACTTCTCATTTTCAATGATCAAAGAATTTTCAATCCCCAGCGGAAGTCAAGGATTTATTTTCCCTGACAGTAGTCAAAGATTTTATTATCTCCAGCTATCCAGGATTTATCTTCCTCAGCAAGACGCCTAATCAGCTTACATACGCATTCATTACATTCATATATCATAAGCATTGATATAACACATACATTGCATCATACAGCATAACTCTGTGTTTCAGCTAATATTTCATCCGTCGCGGGATAAGTTTAGCAAGCTTTAAACTTCAAGGATTTCTGAAAACAGTTCACGGATGCCTCCCGATACGGATGCTAATCTATTGCTTATTCAGACCCCCAGCTCAGAGACATTCCAAACATGGATACCTTTTTGATACTCACCCTTTCACCTACAACATACAGTTCAACAAACATTCTTGGATGGCATCTTTAAGCCCATCTCCGACAAGATTCTGTCACATTTCCAAATGGCATCTTTAAGCCCATTCCCTCAACTATGCTTTGACTAGTGCAAATTTCTGGGCACTCTAGTGTCCAATCATCTTTTACCTTCGTGTCGCGAACGGAAAAATTGCCAATCTAACTCTTCAGGTTCAAGAAGATTGAATAGGGGCAACTGTTGTACCCCAAAATTTGCCCTCCCTTTTTCACAAGAAATCACAACCCCACGGTTTTTATCTGATTTTTAAGGTTGACTCAAGAATCAATCAGACAGATCTTTCTTTGGTAGTGATCCAGGATTAGGGATTGCACTCGTGTTTCTCAGAAGAAACTGAATCCTCATAAATTCAGTTGACTGTTATATCATTTTTACGCTTGTTCAAGATTACTGGTTATTTCTCAAAACCTAGTTATCTGGGGTAGGAGCTGAGACTTTTGTTTGGAACCTTAAAGGCATTTTATTGATCAGTGGAGTGAAAGGTTTATGGAATGCTTGTTTGTTTAACTGTACAACGCATATGTTAATTGGAATACCAGGCGTATTGTGATTAATGCAAGGTTGCGAGACGGCAAAGTTTGTTGATTATTTATTTCATCTGGATTAAAGTTATTGGGATACATTTCCAGTTATTTTAATTTAAGAGTCTTAAATAATTAAATAGACAATACAAGGAAAAGTTGGAAGATATTTGACAAAGACTTATTTATTTATTTATTTATTTCAAATGTTGTTGCAAATTTTATTCGAATATTGTGAATTTACAATTTACAGTATTTACAGTAATATTTGTTTACAATATATGAAAAACAATATAATAAATCTAAGCCTAAATCTCTTGAGATCTTTGACTTCTACTTCTACTGCTTCCTCTATCATCCAACTGTTACTTACCTGCAAAAGACAGAAAGAAGTTAGTATAAGATTTTTCAAGCAGAAGCAGGTAAAAAGAAAAATCATCATTAAAGTCTGCTGGCCGGAATCAGAAATGCTATGTTCATCACATTTCATTTTTCTCTCTGCAAATCACAAGAAGATTTCTCTTCTCGGTTCACAAAGAGAAAAATAAAATATATAAAATTGCAAGCATACAAGTTGTTCAAAATGAAAAGGCACAAGGCTGCACACAAGGCAAGCTGTACTACAAACTAAATTCCAAGCTGCATTAGTTAAACTACAACGCAGTAACCAAGCATGTCAAACTAAGTTACAAGTCAACTAGGTGCAAAAGGCAAAAGTACACAATGCATGAAATATGGAAAAAAGTACACAATGCAGGAAATATGGAAAAAAGTACACAATGCAGGAGATGAACCAAGTTACAAGCAAGAGCTTGTCCTAGCCCTCATCATGTTCTGGCCAGCCGCTTTTCAGAATAATATAATAAGCAATTAAAAATGATTTTGAGGGAGAGAGAAAGAGAGTGAAGTGAGGGTTTGCAGTTTTGGCAGGCTGTAAAAGGCAGTAAGAAAACAAATATATATAACAAGTCTAACATTTCAGCAGAAAGGGAGAGGAGAACATTGAGCAAAAGATCACAAAACCTGTTTTGGAAACTACAAGCACAAGCCTGTTTTCCAAAACCTGAAACCTGCTTGAAAACACAAAAAAAACTTACAGGCCTGTTTCAAAGGCCACAAACTGCAATTTAGTAACACCCTGCATAACACAACAAACCTGCTTAAACTGCATCAAGCAAGCTCAACAAACACCCAGGCCTGCCTCACAAAACAGCAAGCCTGCCTTCTCCACACAACCAACCTGCTATCAAAGCAAGCCTGTATAACTGCAACTCCAAAACCTATAAATTCACAAACCTGCTTAAAACTGCATCAACCTGTTCAAACAAAGATTGGAGCAACCAAAAACAAACAGCCTGC
Source organism: Vicia faba (assembly GCA_948472305.1). NCBI lineage: Eukaryota > Viridiplantae > Streptophyta > Magnoliopsida > Fabales > Fabaceae > Vicia > Vicia faba. The sequence goes on along the minus strand of OX451735.1, from coordinate 670,893,092 downwards.
AAGCTTGCAACTTGCAAAGACTCAAACAACAAACCTGTTTCCAAAACTGTAGAAAACCTACCCAAAACTACATCTCAACACTCAGGCCAACAAACCTGTAAGCAAATCTGCTTAAACAACAAACCTGCAAATCACCAAATCCAAACAAGTTCAAAGTTTACTTAAACACTAAAACCTATCTGCAAGAGATCACTGCAAACCTGTAGTGAATACAAACTGCAAAAACCCAAACTGCAGTCACCAAAACTGCAAGTTGCCAACCTGCATCTCAAACACCAGAAGCAAGTCTGTTTCCATAACCAAAAACCTGAAGCCTGCCTCCCATAACCCACAACAAACTTTCCTAAATACAAACCTACCTTACAAATTACAAGTCTGCAAAACTAACAGCAAAACAAGCTCTCAAAAACTCAAAACTGCAAATCACACAAACAGTCTACAAGCTAACATCAAACCAACAAATCATCCAACCATCAATAACAAACAAGTTTCAGAGGTGATCATCATTAACATCAGTAAAAAGAGAGAGGAATAGGAAGAAGCATAGTCCTCAGAACAACAAAATCATCAAGCTAGCTTTTTTTTAGAACCATTTCATCAACAATATTCAACAACAATAGCTAATCTCAGAATTCATCATCATCATCATCATAATTTAAACACCCAAAGAAGTAACACGATTCAGAAACAAGAATTCATCATCATCAACGATATTCAACAAAGAGAAAGAGGAAGAATCTTGGAAGCAAAAACAACATAGGGTTCTCAGAGCAAAATCATCATCAAACATCAATAAAAGTCCAAACAACAAGCAGTTCTCAGAGCAGTCTCATCATCAAATGATTCAAAGAGAATTCAAAAGATACAGAAATACCAGAAGCGAGCAGTCATCATCTTCCTCCGCCTGGCCACCAAGGAGCGCCACCGGTCTCACGCCTCTATCTCTTCTTCCGTTTTCAACCCAGAAAAACGCCAAAGGTATAGTCTTTTTCTCTCAAACTTTCGTTGTATCTCACACACGAAACATCAAAGATTAAACATTGCAAAACGATAAACATGCAAGAATCAAATGTTGAAACTGTAAAAAAACCTAAACAAGATAAAATGCGTACCGTTCGAGCACAACCAACGTGGATCGCTGTGAAGACGAGAGAGATGGGAGGTAACGCACCGACAACTAGGCGTGAGAGAGAAATCCAAAGCTTCGTTTGAGAGAGACGAAGAGAACGAAGAAGATGAGAGGAGGCGTCGTTATGGCCAAAGAACGTACAAACCCTAGTTCTGTTTGAACTCTAACAAAAAGCATGACCAATTGGGTAATGGGCCTTCGCCCAAACATAAAACCACAAGCCCAGCGCTTCTAAGCATGCCCCACCTCCCTTTCTTCTTCATAATTTCCTTATTCTTTATCATTTTTTTATTGGGCCATCCAAAAACATTTTCTCAGGCCCATTATCTTTTTCTTTTTTAATGTTTTAAAACTAATACTTTTGTTTATCACTTTATTTTTTATAATCTAATTCTTTTTCTCTTTTGTTAAATAAAAATATATTAAATTTTTGTATAAATTTTCTTAATAATTTTCCTTAATAATTATTACATTTAATGAACATACATAAATAATAAAACTTTAACTTAAATAATTTTTCTTTTCTTTAAAACTCTTTATTTACATAATTCATAAAATAATAATAATAACACTTAATCTTCACTAGGTTAAATTTTTATTTGATCATTTGTAAATAAATACACGCATCTCATATTTCTTTGATTTTCATTATCTTATACTTTGTTATAATTTTACATTGAAAATGCGAAAGTTCAATTTGGTTGTAATATATACTTGGACATTATTATTCTGATAAGACTCATCCCCATTTGTAAACATTTGTACCCCCATCCCCGGATACAGTTTTGTAATAATTTAGACTTTAAATTCCCGCAATTTATTGCTTTCAATATACTGTATAGTAATTAGGGTTTGTATGCGAATATTCAAAATCAATCGCTAGATGACCTAATACAAGATAAATGCATGAAAATCAATACACAATTCACACTTGCACCTCTAGGGTAACCTCTCTTGTTGCCTTAGAAAATGTAATCATGTCCCTCGAGTATGATACACTCTAGCAAATACCCCTTCGATAAACAAAGATCGTAGTCCCTCAATGACCCTCGATGTTGCTTTCGATAAAACGATCTCGTCCCATACAAAATTGCTAGAGCGTCTCATAAGTTGCTTTCAATGATTGTATGCGATGACCCGCGCCTGTCCCGTTTAACATCCTAACGCAAGGTTGTTCATCAAACACAATGGTGAAACAACACTTTTAAAAAGGGTTAAAGACATAAGAAAGATCTTTGAGTAAAATAGGGTAGACAACTCTTAGTTACTTGTATATGTTCAAACAAGAATCATTACAAAGGTTTCCTAGACAAGGCATATTTTTCAAAACATTTTCAAAACCACACACACAAAGCACCATTTCAAACAATTGAAAAGCAAAGGCAAGTGATCTAAAACAAGTAACTAAGAGCCCATGGATAACCATGGATGAAAAGGGTGCTAGCACCTTCCCTTTTCATAATCTACCCCCCGAACCCAATAAAACATCTCAAAGGTCTTTCCTGTTCTTTTTGACCTTTCCTTTGGATAAAATAAAAAGTCGGTGGCGACTCTTGCTAAACCGAACAAGTGCAAAAACAAACACGAAACCTCAAGTCAGTTCTCCCACCATATCACACTACCCCCCGAACTCAAGAAAACATCTCAAAGGTCTTTCCTGTTCTTTTCACCCTTTGCTTATTGGAAAAAGAAAAGTCGATGGCGACTCTTGCTATCCGCAACAATTGTGATCAAACGCAAAACACCCAAGTTAGTCCTCTCACCGTATTACAGAACTGGCGACTCTGCTGGGGATGTCTCTTAAAAGTGGAGTTACCTTAGAGTTAGATCATATTTACTTGCTTTCATTGTTTGATTTATCTACTTTATATTATGGTTATTTGATTGGGTTGTATTGATCCTCTACCTAGATCGGGGAACACCTTTTAGGTAAGTAGCAATAGATTGTGGAAACTGTGCGGGGTATACCGACATGATTGAAACAATAGCTACGTTAGCGTGACACATTTGTTGGTACCGGTAGCCCTTGAGTAGTCAAGGAGAATATGAGGCCGCTGTGTGGTGTCATGAAGCACTAACTGACCTTTGAACCTTTAATTGAACAACTTGGCCATTAGGAAGTAGTGAGATAGTCGGCTTTGGTGCAGTCTGAAGTTGGTTGATACTCGATGCTACACTCATTGAGATCTGACTCTTGGGATTTTTTGGTCGCCAATAAAGAGGCTTGCACTGAAACAATGCTCGATGAAGAAGGATCAGTGATATTGAGATCCCTTAGAACCCGATTACTTTCTAGGACAAGATGAGCCAACTAAAAGGATACTTACCTGTGGACCCTATACAAGCCTAAACCTAAGGGCTTATTTTTCTTTGCTTATATATTTGTGCACAAACATCATGACATCATACCATAGAATTTTGCATTAATCATTTCAAGGACCTAGGGATTTATTTTGTTCTGTTTTGTAGGACATGGCTCCCACTCGAAGAAATACTATCCAAGTCAACATCGTAAGAGTACCTCTTCAACTCAAAGAATTATCATAAAGGGTTCTTGGAAATTCTTCATTTACCGAGAGACATGGTCGACTTCTCAACCTGGTCACTTCAAGCTATGATGAAGACATGATGAAAGTACTTTTCCAATTCTTCGACCCCTTGTACCATTGCTTTACCTTTCCTAATTACCAGCTTGTGCCCACTATGGAATAATTTTCTCGACTCTTCGGATCCCTATCCTAGATCAACTACCCTTCAACGGTATTGAAAGAGACCCAAGACCCGAGGTTATTGCTCGCGCTTTACATTTGCAACAATCTGATGTTACGACTAATTAGGAAATGAGAAGTGGCATCAAAGGGTTTTTGGCCAAGTTTTTGTTTGGAAGGGCTCAATTCTTTTTGGATGCTTTGGATTTGCAAGCCTTCGAAGAAGTGTTGGCTCTTCTCATCTATGGGATGGTCCTGTTCCCCAATCCGGACCAACTTATAGATGTGAACGCTGTCAAAATTTTTCTATCTCACAATCCGGTGCCCACTTTACTTGGGGATGTCTTGCATTCTTTTCACTTCTACACCATGAAGAGAAGAGGACTCCTGATGTGTTGCACTCCTCTTTTAGCTAGGTGGTTTATTTTTCACCTAACACAATCTACTGTAAAAAAAGAGCAAGGTTTAAGATGGTTTAGTAGGTTGATGTTGCTTACACATTCAAATATCTATTGGTGCAGGCGATCTATGGAAAACATTACTATTATTAACTGTTGTGGAGAATTCCATAATTTCCCTTTACTTAGCATTAGGGGAGTGTGATACGGTGGCAGAACCGAATGTTTTAAAAATGCTGGTTTGCGTTTTACGTTTTTCGTTCGCAAAATGTTGTGGTAAGCAAGAGTCGTCACCGACTTTTATTTCACCCAACCGGAAAGGAAAAAAGCACAGGAAAAATCCTTTTTCGAGATTTTGAGTACGGGGGGTAGATTATAGAAAGGGAAGGTGTTAGCACCCTTTCTATTCATGGTTTTCCATGGGCTCTTAGGTACTTGCTCATCTTTTAAAATTGCTTGTGTGTGTTTGTTTTGAAAAGTTTTGTTTTACTTTGTTTCAACCCTTGTTTCTGTCCTCAAGAGTGTTACGAAGTGTTTTTGAAAACTTTAGTTTGAAAATTTGTTTGAAAGTGTATAGTGTAAAAAATTTATTGTTTTGAGCAAGTACCTAACAGTTATCTACGTACTCGAAAAAAAGATCGTTTCTGTTCTTGTTTCCTTTAGACAACGCTATCCTACTATTGAAAAATAGGTAGCACCGTTGTTGGAGTTGTAAGGGTCAATTCAAAAGGGACGTACGATCACTAAAGCAATGTTAGGACATCTTAGTAATATCCCTAGAGTCTTAAGATCATATTCGAGGCAACATTTCCGAGGCTACGTTTCCGAGGCAACATTTCCGAACATGACTTTTGATCTTTGTTAGACAAGAGGGCAACCACTAAGACACTATATACTTAATGATCGTTTACCGAAGGCAACCGAAGTGGGAGTATACCCTAAGAATGCACATGTGCGAGTGATTTGATTTCAGTTATCATCTTTGCACATTAGGTTTTTCTAGCCGTTTTAAATTATCATGCAGTCTTGTCATACAATCCTATTAACATACATCTAAACAAGGCTTCGGGGTAAGGATTAATTACATGGCCAAAAAACCCGTAAAAGGCGATAAATAAAGAAAATCCTAGATTAAACTATTACATACTGTAGACAGTTACATCAATATTGCAAAAAAATAATGAACGCGCGCGATGAATCGAATATAAAATAATTAGGGTTTTGACCCCAACTAAGCTTAATTGTAATTTAAAAGAAAAACATTTTTGTCGTTTTTGATTATTTGATAAAATAAAGCTCAATTAAATGATAATAACAAAACCTAATTACTAATTAATTGTGATTTAAGAAAAATAATTAAATTAACCTATTTTTGTATTTTTTTATTTTGAGAAAAGAAATAAAAATTAAATCAAGAATTTAACCCTAATTTTTCTAATTGATTTTAATTATATAAAAAAGTTAGAATTACCCTAAATTAAATTAAACTAACTTATATTAAATTTGATAAAATAAAAATTAATTCAAATTTTTTGTGAAACTCTTGATTTTATGATTTTTGTGAAAAAGAAATTAATTTTGGTAAAAAAATAATTAAGCAATTTAAATTAAATAAAAGAAATAAATAGAAAAGAAAAATAATGGGCCTGGTTGCTTAGCAAAAAGGGGGTGTGGTTTGTAATTCTGAGCCAAACAAGCTCTTGGCCCCTTTGACTTTTCCAATCCTGTGTGCATGCTTGACTCAGGCACATGGTGGACCTCCATTGTGGGCATATTAGATCTGGCCAGGAGTACATCATATGGCTGATGTTGAGAGTACACGGAACACGCTTGAGGATGGTAAGCATTGGATTGACCTGAAACTATTGAGAAAATAATAAAATGCACACGCCTGGGATCGAACCCAGGACGTGTGCATCAAAAGCCAGCAACCTTACCATCTGAGCTAAACATGTTAGTTGTAACATTAATAAAATAAATAGAATATAATACAAACAACATGCCACGCCTCCCAAAACGCGCGAAATTCAAACTGACCATTCACACATTTCCACGCCATCGTCTCCTACATTGGCTTGTCGTTTTAGAAATCAAAGCTTTTACCTACGGACGTTCACTGTAGGTATAACCCTGCACGTTTCCAAAATCTTGTACACGCATGATGAATGAAAACCAATGGTACCAATCAACTCGTTTCAAACCCACGAGCATCATGGTACCATTATCATTGTCCAATTTTCCCTATACAAGAAATCCCTAAAAACGAAACACGAACCCTAGCCATGGCAGTTTGATGCACAGTTAATAAAAACGCAATTGAATATAACCATTAGCTTGCAAACATCTCAAGGATTATAAATATGTCAATTAATCATGCTAAATATGCCAGAATCAATGTAATCGATTTCAAGAAAAGAGCCAAATCGTGTGACTGCTACGATGCGTTTCAGGGCGTGGGGAAGCTTGCTAACGATTGAAACACGATCCTAGGATGTCCAACAAACGATTGGTACGATTAGAATGACTTGAGATGGCCTGAAACTTGGAAATTGGTTTGCAACTTTTTCTTGAATTTTTGAAATTTGTTTTCTGCCTTTGCACGCCTCTCGCCTCTTTCTTTTGACCCTCTTTTGTTCCTTATGTATACTAGAGTGCATTAGGGTTACAATTTTGTATCAAATCTCTTCCAATTATGAATATTGATTCATGATTCAATCCTTGCACCAAATCTTTCCAAAACAAGCAAATTCAATCTTTTTGTGTCCATATAAAGCCTTGCACAATTTGATCTTGTCTCCAGCTGTATAATGGACCTAATCATGCACAAAATCTCAAGATTTAATTAGTTTTTGATATTTTCATGGGTCGTGGGTCGTGGGTCACATTACAAACTCAGTGCAAGAATAAAAAGTTGGGCCCATTTGGCAAAAAATGCAATTTTGGATACCTTTGACTTTTGGCAATTTTGTAAAATGGGTCAACTTGGCCAATGCACAACTTCCTCACTTATGACCCTATAGAGGTGTTCTTGGACTTTTTAGAAAGCTTAAGATGTCCTCTAAACAACCCTTTTGGTCTCATCTCAATTGAGTCTTCCATGTTCATGTATGAAGCTTTGACCCAAAAGGTGTTTTTGTTGACTTTTCAAAATGACCTATAATGTCCAAATTCATATCTTCTTGTGAGTGCATATTTTAAACTTGGGAGACGAAGATGAATTGTAGGGAATTACATCCTCTTCAAAATGAGCTTTGGATGGTTCATTTTTGATAAAGTATAAGAAAGTTATGCTTGGTCAAAGTTGAGTTGACTTTTCCTACAAAACCCTAATTTAGCAACTTTTGGGTTTTGATGAATTGTGAGCAATCCTTGAGGAATCATGACCAAACCTTGATCAAATGATGCATAATACTTAAAAATGAGGATGTTGACCAAAAATCTTGAAGATTGACTGTATGTGGGCCACAATTGACTTTTGCCCTAGCACAATCGATTTTCAGGCCTTTGAGCAATTGACTGAGCAAACTTCCTCTGCAAGGCTTGAAACTTGACATGGATGATATTAAGAACATATTAGGACAATGGTGAGCATTTGGGATCCTTTGGACTCAATCATCTTGATGTAAAATGAAACCCTAATTTGAGGTAGACTGCCTTAGGAGAGAGTTTGTCTGGTCAACCCTTGGACTTCCTTGAGCAATTTGAGGACCTCACTTGAAATGTATTGACAAATATGGGAGGGAAAGTTTTGGGGTACAATATATGCCCCTGTTCAATCTTATTAAACCTGAGGATGTAGATTGGCATGTCTGCCTTTCGTGATCCGAAGGTGGAAGATGATTGAACACTAGAGTGCCCAGAAATTTGCACTCGCATGAAGTGGTACTTGTCTTGAGATATCGGAAATGGGCTTATAGATGCCATTCGGAAGTCAATGACGGAAAATGGGCTTAAATATGCCATCCTAAGAAGTGTCGATCGCATAAGTGATTCCTTCGTGAGAACCCGTATACTTGTTGTTGAGGAGGATTTCGCTGGGACACGCTGGTCTCTGTCTTGAGAGAAGTAGAATTTTAGGATCTTTAGTTGTCCGTTACTCTATTGGGGAATCATCTCTTAATCTAGGAGGTGAAAATGAACTACTATCTGGTCGTGCTCCAGGCTTTGCAATTTCTCAATTCTTATCTGGTCGTGCTCCAGGCTTCAGAAGGAATTAAGTGGTTATCCGGTCGCATACGAGTTTCAACTTGAATTTAAGGCATACTAATATCCGTTCGATTTCCGGGATTCGTAGTAATTGGCCGAGTAAACTGCTATTTGGTCGAATTCCAAGCTTCACAGTACCTTATACTATTATCTGGTCGTGTCCCAGGCTTTAGTGTCCTTTGTCGCTATCTGGTCGCAATCCAGTCTTCACAGTGTCTTATACCATTATCTGGTCGTGCGCCAGGCTTCACGGTGTCTTATACCACTGTCTGGTCGATTCCAGGCTTCATGGTATCTTGTACTGCTATCTGGTTGGTTTCCAGGCTTCACAATAACTTGCTGAGGGTTAAGTTATTTTCCGGTCGATTTTCGGGCTTCAAAGCTTGAACTGGAATAGAAATCTTAGTATCGATTTGACTGTACCGGGGGAAACTTGTGGGAACTTCAACTGGGAGAGAAATCTTAGTGTCAATTTGACTGACCCCGGGAGAGGTCTCGGATTAACTTTGACTGGCACAGAAATCAGGGGAATCTTAGCGGCGATTCGGCTGACCCAGACGAAAGTCTTAAAATGTCTTAAAATAGAAAAGAAACCTTAGTGTCGGTTTGACTGAACTAGAGAAAACTTTATCAGAACTTGATTGCATCTTTCCATGAAAGGTAAAGAGTTAGTCGTATGTAATGTCATGATTTATGAAATGTATTGAGTAATGATGTTCTCAAAATAAAGGAGATTATGCTGCATGATGCGTATGCGCATGCCATGATGTATAGATATGCAATGTTCTTTGTGATATTCTCTGGCTGGGGAAAATAGATCCTAGACTGCTATTGGAGAGTATAAGGAGTTGAGTTCTTCGTTCTCGCTGAGGATAGTGACCGAAGATGTTAGATGGAGACTTGCGTCCTTTCTGCTTGAGAATATTCTGCCGGGAGAGACTCTATTTGAGAATAATCCTGTGGGGAAATGACTCTGTGAGGAAGAGAGATACTCTGTTGGAAGACCTGCTGATTTTGGAGAAATAAACTCAGCTGGTGGTGAATTTCTATTGTTGGTGATAGATAAACTCTGCTTGGGGAGAATTTTGCCGGCTCATTCGCGATTATGAACCTCGGCTGGGGAGAGCTAACACCACTGTCTTCGGATACTCCCTAACCTACAGGGAGTGTATGTACCTTTAGTCACATTCTTAAGCTGGTTCTACCCCTGTACCTGGTGGGTAGAGGAATTGTAAGGTTAGGAAACTTCTTGTTTGCCCCTGTTCCTGGAATTACGAGTAATTGTCTTTTATTTCTTATGTAAATATTTATGAGCAGCAATTATTTTCCAATGCATATATCAAAAATGAATCATTGGACGCTCTTGCAAAACAAAACAAAAAAAGAAAAAACAAGTTGAAATTTCTTTTGAAAATGCATTGTATTGATTTTGAAATCGGCCTGTAACAGGCGTTTTGTACAAAGAGGCTGACGTCATAGTAAGAGAACGCCGTCGAGGGAACAGAAATTATACAATTTGTATAAAAGAAAGAAAAACAACTATGTGAAACAATCCCATCTGGTTCCAACTCTGTTATTGCCTTTATATCTTCAAGTGTCTCATCACTTTACTACTTGGTCGAAGGTAGATCAGATTGATTGGCGCCATCCGAGCTTGATAGTGGATACTGAAGTCTGGTTGCAAGATGATCCAATGAGACATAGTGTTACGCTTCAATCCCTAATTTTTTCCTAGACCGCCCTTTCGGGTTTTCAGTCCACCGGGATACCCTTTTTTTCCCAAGCCGCCTTTTCAGGTTTTCGACTTGCCGGGTGTACAGTTTTTTTTTAATTTTCATCCCTTACTTTTTCCCGAACCCTTTTGGTTCGCCGGGAAGCCCTTATTTTTGCCTAGGCCAATCAACCTAGCGAGTCTTTGATTATGCATAGTATTTTTTCACTATGTCTGCATTGACGGGGTGAGGAAGGTCGTCACCATCCATGGTGGTTAGAATCATAGCTCCTCCCGAGAAAATGTTCTTAACCACAAATGGCCCTTCGTACGTGGGAGTCCATTTGCCCATCGGATTACCTTGCGGTAGTATGATGCGTTTGATCACTAGATCCCCGACCTGATATTCTTGACGTCTGACTTTCTTGTTAAAAGCCTTGATCATTCGCTTTTGATACGTCTGACCATGACAAATAGCAGTAAGCCTTTTTTCATCAATTAGATTCAGCTGATCAAGTCGGGTCTGGATCCAATCGTTTTTGCTCAAACCTGCATCCTTCATGATCCAGAGAGAGGGTATCTGGACTTTGATGGGTAGGACTGCCTCCATGCCATACACCAGAGAGTAGGGTGTTTCCCCTGTTGACGTCCATGCTGAGGTACGGTACCCATGAAGAGCGAATGGTAACATCTCGTGCCAGTCTTTGTATGTCGCCGTCATCTTCTGCACAATCTTCTTGATGTTCTTGTTAGCTGCTTTAATAACCCCATTCATCTTCGGCCGGTAGGGAGAAGAGTTGTGATGCTGTATCTTGAACTGTTTGCAGAGCTCGGTAATCATTGTATTATTGAGATTTGTACCATTGTCCATAATGATCCCTCTGGTACACCATATTGACAGATCAGATTATGTCGGATAAACTGCGCCACGACATTCTTGGTTACTGTAGCAAAGGAAGCTGCCTCAACCCACTTCGTAAAGTAATCAATAGCTACCAGAATGAAACGATGCCCGTTGGACGCAGTAGGTCTGATCTCGCCGATCATGTCGATGCCCCACATTGCAAAAGGCCAGGGAGCTGTCAAAACATTCAGAGGAACTGGAGGTACATGCACCTTATTAGCATAGACTTGGCACTTATGACAGGTTCGAGAATGCTGATAACAATCGGCTTCCATAGTGGACCAATAATATCCAGCCCGTAGGATCTTCTTTGCCATGGTATGTCCACTGGAATGAGTTCTGAAGGTACCTTCATGTAACTCTGCCATGATCCTTTCTGCCTCGCTCTTGTCCATGCACCACAGTAAGGTCGAATCATGGTTACGCTTATAGAGGATCCCATTACTGATGAAGAACTTTGCAGCGAACCTTCTCAGAAACTTCTTATCATTAACAGATGCACTCTCGGGGTACTCTTGAGTCTCAAGATACCTTTTTACTTCGTGAAACCAGGGGTTATCTGCTACCTCTTCTGTCTCAATGTCACAACAATGTGCTGGTTCGTCCAACCTCTCAATAGTAATCTGGGGAGCTTCATTGTCCCATCTGACTTTGAACATAGAAGACATGGTAGCTAGCGCGTCCGCTAACTGATTTTCCTCTCTTGGGAAGTGTTCAAAGGTTATCTCCTCAAAGTGTGGGAGCAACGTCGGTATGTATTCTTTGTAAGGAATAAGATTTGGGTGCTTCGTATCCCACTCGCCTTTGATCTGACTGATCACTAGAGCAGAATCTCTGAATACACTCAAGAACTTAATCCTCAGGTCAATAGCAGCTCGAAGACCCAGGATACATGCTTCATACTCCGCCATATTGTTGGTGCAGTTAAAACATAATCGGGCGGTGAACGGAGTATGATAACCCTCAGGAGATATAATTACAGCGCCAATGCCATTACCCAAAGCGTTTTATGCTCCATCAAAATACATAGACCATCGGGATCCTTCCTCAGGTCCTTCATCCGGTCCAGGTTCTTCACAGTCGGTCACCAACATGATGTTCTCATCCGGGAACTCGAAATTCATGGATTGGTAGTCATCCACGGCCTGATGCGCCAAATGATCCGCCAATACACTCCCCTTGATTGCTTTTTGGGTAGTGTATTGGATGTCATACTCGGTTAAGATCATCTGCCATCTTGCTATCCTTCCGGATAAGGCGGGCTTTTCGAAAATATACTTGATTGGATCCATCTTTGATATTAATAAGGTGGCGTGAGTCAGCATATACTGTCTCAGCCGGCGAGCAGCCCATGCCAAAGCGCAACAAGTTTTCTCGAATAATGAGTATAGGGTCTCACATTCGGTAAACTTTTTGCTAAGGTAGTAAATAGCATGCTCTTTTCGACCAGACTCGTCATGCTGCCCCAACACGCACCCCATTGAACTATCCAATACTGTCAAGTATAAGATCAAAGGCCTTCCTTCAACTGGAGGCATCAGAATTTATGGCTCTTGGAGGTATTCCTTGATTCTTTCGAAAGCGGTATGACATTCATCATTCTATTCTACCACTTGATCTTTCTTTAGCAGCTTGAAGATTGGCTCACAAGTAGTAGTCAGGTGTGAAATGAACCTGGCGATGTAATTCAGACGTCCCAAAAAGCCTCTAACTTCCTTTTCTGTTCGGGGAGCCGGCATCTCCTATATGGCCTTTACCTTGGTAGGGTCCACCTAAATACCCTTATCACTGACGACGAAACCCAGTAACTTACCGGACCTTACCCCGAAGGTGCACTTGTTCGGGTTCAGCCTCAGCTTGTACGTCTTCAACCTGTCGAACAGTTTCTGGAGATGGTCAAGGTGCTCTTCCTCAGTCTGGGACCTTGCGATCATGTCATCAACATAAACCTCAATCTCATGGTGAATCATGTCGTGGAACAAAGAGACCATGGCGCGCTGATAAGTTGCCCCAGCATTCTTCAACCCGAAAGGCATTACCTTGTAACAGAAAGTGCCCTACTGTGTAACGAAGGTTTTCTTCTCCATGTCCTCGGGAGCCATCTTGATGTGATTGTAACCAGAAAAACCATCCATAAAGGAGAAGATCTTATGCTGCACGGTGTTTTTGACCAGAACATCAATGTGAGGAAGTGGGAAATCATCCTTGGGGCTTGCCCTGTTCAGATCTCTGTAGTCCACACACATCCGTACCTTACCATCCTTCTTAGGCACCGTAACAACGTTGGCGATCCACTGCGGATAAGAAGTGACAGCTAAAAATCCCGCGTCGAACTGTTTCATGACCTCAGCTTTAATTTTCTCAGACATTTCAGGGCGCATACGACGAACCTTCTGCTTTACCGGAGGACAGTCTTCTTTAGTCGGCAGGCGGTGTACCCCAATATCAGTGTCCAAACCTGGCATATCTTCATAAGACCAAGCGAAGATCTCAACATAGTTGTGTAGCATCTGTATCAAATGTTATTTGACACTAGGATCCAGATTTGTACCTATCTTAACCTCTTTCCTGTCTTCCTCTGTACCCAAATTCACTGACTCAACTGACTCTTCATGAGGCTGTATGGCCCTTTCTTCCTGCAGTAACAGTCTAGTAAGCTCTCCAGGCACCTCACAATCATTCTCACCTTCGTCCTCAGCTTGGTTGATCGGATTTTCGAAGTCATAACTGGCAGTAGCTGAGTTGTTATCAATGGGATCTAGAGTGGATATGGATATGCATTATGATACGTGAGTGTGTGTAAGAGAATAACTATTTGTGATAAAGACAGAAAAAGAAAAACAAGGAGCGCAAAATTTGTAATGCAAGAAACGTCCAATGTTTTATTAATGATTATATGAAATGACAAATAAAAAGCCCTCACAAGCAAAGCCAAAGTGCCTCGGGCAAGGCATCGGGCCGTAAAGTTTTGAACTGTCTATTAATACTCTTAAAACAAAAGTCAATTACTGTGGAATAAAAGAAATAGGTATGAAGTCCTTCGCCGTCCAGTTGCTTAGTCCGCCATTGGTTGTAGGGTAGATCCATCTGTCGATATCTGAATCTTCTTCACCATCTTCAATTGCATTAACTCCCTGATTGCTGATATGCAGAGGAGGTCTTCCAATCCGTGCACGCTTAACAGCCCTTTGAGCCCCTGTAGTAAAGCCCAAACCAAATTTATCAGTTTTGTGCATGAAATCAGGGAGCCGACCCCAATTGGTACACCCACCTTCTTCGATTACAGCCCTGGCATCCTTGAGAGAAGCCATCTTCATCGGAGGTTTGTCGGTAGCAACTTCAGTTGACACCAAAGTATGAGGGACCTCTTCAAAGTTCTGACAAGGGGTTTCAATAAACTCCCCATCCATCTCCACGTAGCAGAAAGAGCTGAGATGACTCACCATATACTCCTCTTCACCTCGTACCGTGACAATCTTCCCCTTTACTGGATATTTCAACATTTGATGGAGCGTGGAAGTCATTGCCCCAACCTTATGAATCCAAGGGAGACCCAGCAAGCAAGAATATGATGGTCTGATATCCATCACATAAAAGGTGGATGCAATAGTCTGAGATCCAACTTTAACAGGGATATCCACCTCCCCGTGCACCATCCTTTTTGACCCGTCGAAAGCCCTGACCACAATATTGCTCGGCTTCAGAATCAAATCTTCACAATCTAGACGGTCTAACCCTTTCTTTGGTAAAACATTCAATGAGGACCCGATATCCACCAGTACATGGGCCATAGTAGTGCCCCTGCACTCGATCGAGATATGCAGATCATCATTATGATTCCTTCCTTTAGCAGTCAGATCTGCGTCTGAGAAACCCAACCCATTGTCGATAGTCAGGCTAGCTACGCAATCTTTGAATTGATCGGATGAAGTTTCCTTCGGCACATGCGCAGTCTTGAGGAATGCAATTAGGGCCTTTGCATGGGCTTCAAAACACAAAAACAAGGACAACATGGAGATTTTTGATGGGGTCTGCCCCAACTGCTCGACTATGTTGTAATCGCTCTTCTTGATAATCTTCAAAATTTATTCTATCTCTTGTTTCGAGGTTTATACAATGATCTTCTTAGGTGCCTCCGTCCAGGCAGGCTCACCTATGATTTCTTTTCCCCGAGTCCCAGATGACTCGGCGACATGGGTGATAACTGGAATAGGAACTGGGACAATAGTTGATGTACTAGCAGATGGAATAACAACAGGCTTGTGGACAGTCGGAGGGGAGATCTTGGGAGAAAAGAGTCTTCCACTTTTGGTGACCTTGCTTGTCCCAACAATATTACTGATGTCAACATCAGCTTCCTCACTCTTTAAGTCTTGTTTAACTCCCTGGTAATACACATCAGCACCATAGTGCCAAGGGACAGCCTTATCCGAAGTGTATGGGATAGGACCAGGGACAGTAATTATTAATGGAGCAATTCTCGGGCTGGGTGTAATCCTAACAGGCTTTCTCGAGG
This sequence comes from Vicia faba, assembly GCA_948472305.1. Classification (NCBI taxonomy): domain Eukaryota; kingdom Viridiplantae; phylum Streptophyta; class Magnoliopsida; order Fabales; family Fabaceae; genus Vicia; species Vicia faba. Next base: position 670,877,520 of record OX451735.1, on the reverse strand, counting down.
AAACCTTGGAAGGATTGTCGGAAATGGTTATGATGGCAACATCTTCAATTGGAACCAACAGAATCATAGTTTTTTCGAACATGATCTCTTTATTATCCATCAGGCGTTGAACACCTGATTTCAATAAGTGGCAACCAGCAGGAAGAATTGAGCACGTGTGGCAACCTTCACCATAACTCGGAAATAAACCGGCCAATAGCAAATTCTTCTTTACTGTCATTAAAGGAGTAGAAATTTCTTCCACGGAGGTCACAAATAAATTATCGTCCACAGCATTTACTCCATGACCAAGTTTGGACATGTGAGCAGTTATGACGTTGGGTTTCTCCGGAGCGTCAAACTCAATCTCTTTAGCTTCGATCAAGTCTTGCACCTTGTTTTTCAAAGCCCAACAATTGTTTGTATCATGACCTGGACTTTCAGAGTGATAGGCGCAACGGGCATTCGAGTTATAATAAGGAGAAGTGGTGTTGGGGTTCTTCGGGGTTTCCCTCAGAGTTGCCAGATTGGTCTTCAATAATTGTGGTAGAATTTGAGACAAGGTCATATCGAGCCGAGTGAACTGCCTCTGTGGTCTTTCCACCTTTTGTTGATTGTTGTGTTATGGAGCAACTGTGGGTCTTGATATCACTACCGCATTTACTGCTTGACGATGTTCAGGTCTGCTTTGGCCCCTCGGGCCATAGACTGCACTAGCTTCTTTCTTACCGGTGAAAGGCTTCTTTACTGCACTTGATGAAGTATCCTTCTGTATTTTACCACTTCGAATACCAACTTCTACTCTCTCTCCAATCAAAATCAACTCAGTAAACCCAGATGACGAACTGCCATTCAGATGATTGAAAAACGGACCAGATAGCGTCCCTAGGAACATGTCAACCAACTCCCTATTAGACAAAGGGGGTTGGACTCTTCCATCTAAGTCTCTCCACTTTTGAGCATAGTCCTTAAAACCTTCCCTTGCACCCATAGACATACCCTGGAGCTGAGTACGAGTGGGAGCAAGGTCGGTGTTATACTGATACTGCTTGTAAAAAGTAGCAGCCAAGTCTTCCCAGTTTCAGACACTGGCTCCTTCCAACTGATAAAACCATTCAAGCTGAGTCCCTGACAAATTATCTTGAAATAAATGCACCCACAAATTTCTATCAGCAGTGTGGGGTTGGATTTTCCGGATGTACGAGCGGAGATGGAGTTTTGGACAGGATACTCCGTCGTAGTTGGCAAAAACTGGAGCTTTGAACTTATGAGGGATCACCACTCCTGATACCAATCCTAGTTCTCCAAAATCCAAACCAGGGATCTTTTGAATCTCCATAGCACTCAGACGGTCTTCTAGCTGCTTGTATCTATCCTCGGCAGGAGGATATTGCTCATCATCATAATCCGTATCATAATCAAAAACTGCAGGACTAGGGTCCTTTACCCTTTCTTGGTTCTCCTCGTCCTTGGATAAGGAGGTCATATCAGCTGATTATCTTATCATTTCTCCGAATCTTCTACCCATGTTCAGAATACCAACTTTCTTCTTCTTCTTCTTCTCTTTCAGAATCAGGGTCTTCAAATCCTCTTGCCCTTTAGCCAAGCTTAAGAACATCTGTTGGAATTGGGCGTTTTGTGCCTGAAGATCTTTGATGGCTTGATCAGAAGACATTTTTGCTGAAATAAATAGCGAAGGAGATGAGAAACCTGTAATGGTACCTGTAATGGTGTGCATGATAATGGGATGCGTATGTAATGATTTCAAAGACTTTGGGAAATTTAAATTTGCAAACCAAAAATAAACAAACTTTATTAGATTAACTTGTAAAAGGTTCAACAATGCCTTTAAGGGGTTACAAAGAAATAAAAGGAAAAAAAATCTAAACTAGAAAAAGAAAAATCAAAAGTCCCATGGACGCTTCCTCTTTGTGCTGACATAGTCATTGATCACTCTTTCTTCATCGAGCTGCCTGGTGAGCTTTAAAATCTTCCTTTCTTGCTCATGGTACTTCTCCCGGTAATCATCCCTTTCCTCTTTCAGCTGAATCCAAGACCTCTGCAATGCTCCGGGATCAGTGGGCATGTAAGGATAAAGAACAGTATAAGGAACACCTTCTTCATTAGTGGGCTCCATAATCACTGGCAATACGACTTCATAAGGCATCCCAAGCTTCTGGGCACGAGCTCGAACCCATTGGAGGTAAGGCTGCATAGGAAGGGAATTCCTTGGTCCCAGCTCTTGAGGGTCAGATCTGTTCACCATGCCCCAAGCTCGTATAAACCTCCGGCGATGCTCCTCAACGTCCTCCTTGTAGTCAAATGCAATATCCTCAAGAAGTAGCTCATGGGGACCATCTCTCCGAGCACGACCAAATTATCGCAAAGCTAGACAAGGATTGTAAGTTATTCCCCCCCTGATTCCAAGCAATGGGACATTAGGGTATCCCCCACAATGATCAATAACAATAGTATCTTCCATATCCCGGGAGCACCAAAGAATGTCTGTATGGGCAAGTGACATTATTCTGTAGGACCATCCCAAACCTTCTTCGTTCTTCAACACAGACTTGGGGAGGTGCGAAATAAACCACCTCGACAGCAGCGACATGCAACACATAAGGGTCCCTCTTCTTCGTATAATACGAGTGTAGGGGGTATGCAAGATATCACCCAGTAGAGTAGGCACATGATTGCAAGAAAGAAAAATCTTAACCGTATTCACATCTATAAAGGAATCTGGATTCGGGAAGAGAACCAAACCATAGATGAGGAGAGCCAAGACATCTTCAAAAGCCTGAAAATCCAAATTATCCCAAAATAGCTGAGCCTGGTCTATCAGAAATTTGGCTAGGAAGCCTTTGACCCCACTTCGTGTTTCCCAATTGGATACTACATCAGCCTGTTTCAGATGCAGAGCCGAGGAAATGTCTTCTGGTCTAGGAACATCTTCCATACCTGTGAAGGGTACCTGCTCAAGTATAGATATGCCCAATAAGTTACAGAACTCTTCCAAAGTGGGAACCAGCTGATAATCTGGAAAGGTGAAGCAATGATGCACATGATCGAAGAATTGGAAAAGTACACTCATCATCTGCTCATCAAGTTTTGAGGTGACCAGGATAAGAAGCTGACCATGTTTCTTAATGAACATAGAAGTCTCAAAAACTCTTGAGGCTAACTCTTTAAGTTGAGTAGGTATTTGCAAAAAGTTAACTCGGATGGTATTTCTGGGCACAGAACCATAATCTGCAAAACAGAACAAAGATAAATTCCCTTGGTCTTTGAAATGGTTAGTGTAATGAAGTATGAATGCCATGTTATGATGCATGATGTCATGATAAAAGAAACACATGTATAGCAGATAACAGGCATGGCAAAGGGAAACAAGTCACACAAAAGCCCTTAAGTTTAAGGCTTGCATGGGGTCTAGGGTATTACCCTCATGAAGTTCAGTTGGTTTCAACCTATCCTAGAAAAAGTAACCGGGTTCTAGAGGATCTCAATATCACTGACCATCCTCCATCGGTCATGGTTTCAGCTCACACAATCTTTTCTTGCGGCCAAAACTTTCTCGAGAGTATGGTCTCAATGAGTGTAGCATCGAGTATCAACCAGTTCTCAGCTTTACACCGAGGCCGGCTATCTCACTACTTTCTAATGGCCAAGTTGGGCGATTTAAGGTTCTAAGGTCAGTTGATGCTTAACGACACCATACGGCGGCCCCGTATTCTCCTAGTTTCTCCACAAGGGATACTGGTACCAACCAAAGTGCCACACAAACGTAGCTACTGCTTCAACCGTATCGGTATACGCTGTACAGTTCCCTCACAGTCTATTGCTACTTACCTAAAAGGTGTTCCCCAGATCCGGGTGTAGGATCTATAGTAACCCCAAACAAAACCCTTAAAAGTAAAGAAAACAAAGCAATCAAGAGAAGCAATTATGATGACCTAGATCCTAAGGTATACCCCACTTAATGTATCCCCAGTAGAGTCGCCAGTTCAGTGATACGGTGGCAGAACCGACTGTTTTGAAAATGCTGGTTTGCATTTTGCGTTTTTCGTTCGCAAAATGTCGCGGTAAGCAAGAGTCGCCACCGACTTTTATTTCATCCAACCGGAAAGGAAAAAAGCACAGGAAAAATCCTTTTTCGAGATTTTGAGTACGGGGGGTAGATTATAGAAAGGGAAGGCGTTAGCACCCTTTCTATCCATGGTTTTCCATGGGCTCTTAGGTACTTGCTCATCTTTTAAAATTGCTTGTGTGTGTTTGATTTGAAAAGTTTTGTTTTACTTTGTTTAAACCCTTGTTTCTGTCCTCAAGAGTGTTACGAAGTGTTTTTGAAAACTTTAGTTTGAAAGTTTGTTTGAAAGTGTATGGTGTAAAAAATTTATTATTTTGAGCAAGTACGTAACCATTATCTACCTACTCAAAAAAAAGATCGTTTCTGTTCTTGTTTCCTTTAGACAGCGCTGTCCTACTATTGAAAAATAGGTAGCACCGTCGTTGGAGTTGTAAGGGTCAATTCAAAAGGGACGTACGATCACTAAAGCAATGTTAGGACATCTTAGTAATAACCCTAAAGTCTTAAGATCATATTCAAGGAAACATTTCCGAGGCTACATTTCCGAGGCAACATTTCTGAACGAGACTTTTGATCTTTGTTAGACAAGAGGGGAACCACTGAGACACCCTATACTTAATGATCGTTTACCGAAGGCAACCGAAGTGGGAGTATACCCTAAGAGTGCGCATGTGCGAGTAATTTGATTTCAGTTATTATCTTTGCACATTAGGGTTTTCTAGCCGTTTTAAATTATCATGCACTCTTGTTATACAATCCTATTAACATACATCTAAACAGTTAATATTTGCGAGAATTAAAATGTGAGAAATAAAACCTACGCTATTACAAGGCTTCGGGGTAGGGATTAATTACATGGCCAAAAAACCCGTAAAAGGCGATAAATAAAGAAAATCCTAGATTAAACTATTACATACTGTAGACAGTTACATCAATATTGCAAAAAAATAATGAATGTGCGCGATGAATCGAATGCAAAGTAATTAGGGTTTTGACCCCAACTAAGCCTAATTGTAATTTAAAAGAAAAACATTTTTGTCGTTTTTGATTATTTGAGAAAATAAAGCTCAATTGAATAATAATAACAAAACCTAATTACTAATTAATTGTGATTTAAGAAAAATAATCAAATTAACCTATTTTTGTATTTTTTTTATTTTGAGAAAAGAAATAAAAATTAAATCAAGAATTTAACCCTAATTTTTCTAATTGATTTTAATTATATACAAAAGTTAGAATTACCCTAAATTAAATTAAATTAAATTATATTAAATTTGATAAAATAAAACTTAATTCTAATTTTTTGTGAAACTCTTGATTTTATGATTTTTGTGAAAAAGAAATTAATTTTGGTAAAAAAATAATTAAGCAATTTAAATTAAATAAAAGAAATAAATAGAAAAGAAAAAGAATGGGCCTGATTGCTTAGCAAAAAGGGGGTGTGGTTTGCAATTCTGAGCCCAACAAGCTCTTGGCCCCTTTGACTTTTCCAATCCTGTGTGCATGCTTGACTCAGGCACATGGTGGATCTCCATTGTGGGCATATTAGATCTGGCCAGGAGTACATCACATGGCTGATGTTGTGAGTACACGGAACACGCTTGAGGATGGTAAGCATTGGATTGACCTGAAACTATTGAGAAAATAATAAAATGCACACGCCTGGGATCGAACCTAGGACGTGTGCATCAAAATCCAACAACCTTACCATCTGCGCTAAACATGTTAGTTGTAACATTAATGAAATAAATAGAATATAATACAAACAACGTGCCACGCCTCCCAAAACGCGCGAAATTCAAACTGACCATTCACACATTGCCACACCATCGTCTCCTACACTAGCCTGTTGTTTTAGAAATCAAAGCTTTTACCTACAGACGTTCACTGTAGGTATAACCCTGCATGTTTCCAAAATCTTGTACACGCATGATGAATGAAAACCAATGGTACCAATCAACTCGTTTCAAGCCCACGAGTATCATGGTACCATTATCATTGTCCAATTTTCCCTATACAAGAAATCCCTAAAAATGAAACACGAACCCTAGCCATGGATGTTTGATGCACAGTTAATAAAAACGCAATTGAGTACAACAATTAGCTTGCAAACATCTCAAGGATTATAAATATGTCAATTAATCATGCTAAATATGCCAGAATCATTGTAATCGATTTCAATAAAAGAGCCAAACCGTGTGACTGCTACGATGCATTTCAGGGCGTGGGGAAGCTTGCTAACGATTGAAACACGATCCTAGGATGTCCAACAAACGATTGGTACGATTAAAATTACTTGAGATGGCCTGAAACTTGGAAATTGGTTTGCAACTTTTTCTTGAATTTTTGAAATTTGTTTTCTGCCTTTGCACGCCTCTCGCCTCTTTCTTTTGACCCTCTTTTGTTCCTTATGTATACTAGAGTGCATTAGGGTTACAATTTTGTATCAAATCTATTCCAATTATGAATATTGATTCATGATTCAATCCTTGCACCAAATCTTTCCAAAACAAGCAAATTCAATCTTTTTGTGTCCATATAAAGCCTTGCACGATTTGATCTTGTCTTCAGCTGTATAATGGACCTAATCATGCACAAAATCTCAAGATTTAATTAGTTTTTGATATTTTCATTATTTAATATTGATTTTATTTGATTTAAATGAAATAAAATCAAAATAAATAACAAAAATAAAAGAATGACAAATGGAAGGGCTCATGGGTCGTGGTTCACATTACAAACTCAGTGCAAGCATAAAAAGCTGGGCCATTTGGCAAAAAATGCAATTTTGGACACCTTTGACTTTTGGCAATTTTGCAAAAAGGGTCAACTTGGCCAATGCATAACTTCCTCAATTTTGACTCTAGAGAGGTGTTCTTGGAATTTTTAGAAAGCTTAAGATGTACTCTAAGCAACCCTTTTGGTCTCATCTCAATTGAGTCTTCCATGTTCATGTATGAAGCTTTTACCCAAAAGGTGTTTTTGTTGACTTTTCAAAATGACCTATAATGTCCAAATTAATATCTTCTTGTGAGTGCATATTTTGAACTTGGGAGCTGAAGATTAATTGTAGGGAATTACATCCTCTTAAAAATGAGCTTTGGATGAGTCATTTTTGATAAAGTATGAGAAACTTATGCTTGGTCAAAGTTGAGTTGACTTTTCCTACAAAACCCTAATTTAGCAACTTTTGGGTTTTGATGAATTGTGAGCAATCCTTGAGGAATCATGACCAACCATTGATAAAATGATGCATAATACTTCAAAATGAGGATGTTAACCAAAAATCTTGAAGTTTGACTGTATGTGGGCCACAATTGACTTTTGCCCTAGCACAATCGATTTTCAGGCCTTTGAGCAATTAACTGAGCAAACTTCCTCTACAAGGCTTGAAACTTGACATGGATGATCTTGAGAACATATTAGGACAATGGTGAGAATTTTGGATCCTTTGGACTCAAGCATCTTGATGTAAAATGAAACCCTAATTTGAGGTAGACTGCCTTAGGAGAGAGTTTGTCTGGTCAACCCTTGGACTTCCTTGAGCAATTTGAGGACCTCACTTGAAATGTATTGACAAATATGGGAGAGAAAATTTTGGGGTACAACAGGGAGGTATCACTTGTAATCCTTGTTTGGCATTGCGACAATTTGGGTATGCTAGGAGGGACGTTCCTCATGATGCACTGGTTCAGGGAATTGCATTAGACTATGAGAATGATGTCCAAGGGTAACGTTAGAGGTTCATTCATTCTTAGGGTATGGTGAACAAAATGAATAGCAAGACATTGGGGCATAAGAAGTCCATCCCTTTAGAGCATTATTTTAAATGGGTGCGAGCACGCGCTCAAAATCTCATGATGCCTTACCCCACCATTTTACCTATCATCATGGAACCTGTTGTCGAAGGAGACGTTCCATATACTGTCTTCTATCCGAATATGCCAACAGACTTCGAAGAGTTGAAAAAGTCTTGGGTCCATCTCTAAGAAGAACGAGATACCTTTGAGACCCAATTCTATGCCAGTGAGAAGAAATTTCTGGAGCTCATAAAACAGCTTCATGTAGAGTGAAATTTGAATGCCTACGTCGCGCCGAAGAGGATGCGCTCGACCTTTTTATCTTAAAAAAGTTGTTTTATGTTTATTCCTTCCATTCTAATCCCAAGAGGTATGTTTGTAATCGAATCAAACTTATTAATACAAATGATGCTTATTCTTTTTGTCTAAACAAATTTAAATGTTCTAAGTCATTGAAATCATTTACATACGCATTTTTCATGCATCATGACATAATCATGTTCTCCACAGCAGGCTTCCTTATCTCTCTACTATTTATTTCAGTAAGATGGATATCGAAAAAAAAGTGAAGGACTTACAAGCGCAAAATGCCCAATTCCAAGCAACTTTGTTGACCCTGGCTAAGGGACAACAAGATATGATGGCAATGCTGACAACCAAAAAGAAGACCAAAAAGAAGGCCCTCATCAACATGGGCAGGAGATTTAAAGGTTCGGTTCGTCAAGTACAAGTAGTTGAAGAGTCGTCTGAAGAGGACGAAGATCGAGACGAGGAGGTAAGAAGCACCCATGCTGAAGATGCAAATGATTAAGCTTCTGAAGATGAAGACTACTTTGATGAGAAATACCCACCTGCCGAGGATAAGTACAAACAGTTGGAGGATAGGCTAAAAGCTGTTGAAATTCAAGCCGTACCTGGTTTGGACTTTGGAGATTTGGGTTTAGTGCCTGGGGTCGTCATTCCCCGTAAATTCAAAATACCAGTATTCGCAAAATATGATAGGGTCTCCTGCCTAAAACTTCACCTAAGGTCTTACGTGCGCAAGATGCAACCTCACACCACCGAAAAAAGCACTGGATCCACTTCTTCCAAGAGAGTCTGACCGAGACTCAACTAGAATGGTTCTATCAATTGGAGGGTTCCCGTATTCACACATGGGAAGATCTAGCCACCGCTTTCTATCATCAATATCAATACAATTACGACTTGGCACCAACCAGAGTTCAGCTTCAAGGTATGGAAATGGGTGCAAATGAGGGGTTTAAAGAGTATGCACAAAAATGGAGAGATCTCGCTGGTAGGGTCCAACCACCGCTCACTGACACATAATTAATTGATATGTTTATGTGTACATTGACTGGCCCATTTTTCAACCTATTAATTGGCAGTTCCTCATCTGGCTTCACCGAGTTAATACTGACTGGTGAAAGGGTAGAAAGTAGTATTAAGAGCTGAAAAATCCCAATGACGTATGCTTCCGCTTCCAACACTGCAAAGAAACCTTTCATTGGAAAGAAAGAGGAAAATGCTGTGTATGGGGCAAGGGACCACGTCAAGAAGGATCATCGACCTTCTGTTAATGCTATGTTAATATCCAACCCTTCGTCTGCTCAAAGACAATCCTTCAAGAATCAACGACCCAAAATTCCACGAACACAATTCACGAAGATTAGCATGTCACTGTCCCAAGCCTTGCAACATATGTTAAAGGCCAATCTAGTGACACTCCGTGATCCACCATCCAATCCGAATGCTTCATCACCTAAATACAATCCAAATTCCAAGTGTGCATATCATTCTAACAGCCCCGGGAATGAAACCGATCAGTGTTGGGCTCTGAAGAATAAGATTCAGGATCTGATAGACAACAAGACAATTGAATTTGATCCACCAGCTACTCCTAATGTAATAACTGCACCGATTCCAAACCATGGCAAAAGTGTTAATGCAGTTGATGATACCACTTTCGTTTCCTCCATTGAAGATTTAACAACTCCGTTAATAATCATGAAGGTTAACTTATTAAAAGCTGGGGTTTTCCCTGGCTGTTCTAAAGATTGTGTCTACTGTGATCAACAAGTGAGTGGGTGCAAGTGATTGAAGGAATGTGTGCAACGCTTGGTAAATAGTCACAAGATTCTGTTTGAAAAGATTCCTGCCATCAAGAGTTTGACCAACAGAATTGAAGACATGTCTGTTGATTTGGGGGTTTTCGTGCAAGAAGGAATCGTCCATGTGAAAAATCCCTTGGAGTGTTTGAAATATTTTCAAGGAACCTTAGAGTGTTTAAAATCTTTTTAAGGAAGTAGCAAGAATTGGATGATAGAACCAGTGATCTTGTGTTGATAGTGTGCAATCAGATTTACTCGACTGAAAAATCCCTTGGAGTGTTTGAAATCTTTTCAAGGAAGTAGCTTAAGCGGCGAATAAGTTGCATCTATCGGTTGATTTGATCTTGATTAAGATTAAAGGTTGGAAGAAGGAGCATCAACACCAAATTGGAGAATTTTTTATTGATGTTCTATCTCTTCCATTTGTATTAAACAATTTTGTATATAAGAATTATTCTAATTCCAATGAATTAGGCGTATACGTACCACGTACCCACCCGCGAGGACGACAGTGGGGAACTATGTAGACAAATTCCTTGTGTGTTTTTACTTTTCCGCTTTTACTTGCTTTCAATTTCATCAATTGTTTTAACAAATAACATTGTGCTAGTAATTGAATTGTAAGACACTACAAACCAGACTATCCAAAGATGAAAAAGGATAAAGGAAAAGCTCCACCTAAGAAGTTCAACAAACAAAGAAGAGCTTACATTGTGCGGTAAAGCGATAGTGATTCACCAAACGATGACAGTTCAAGTGATAGTGATGAGAGTGCAAATTTGTGTCTCATGGCACATACCAATAATCAGTCCTACCACAAGAAAGACAACCACAACAAGCAAGTAAGACAAGCATATCCGAACAACTTTTCTTCTATGTCTTTTTCTGAACTAAAAATAGCTTTTGAAAAACTGCAATACAAAGCTGAAGATGCTTTTAAGAGATTATCCTCCGATAAACAAATATTTTCAATTTTGGAGAGTAAAGTCTATAAAGCTGAAAAAGACTTAAAAAGTCTAAAAGCTAGTATTGCAGAAAGTTAAAAGGATAAGGATGTTAGAGGATGTATTCCCAGAAGGGAATGTGAAGTTTGTCATATTTGGCAACAAGAGGTTAGAACTCTTAATGCCAAATTAGAAAAATCTTTACCTCCCAAGGTTTCTTTTGCTGTAACACCCCAATTCTACCCCAAGCAATTATGCAAAATAAATCAGAGTTATAAAATTTCATTCATACAAACGAATCGGGACGTCACAAATTCTTCTAACAAATTCATTGCATTCATCATGGATATATAACACTTTTAATAAAACATCAGATGAACCATTAACATAGCATATGTGATAAAATAATTCAACAACTACGCAATGGAATTCTTCAATAACATCTTTAAATAAAACAGCAACTTCGAAACATCTCATATTTAGTAAATAAACAATTTAAAGTCCAACAACCAAAAATCAGCAATAAAAAATCAGCAAGCGTTCATCCCCCAAGTGTTACATATCAGAGAAATGACACCGACTCGATCTATTGAAGGTATACGGCCTTCACTCTCGATTACCTGCACATTACCAACATAAGGGTAACATTCAAACAGAAGGGGTGAGATATCTAACAATATAATAAAGCGCATGATAATTAATATATTAAATTAGATCAATAATATCACCACTTCTCATCTCATAATCAACAATAATTACAGGATATATACTCATTCATCAACATCAAATACACTTCATTATTCAATCATATAATGCGACTCAAAACTATGCAAATGCATGTGGTACCATTGGAGCAGAACCCCCATCTCAAAAATCTGCCAATTAAAAGAGGCATCAACAAGGCATAGCCTTCATCTCAAAATTTGCCAATCCAGGCCATCTCAACGAGCATAAGCTCCATATCAAAAAATGCAATGTATGCGAATCTTCATGAATGTAATATAAACATCTCAATCATATCAAAACACAACATCTCATAAACATCTCAAAACAACAACATCTCATAAACATCTCAAAACAACAACATCTCATAAACATCTCAAAACAATAACATCTCATAAACATCTCGAAACAACAACATCTCATAAACATCTTAAAACAACAACATCTCATAAACATCTCAAAACAACAACATCTCATAAACATCTCAAAATAATTTATTAAACATCATTTATTTATCAAACGTTATTGGTTCATCATAATTATCAAACACAACTATTAATAACCACATCTCACTAATAACTCAGTTGTATATCAATAGTACAACAATCCATACTGTTATCCTGCTACTGTACATCATTATTGTCACTAATCCTACTGTCATATTTCTAACAGCAGTCTTTAACTACTCATATTCATCATCCTGTCCAAAATCCAGCATAACTATCAATCACGGGAATTAATCCTAAATCCTAAACTAGTTACTAGGATTACACTTCTTATTCATTATTTAAATCATCTAGAATAATATTCATCGCGTTAGCTAATCAACGCTTTGAACGACATCTCAAATAACATCCTAAAACTCAAGTTACAACAATTTAAAAACTGAATCTGTCAAAAATCAGACATAATGTATCGACACAAAACTCTATGGATCGACACAAATGCTTCCTCTGTACAACATGGGTCGACGCAAAACCCTATGGATCGACTCATCCCGCTTCATCTATTCACTATGAGTCGACACATCCTCCTTATGGATCGACTCATCCTGGCTTTAAATCATAGCATGTATCGACACACGCACCTCACCGGTCGACTCATCCCGAGTCTTGCAACTAACATGTATCGATGCAAGCCCTGTATGCATCGACTCATCCTGAGTCTAACCTCGCCCATGTATCGACTCATCCAGCTTGAGGTCGACACATACTGATACCTTCTGCATAAATTCTGTGAGTTTTCTCTATATTTTACTACGGGAATCATACTACAACCCTAAAAACCTTATTATGATCATGATAATTCATCTCCTAACATTATACTCTATTACTCCATCGATTAAACAACATAATAACATCATTATTCATCAAGAATTCATCAATCTTCATCATACATCATTCAATTCAATAACAAAAACATCAATCCTCTAACCCCACATATCAACCATCATGAACCCAATTATAAAGCCAGAACCCCGCCCTTACCTTGGATTGAAGGTCGCTCTACAATTTTCCAGGTTGAATCTTTGTTCTTGCCGTTTACTTCTATTTCCAGCAGCTTCACATTCTCTTTCTCAATCCTTATTCTCTTCTACTCCTTCCTCCTTCTATTCTTTCTCACAAATAATAAAATAACCTAATATTATTATATTATTCTTATTTCTTAATGGGCTCAAAACCTACACCCCCTTATTATATCTACTATCTCAAATTAAGCCCACCTTGATAATATTACACTTCTAATATTATTTCACCATATAATAATATTATACCTCTAATATTATTATTTCTCCACTTAATAAAATAAATCCAATTTAATAACACTTCTTCACAAATATTCCAAAAATAATTTAATTAAATGGTTAATTAAATTACGGGCGTTACATTTTCCGTCGATCCTAGAGTTTTTAAGAAAACGTTGAATCCACTATATGAAACATATTCTTTTGTTAAAAAGATACCAAAGGATTCAATGAGCAGAAGTAAAAAAAATACATCATCATCATGGTTTGTGTCATTATTATTGTCGTTTTGGTCATACCATTGAAAAATTTAAGTTTAGGAGGTTCCTTGTTCCTAAAGGCATTTACCAATAGAGGCATAAATGAAACCATGTTACCACTTACCCACATGGACCCAATAAAAATTGGGTACCTACCTCTCTCTTTTGATATTGTAGGAAAAGTGTCTTACATCCATGGATAGAAGATGGTTTCTAGACAGCGGGTGTTCAAGGCACATGACCGGTGACATATCGCTCTTCATTAACTTCAAAGCAAAGAAGAAGGGATTTGTCACTTATGGAGACAATAACAAAGGAGATATACTTGGTAAAGTTAATGTAGGTAATCCCTCTACCACTACTATTTCTGATGTCCATTTAGTAGAGGGGCTTAAACATAATTTATTGAGTATTAGTCAATTGTGTGACAAAGGTTATAAAATTACTTTCACAAACACTTGCTGCATAATTGAAAATACTTAACAGGATATTAAGTTTAAGGGTATTAGGGTAAACAACATCTATATGCTTCACATTTTTTATGTATCTTTAACAAGCACTAAGTGTCTAGTCACCTTGAATGATGATTCTTGGCTTTGGCATAGACGTCTAGTGCATGTTAACTTTGATTTGCTTAATAAGGTTGTATCCAAGGATCTAGTAGTAGGTCTTCCAAAGATAAAATTTACAAAGGATCACCTATGTGATGCGTGCCAAATGGGAAAGTAGACGAGGGTCTCTTTCAAATCTAAAAATATGATTTCCACTTCATGACCCCTTGAGCTTCTCCATATGGACCTCTTTGGACCTTCTAGAACAAAAAGTCTAGGAGGAAATTATTATGGTTTTGTGATCGTTGAAGACTACTATAGATTTACTTGGACTATATTCCTTCATAGCAAAAATGAAACTTTTTATGCTTTTAAGAGTTTTGCAAAACTATCTCAAAACATAATGGGATTGAAAATAATTGCAATTCGAAGCGATCATGGAGGTGAATCTTAAAACCATCTCTTTGATAAGTATTGTGACAAGCATGGTATTGAGCATAACTTTTCATCACCTCGAACTCCATAGTAGAATGGAGTTGTGGAGCGCAAAAATCACGTCTTAGAGGAGTTGGCGAGAACAATGCTCAATGAAGGTGGATTACCAAAATATTTTTGGGCTGATGCAATTAGCACAGCCTGTTATATTTTAAACAGAATATTAATTCGTCCCATTTTGGATAAAACACCTTATGAAATTTTAAAAGGAAGAAAGCCAAACTTGTCACATCTTCATGTATTCGGTTGCAAATGTTTTGTTTTGAATAATGGAAAAGAAAATCATGGAAAATTTGATGCAAAAGCAGATGAAGGTATCTTTCTCGGATACTCACAATCAAGCAAATCATATAGGGTATATAATAAACATTTACTTATTGTTGAGGAGTCAGTTCATGTATCTTTTGATGAATCTTATCTGAAACATGTCGGAAAAGGTATTTCTCTTAATGGTGCATGTGTATCTACTAAAGACATACTCAAAGAAACTGTTTAGGAAATTGATCAGTCCAAAACAGTTGACGATGAGGAAGAAAAAGATAAAAGCCTTTCAAAAGACGAGAAATAAGAGCCAATGGAAGCTAATGATCTTCCACTAGCTTGGAAGTCCTCTAAAGACCATCCCATTGACAACATATTGGGAGATATCTCAAAAGGAGTAATGACTCGCTCCAAGATAAGTAATTTTTGTTATCACTTTGCTTTCATTTCACAAGTAGAACCTAAAAATGCTAAAGAGGCCTTGATTAATGAATTTTGGATAATGGCCATGCAAGAAGAGCTAAATCAGGTTAAAAGAAATGACGTTTGGGAAATTTTCCCTCGTCCGCAAGACCATCATATCATAGGCACCAAGTGGGTTTTTAGAAATAAACTTGATGAAAATGGAATGATAACCCGCAATAAAGCACACTTAGTAGTACAAGGGTATGACCAAGAGGAGGACATTGATTATGAGGAGACTTATGCTCCAGTTGCTCTCCTTGAGGATATACGTCTCTTGCTCTCTTATGCGTGTGCAAAAGATTTTAAGCTTTATCAAATGGGCGTAAAGAGTGCCTTTCTTAACGGAGTCATAAATGAAGAGGTGTATGTATCACAACCTCCTGGTTTTGAGAATAACGAATATCCAGATTATGTTTTCAAATTAAAACGAGCTTTATACGGTCTTAAACAGGCCCCTAGGGTCTGGTATGAAAGACTTAGTAACTTTCTACTTGATCATGGTTATTCAAGAGGTAAAGTGGATACTACTCTTTTCATTAAATGTAAAGGAAAGCACATCCTTTTAGTTCAAATATATGTAGATGATATTATTTTTGGTTCAACTAATCTATACTTGGTTGAAGAATTTTCCTAAGTTATGCAGGGTGAATTTGAGATGAGTCTCATGGGGGAGCTAAACTACTTCCTCGGTCTTCAAATAAAGCAGCTCAATGAAGGCACAATTATATGTCAAACAAAATATTGCAAAGAGTTGCTTAAATGATTTGGAATGGACAACTGAAAATAAATTGACACCCCTATGACTACCAACGAGAATTTAAACAAGGATGAACATGGTAAGAGTGTTAATGTCAAGAAATATAGAGGTATGATCCGACCCCTCTTGTATCTTACAACATCTAGGCCTAACATCATGTTTAGTGTTTTCATGTGTGCACGATATCAATCGGATACTAAGGAATCCCACTTGAAAGCTGTCAAGCATATACTTAGGTATCTCAATAATATATCTAAGTATGGGCTATGGTATTCCAAGGGAAGCGATTGCAGTTTAGTAGGTTACTCTGAGTCTGATTTTGCTGGATGCAAATCAGATAGGAAAAGCACTAGTGGAACATGTCACTTGTTTTCAAACTCTCTAGTAAGTTGGCATAGAAAAAAGCAAGTTTCTGTTGCTTTGTCAACTGCTGAGGCTGAATATGTTGCAGCCGGTAGTTGTTGTGCTCAGATCTTATGGCCGAAGCAATAATTACAAGACTATGATATTCAATTAAAACGTATTCCAATAAAATGTGACAACACAAGTGGTATAAATCTCACCAAGAATCCAGTCTTACACTCACGCACTAAACACGTAGAGATTAGGCATCACTTTCTTCGTGATCATGTTGAAAAGGAAGATGTTACATTTGAGCATGTTGATACTAAAAATCAACTTGCTGACATTTTTACAAAACCACTAGAAACAGAACTCTTCTTCAACATTCGTCGTGAGCTAGGGATTTTAGATCTCTCTTACTTGTTGTCTTAAGCATACATATACTTGAAATATATCTATGTATCACCATACTATTGAGATGTGTTTTTAGCTTTAGTACATGTGTTTTAACATCTCATCAAATGAGGTAATATCCTTCCTATCTACTTTCTCTATAAGAATTCTCGATTACTTATAAGTTGACCGTAATTTTTCTATTGATAATGTCTATATGTATATCTCTTTTACATAAATTGTTTGAACTTGACATATGCAAATTGAATTACATCATTATGAATGCATAATACTCTTCATATGATTCATTTTTCATAATCATTTAAATTGGAATTGGGTACCATATCCATCTGTTAACAAGAACTTGTAGAAAATTGCATTTCTGTCAAAATTCATGTTATGAGTCGATATATACAATTATGAGTCGACTCATACTGAAGAAAAGTATAAAAACAGAAATTAAGAATTGGCTTCAAGTTGACACATCAAGATTTTCATCAACATATATTACTTCTGGTCGACTCATAGGATTCTTGAGTCGATGCAAAACACTAAAAACTGTTCTTTAATACTGGATGTGTCGACACATACGAATTTCGTGTCGACACATAAGGATAATAAATGTCATTAATTTGAATTGGGCCAACCCATCTACCCAATTATATGTTTTTAAACTCTTTCCAACTATCTGACTCATTACATACAACATCTAACCCTAATCATCATTCGCTACTCTCATCACTCATTCCATCTTCCAAAAACCCTCATCTCCAAACTCTTAACTACCCTTCTTCAACAAAAAGAATGCCTCCAAAGACAAAAGGCAAGGGAAAATTTGGTGCAGGACCATCTGGATCTGCCACAGATATCCCTTCGAGCGCTTTGTCTATCATGCATCCCACTATCACTGAAGAATTTAAGCAATCCTTTAAAACAAGGTTAGTTATGAAGCCTCATGTCTTCAATAAGGCTGAGGTTCTTTCTCTTCATATCACAAATGTATGTGATATCCTAGATGCTCAACAATTAGGGTCCTTTCTTAATGTTAGAGAAGACTATCATGAAGACTTTATAAGAGCCTTCTATGCTGGTTTAGAAACGAATAAGGGATGATGTTTTAAAGTTAAAATTGGGACAAGAAGATATGTTTTTGAAGCAATTGACTGGAAAAGTGTTTTTGGCATTCCATTTGGAAGGTCAATAATGAATAGCTATCATGACCAAAGCTTTGATACTGACTATGATGAGGAAGCTTTCATAACTTCAATTCTAAAACTTGATCGACCTTTAGGTGAGTTTGAGCCCATAACCACTGGCACAATCAAAAGCATTCCTAGAATGCTTCACTAGATAACTTCACATATATTGCGTCCAAGATCCGGTGGCCACTCTAGGCTAGACAAGTTAGATATTCATCTTCTGCATATTTTGCTAGATAGGGTTCCCCTAAACTGGCCAAACTACTTTGTCAAGCGCATGTTTCTTATGCGTAATAGTCAGAAGAATACAACCCTTGGATATACGACACAAATTATGAGAATTATCAAGTTTTGGAATCCTATTATTCCTCCTGTTCCTCTTATCTCCCCTACTGCTGCCCAAGAGTTCAATAAGGCAACTCTATCTCATATGGGATACAAATGGGACAAAAACCGTCAATGCCTTTATTTTAAGGGCAAAGGGTCAAATGTACGGGTATATAATTTTGATATACCCTTTGAACAGATTTATGAGGATGAGGATCCTGTTGATGCATACATGCCAGATATAAATGAGAATGCCCAACCTGAGGCAAATCAGGCTGAAACTGGTTGGGGTGAGTGGGTTCTAAACTGGTGGTTTCCAACAAATTATTAATTTGATCAAACCACACAACCTCATGCTTCTCCCATTACTGCCGCAGGCTCTTCCTCGGAAGCTCCTGCTTATCTCACTGCCATGTTTCAACAAATAGAGGTTGCCAATGATTCTCGACATGAAGAAGCGAGACGTTGGCATAACCAACAAAGTGAATGGCACAAGGAGCATGAACAATGGAACGATGAGCATACACTGATGTACCAAAATCAGCATTCCTGGAATCATGGAAAATTTCAGAAACGTCGATATCCAAAACAAATTTCGGCGATATCAATTCATGACCCAGAATCCTGACATCAATCCACCTCCACCGCCTCCTCCACCCTTCAACTATGAAGAATCCTGTGATGGGCATAATCCCTAGTCTATGTCTCCATGTCATACATTTCATACCATTAGTTCATGCCTTTTTTTCTATTATTTATATTAGTGTCCCCTTCAAACAATCTATTTTGCTTATGTAAACTGAATATTATCTGCATTAATTACTTTCATCCTAATTACTTCTTGTTTACTCAATTACTTACTCAATTATTACTATGATTATGCCAAGACATTCTGTGTTAATGACATTGGTTCCTCTTTTAATTACAATGTTTGCTGAAATTGCATGTCAATTTTCTTATGTGCTGAGATTGCTGAAAATATTTCTTATTCTCTTTTTGATATGGTCAAAGGGGGATAAGAAGATTGTGTTAGTGTTATAAATAAGATGCACAAACACAGGGGGAGCAAGCTTATTCATCTACACTATATCACCACACATCATCAAATATTTTCCATCATCAAAAAGGGGGAGTTTGTGAGCAACCCCTTCATAATTTGTTTTGAATGATTGCAAATATATGTGAAATAATAAATACATGTGTGCATTACAAAAATATAGTATAACATGTTTAAAATGAGTTAAAAAATGTGATTTACTCATAAAACATCATTATGAGTCGACACAACATGTTTTGTATCGATTCATAACATACTGAATTCCCTGGAATGCTATCTCCAACTATTATGCATCGATACAAAATCTTATGCATCAACACATAACATTTTAATGCCCCTGTAATGCAAACTTAAACTTGTATGCATCCACACAAAACCTCATGCATCGACACATGACATTCTGATGCTCCTGGAAAATATTTTCGAACTTATATGCATTGATACATAATATCATGCATCGACACATGACATTCTGATGCTCCTGGAAAACATTTTTGAACTTATATGCATCGATACATAATATCATGCATCGACTCATACCATGTTTTATGTTCAAAAATTAAAAATACAATCAGTATGCATCGACACATACGTGTTATGCATCGACTGATGTAAAATAATTGATTAGTAATATGTTATGATATGTTCTTGCATCGACTCAAAACAACATGTATCGACCCATCTTGTATTTCATAACTAACATGAGTCGACTCATGACCAACATGCATCGACTCATAATATATTTTTTTTGCCTAACCGTTTTCTGTTACATATATAAGCAAGTATTTCTCAGCAGCAAAAAGAAGCCATATATTAGAATTGTTTGCAAAAGTTTGTGAGCAGCAAGAAGCCTGAAAGAAACTTCATCTTCATCACCTTCTCAATCATCTTCATTCAACAACAACAACGAAAATCAAACATCCTTGTTGAATTGGATCAAGAGGTCAGAGATAACGTTCAGCTGTGTATTGAAAGGATCTCAGCTGGGTTGAAGATTGTGAAGGGGGCTTCAAGGAAAATCAAGGGGTTTGTCCTTCAAGAACGAGTGTGTTCTTGAGGGTTTGTTATTCACGGTCGCACAAGTCGGATTCAACCGTAGCGAGGGGTTTCGAAATCAGAGGGATTTTTGCAAACAGGTTGTGGAAGCGGAGGATCGATTATGGATCTTGCAGGGAATCTTGATACAACTCAAATCAAGTGGTGGTTCTTACAAGAAGAAGAAGATCATAGGAATTTCTATCTGTCTGTGTAGTGTAACCTTGTATTCAAACATTCAACATATTGTTATAAGAGTTCTCAGTTTCAATTCTGAAATTGAGAGGGAGACGTACCCACACGCGAGGACGACAGTGCAAAACTTCCTTACCAAACTGCCTGCGTATTATTCTTTCTTTCTCTTTATCTTTTTACATGTTCCATAATTTTGTGATTCAATTGGCTTGCTGAGTTTTTTGTCTAATGATAAAAATAGTGGTTCAAATACTTTCATCAAATCACCACTATTAAATCATCAAACAAGCATATGCCAAGTGTTTGACAAAATTCCTAACAAATTTATTAATTCATTGGAAATACTGCTTTAGTGATAAGTGCATTAAAACGTTAAGAAATCTGTGTTGTATATTCATCCATTTCATCTAATAAAATCTAGCAAGTTTTTCACATGTCCGGTTTTCTAGTAGTTGGTTCAAAATAGACGAAATTGATTCAGGACATTATTTTTCTGCTGCTTTCAACAAGCTTTGATAAAAGATTTTTAAATCCTTGAATAATTAAGAGGTGATCTATTCACCCCCCGTCTCGATCACTTTCCACACCGTCTAACACTTTCTACCAAATTAGATAGTCTACATCATCTCATTGAGAACATGTCTATTAGGTATTTGAAGGTTGAAAAGCCTCATAAAAATTACTCTTTGATTAAGAAAGAACCTAATAGAATTATTAATTCTCATTATTGGATATTTTGTCACTATTGTTGCAAAAAGGGTCATACTATTGAAAAATGCAAGTTTAGGAATTTTTTGATTCCTAAAGGTATTTCAATGGTTTCCCAAATGTAATAATTATATAACTCACTCTCAAGGACCCAACGAGAATTGTGTACCTACCATCTTTGTTTTATTTTTGTAGGATGAATGTCTTGATGCTATGACGGGAAAATGGATTCTCGATAGTGGATGTTCAAGACATATGACAGTAGCGATATCGCTCTTCTCCGACTTTGTGGCGAAGAAGAAAGGATTTGTGTCCTATGACGATCATAACAAAGGTCTAATACTTGGAAAAGGTAGCGTAGGTAATCACTCAACTATTAATATCTCAATGTTATGTTAGTTGAAGGCCTTAAACATAATATTCTTAGTATTAGTCAATTATGTGACAATGGATATAAAGTGACTTTTGCCAAAGATTGTTGCATAATTGAACATAGTGAAAAGAAGGATTATATGTTTAAGGATTTGAGGGTTAGTAAAATTTATATGCTTAACTTAAGAGAGATTTTCTTGAATAATGCTCAATGTCTTGTTACCTTAACGAAGATTTGTGGATTTCCAATTGGTTTGAGTTGAGATTTGTAGGGGTCTTCATCCGGGAAAAACCACCGGGTTTCCCCTCCAAGATTATTTGCTGATTTGGGAGTTTTCATGCAAGATCGTGTGAGAAGGAATCGTCCATGTGAAAAATCCCTCAGAGTGTTCGATATTTTTTCAAGGAACCTTAGAGTGTTTAAAATCTTTTTAAGGAAGTAGCAAGAATTGGATGATAGAATCAATGATCTTGTGTTAATAGTGTGCAATCGAATTTATACGAGCGAAAAATCTCTTAGAGTGTTTGAAATCTTTGCAAGGAACCTTGGAGTGTTTGAAATCTTTTCGAGGAAGTAGCTTAAGCGGCAAATAGGTTGCATCTATCGATTGATTTGATCTTTCTTAATATCAAAGGCTGGAAGAAGGAGCATCAACACCAAATTGGAGAATTTTGTATTATTGTTTTATCTCTTAAATTTGTATTAAATAATTTTTCTTATAAGACTTATCCTAATTCCATTGGAATTAGGTGTGAACGTACCCACACGCAAGGACGACAATGGGGATCTGTGTAGACTATCTTCTCTGTTCAAAATTTCTGTGTTGATTATCTTCTCTATTCAAACTTTCTCTACATTTTCTACCTTTCTATTATTTCATTTTAATTTGTATGATTTAAATTCTCTTTGCATATCTGCTCTAATTTTTATCTTGTCTCGCTATCTTCATTACAATTCTAATTTTATAATTAATCTGTTATAAATTACATTAATTTATTGCTCTCCATTTCCTTCATCTGGTACATCAATATTTTTGTTCTTACTTAAATCAATAAATTATATTTCCTAAGTAGATTATCTTCTTAATCTAATTCTCTCTGTCTCCCTATCACCTTTTTGATTTCTGACAAAGGGGGAGAAAGTAAAATATGATTTTGATAACACATAACAACATGTATAATACTGTTTCTACTAACTGTTTGTTTGATGTTTGAATATGGGAACTCTAAACAAGTTCACATGTTATTCAAAGACAGGTTGAAGATGAAGATCCTAATGCAAAGGTTGAAAACCTTATGGATGATCTCATATCTAAGAAGTTGTATACTTTGTGAATATATGGATATTCAAACACATGTACCAAACACAATTCAGAAGTTATAAACTTACTGAAAGTAAGGTAATCTTGATTGATATCATAATGTTCAGAAGTTGTTAACCTTTTGAAAGTATGAAATCCAAACAGGCTGAAGAAGAAGATCTTGATGCATGGATAAAGTCAACTATGGTTTTATATCTAAGATGTTGTACATCTTATGAATATATGAATATTCAAACAGATATACCAACATAATTCAGAAGTTATAAACTTACTGAAAGTAAGATAATCTTGCTTGATATCATAGTATTCAGAAGTTGTTAACTTTCTAAAAATATGAAATTTAGACTCAAAGCTCATAAGTTGTGCTCTTCTGAAAGGAAGTTGAGTCAACATTCTGATGCATGATCTCATATAGAGATGTCACTCAAAATTTGTGCTCTGATACATGTGCTTCAGCAACATACACTCTATTCAGAAGTTGTGAACTGTCTGAATGTATGATACAGTGGAGAATATCAGATCAAATGCTGATGCTTGAGAAGCATAGTGTTTTGGTTGTGATATCGGAATCATTGTCCATAAGCGCTGATACATAATATCTGTGTGTAATACGGTGGGAGAATTGACTTGAGTGTTTTGCATTTTATCGCAAATGTTGCGGATAGCAAGAGTCGCCACCGACTTTTCTTTTATCCAATAAAGGAAAGGGTGAAAAGAACAGGAAAGACCTTTTGAGATTTTTCTTGAGTTCAGGGTGGTAGGTTATGCAAAGGAAAGGTGTTAGAAACCTTTTCATCCTTATTTATCTATGGGCTCTTAATTGTTTAGCTCACTTTAAAAATTTTCTTTTTGTGTGTGTGTTTGAAAATATTTTGAAAACGCCATTGTTCAGAAAACTTTGCAATGATTCTTGTATCGTTTGAGAATGCTTACAAAGTGTTGGTTTTGAAATTTTTTGTTGAAAAGGAATGTTTGAAAATGCCAATGTAAGGCAAGTTTGTAATGATTCTCGTATCGTTGAGAATGTATACAAAATGTTTGTTTTAAAGAGTGTTTTGAAAGTGTAAAGTGTGGAAATGGTTTTGTTCATGAGCAAGCAATTACGAGCAATCTACCTACTCAAAATGTCCTTGTTATTTTCCTCCTATTTTAGATAGTGCTATTTTACCATTGGTAGGTAGAGAGCCATATCATTGGATGTGAGGGACAGGCGTGGGTCATCGTATATTCGTTGAAGGCAACTTGTATGATGTGTTAGCAATTATTGTAAGGGACTAAGATTGTTTACCGAAGGCAACATTGAAGGGTCATCGAGGGACTACAATCTTTTAATCGAGGGTCTTTGCTAAAATTATCTGATGCTCGAGGGACATGACTGTTTTAATCCAAGGAAACAAGTGTGGGTTACCCTAGAGGTGAAAGTGTGTGAAGTGTTTTGTTTTTATGTATATTATCTTTGAATTAGGGTTCTATATGGTTTGATTTTAGTCTTGTGATGCAAACCATAATTACTAGCAATAATAAGGAAAGCGATAAATTACAGAATTTAAATGTCCTACGCTATTACAACACTTTGAGAATGGGGGGGGGGGGTACAATTTTATGAATAGGGGTAGAAAAACAATAAAGCCCTAATTTCTGTTACAAATCACTGAATGTGAATTACACTAATAGAATGTACAAAAATGAAAAGATTGGAGAGGAAAAAGAAATTGTCTTTTTAGGGTTTTTGATGAAAAGGTTTAGAGATTAACCTAGTTGAATAATTAATTTTATTTACAAAAGAAGTTAATCAATTATTTAATGAAAACCTAAATCTAATTTAATTTGTTCAGAAAATAATTTGAATGTTAGTATTAATTTGGAAAATGTTTTACAATGTAAAAGAAAATAATATAATATAATTTAATAGAAATAAAATAAAATACTTAAATTAAATTATTTTAAGTAAAATATACGTTTTTATGTTTTTTAGTTTTAATAAAATAAATAGGTAAATAAAAAAATAATAAAAAAATAAAATAAATGAGCTGGGTGTTTAAAGTAAAAAGGGTGGTAAAAAGTAGTAAAAGGTTGGGCCCAAGATGTATTTGTTTGAAATCAGAAAATAGAAATAAAAAAAGTGTGCATGGGTATACGCTTGGTATATTAATTAGGGGCATATGAGATCAGAAAATAAAAAGGCCCAACTGAAGAGTCCAAGCGCCTGTATGGATCTCATGTTGCTGGCTTATTAAAGTGTACCATGAGCTGCACGTATGGTGCGTTGGATCTGCTTGCCTGGCAGATGGATGGTATGGACGAGGGGTGCATCATGCGCGTCCTTAGCTTAATTTCACCTGATTAGCATGAAACAAACATGAAAATAACAAAATGTCCCATGCCTGGCTCGAACCCATCACCAGGCGTAGGAATGCCTTATACGTGTGCGCTCCACCACAGCGGTGGCTGTTACATCCGGTAGTAAAAAAAATTCAACTAAATATATAATAAACTCATTTCTGAGTTTTGAACTTCATCTTCTTCCTCCTTCGCACGTAGAACTAACACCACCATTTTTGATTTTTGGAACTTCCTCATTTCTCAATCATTTGCAAAAGTATAAACATGAAACTTGCTCCATTTTTCAATATGAATTCAGCCATATAAATTTCAAGAACTATAAATCAAAGATGAATGAGAATTTTACCGTTACCAAATAAAAACCTAATTTTTTCAGAAAGTTCATCTTCAAAATTCGCATCACTCAGGCAACATAAATGAAAACTAAAGGCATGGTTAGCTTCAGGGCTATGATGTCTACATTTTTTATTCACAAAGTAACCATTAATGATGCTTGTAGAGAGAGTTCAAAGTTGATAAAACTTACCTCAAAACTGGAAATCATGTATGGATTTCGAGCACTTCTGGAGGTGTGGGGATGATCTAAATTGCTTCACTGGACTCCGAGGAAGCTAATGCAACTCTTACTTTATGCTAAAAGTGGCTGAATCGTGCTGGAGAAGTCAATGTGCAGAGCTCTATTTTTGAGTTTGGAAGATGAGGAAGATGATGTTACAGTTGTGAAACAGGTGTGGGCATGAGTTGTTTATGATGTACATATGCTTTATGATTATTTGGAGAGGAAACACACGAGTGGATTGTGAGATGGAAGTTCAAGGTCAGAAATGACAAGCTACGGAGGTTTTTGTGCAATTCTGATTTTGAAGAAGTTTGAGGGAGTTTGAGGTCTTATGAATTCGTGTTTCAACTTGCAAATACATCTTCTATTTATAGGTAAGAGGTTTGACATCTTGAAGTAACCAGAATTTTGAGATAACATGTTATGGTTTGGTTGAAAATGAGAAATCAAGTTGAATGGATTTTCATAGTTCCAAGGTTCAAGTACAAGCATGGTCTGAGTTTGATGGGTTTAGGGAGGTTGCTTCTTCACTTTATAATGGAGTGTGATCAGAAGAAACAAGTGAGAGGCTCAATGCATTGACTTATGCATAAAACTTACTTTACAAGAATGGAAATTGTAACTTTGTGCAAAAAATGGAAAGTTGTCTTAGACAATGGCTCAAACACTTGGATAATGGCTCAATCAATTGCGTAAACATTTAATTATGGAGTAATTTTCAAGTTAGAAGGCCTGCAAAGAAAAATTATGCAGCATAGCTATGATATTAGGTTATGTGTTCTTCATGAAAATGCCTTGTTGTGATACGGTGGCCAGAACCGAGACGTGTTTCCCTATTTTTTAAGGAATTTACTGGTTTGCATTTTGCGTTTGTGTTTGCAAAATGTCACGGTAAGCAAGAGTCGCCATCTTCTTTTACTTTATCCAACAAGGAAAGGAAAAAACCACATAAAAATTCCTTTTTCGAGATATTTCTGAGTACGGGGGGTAGATTATAGAAAGGGAAGGTATTAGCACCATTTCTATCCATGGTTTTCCATGGGCTCTTAGGTACTTGCTCATCATTCTCAAAATTGTTTTCTTTGTGTTTGTGGGCTTTGAAAAGTTTTTGTTTTAACTTCGATTTAACTCTTGCTTCTGTCTTCAAGAGTGTAATGAAGTGTTTTTGAAAACTTGTTTTGTAAAGGAGTGTAAGTGTGGAATTTTTGTTTTTGATTGAGCAAGTACTTAAGAACTAATCTACCTACTCGAAAAAAGAATCCTTCTATATTTGTTTCCTTTAGACAACGCTATCCCACTATTAGTGAGTAGGTAGCACCGTCGTTGGAGTTTTGAGGGTCAATTCGAAAAGGGACGTACGGTCACTAAAGTAATGTTAGGACGTCTTAGTAGTAACCCTAATGTCTTAGATCAATTATCCGAGGCAACAATATCCGAGGGAACCTTTCCGAGGCAACTATGATCTTTGGACAAAAGGACGACCACTAAAGCATCCTATACTCAATGACCGTTTACAAAAGGCAACCAAGTGGGAGTGTACCCTAGGAGTGCGCATGTGCAAATGATTCAATTTCAGTTTTTCTATCTTTGCACATTTAGAGTGATCTAACTGTTTTAAAATTAGTCATACATTCTTGTCATGCATCCTATTATCAAACATCTAACAGTTAATAATTTGCGGAATTTAAAGTGCGGAAATTAAACTACGCTATTACAAGGCTTCGGGTATTTACATAGCAAAAAAAAAACCCCTTGAAAAGTAAAGCGGTAAATAGAAATAAAAAGTCGTAATTAAAACTATTATAAACTGTAGGCAGTTACATCAATATGGATAAAAATAATAATAAAGCGTGCGATGACAGATTAGATCGAATGCGAACTAGGGTTTTGACCCTACTAATCTAATTAAAAGAAAAAAGGTTTTTTGTTGTTTTTAATATTTTTGAAGAAAAAGAAATTAGGTTTTAAAAATTAATGTACAAATAATTAGTTATTAAATTAATTAATGAAAATAATTACATGACATATTTTTGATTTTTTTTGGTTATTTTGGGGAAAAAAAATATAATTAAGTTAGTAATAAAACCTATTTATTCTAATTAATTTTAATTATTTGCAAAAAAAGAAATTAAAGTTACCTAAATTAACAAACCTAATTAAATTAATTAATTTTTTTAATAAAAATAAATATCTAAAATTTAATTGGTGAAAAATGATATTTTTGGTGATTTTTGATAAAAAGAAAATAATTTTTGGTTAGTAAATAAATTAAATAAGTTAAATGAAATAAATATAATAATAAAAGAAAAAGAGAGAAAAAGCATTGGGCCTGAGAATTGTGGGGGTGCCAATAGTCAGATCTGGGCCCAAAATGGTGAGGTCCATGTTGACCTTTGAGATCCAGTGTGATGTGTTTGACTTGGCTCATGGTGCTCCCTCTTGGATGGCCATCATATTTGGCCATCTGACACTTGGCATGATTGATGATGAGGACATATGGTGGACCCCTGGTTGGTAAGCACGCTGGATCCTGAATAGGAAAATAATATGGAGAAATAGGGGGACCTGGGATTTAAACCCAGGTCCTGGAACAATTGCCAATGCTACGCTCACCACTGCACCATTCGCTTCTGTTTGTACATACAATACATAATAATAATAATATATGAAAACAAATAATTAATAGAAATTTTGCGCGAAAATTCAAACGGGCGAATCAGGTGGAGCCACGCCATCATCCCTGTCCTCTCTCTGTGGCTAAAAGTTTTGATAACCTATACTTACGGACAACGTCCGTCGCTACAGCCCTGCCAATTCTCAAAATCACATACACGTGATATAAATGACCACCAAGGCCATGGTTAGACTCGTCTCATCCTTCTCAACACGATGGTACCTTTTATCAAGGCCAATTTCACCTGCAAGCAAAAACCCTAAAACGGAGCTACGAACCCTAGCCATGGTGAATTTTAGTACAAGCCATATAAATGCAATTAATCAATGCAGGAAGCTTGCAAATGTCTCATAGATCAACAATATATGATTAATTCATCCTAACAATGCCTAAATCATGCTATTCAAATTCAAGAAAAGAGCTATATCGTGAGCGAATTACAGTGCGATTTGGGACTGGAACGACTGGGTTCTTGATTGCTTTAGCTTACTGACACTCCCAGGAATCGATTGGGATAGCTAGAAGGCCTTGAGGATGCCTGGAAATAGGAATTCGATCTTACACTTTTCTTGATTTTTTCAAATGTTGCTTTGCTTGCTGCGCCTGTTTCTAACCTAGTTTTAGGTCTGCCTCGCCTCTATATGTATCAAGGAATGCATTAGGGTTGAAAGAATGCATCCAATCTTCCTCCATCAATGAGTTTTGATTTGATTTGATTCTCCTTTAAATCTTTCCTAAAATGATCCAAATCCAATCTTTTTGTGCACACATGCCTTGATACGAGTTTGATTTTATGCTAGCTGTGTAATAAGACCTGAAACAATCACAAAATCTTTTGTTTTCAATATTTTGGATTTTATAGGATTTGTTTTTATTTAAATTGAATTAATTCAAACAAAAATCAAAATAAATAATAAAAATAAGATATGGACAAGTGGCAAAGGCTAGAGCTCGTGGACTATGTTGCCAGCTCAAAACAAGTGAAAAAGATTGGGCCCATTTGGTAAAAATTGAAGTTTTAGGGATAGTTGACTTTTGGCAATTTTGCAAAAAGGGTCAACTTCACTAATGCACGAATTCCTCAATTTTGACTCTTTGGAGGTGTTCTTGGACATTTTAGAAATCTTGAGATGTCCTCTAAGCAACCCTTTTGGTATCATCTCAATTTGATATTCCATGCTCAAGTACGAAGCTTTGAAAAAATAGGTGTTTTTGTTGACTTTTCAAAATGACCTATAATGTCCAAATTCACAACTTCTTGTGAGTGCATATTTTTAACTTGGGAGATGAAGATGGATTGTAGGTAATTGCATCCTCTTCAAAATGAGCTTTGGATGGGTCATTTATCATAAAGTATGAGAAAGTTATGCTTGGTCAAAGTTGGGTTGACTTTTGCTGCAAAACCCTAATTTAGCAACTTTTGAATCTTGATGAATTATGAGAAATCCTTGATGAATCATGATCAAACCTTGATCAAATGATGAAATATATTTCAAAATGAGGATGTTGATCAAAAATCTTGAATTTTGACTGTATGTAGGCCACAGTTAACTTTTGCTCTAGCACAGTCAATTTTTAGGCCTTTGAGCAATTGACTGAGCAAACTTCCTTTGTAGGGCTTGAAACTTGACATGGATGATCTTAAGAACATATTAGGACATTGGTGAGCATTTGGGATCCCTTGGACTCATGTATCTTGATGCAACATGAAACCCTAATCTGAGGTAGACTGCCTTAGGAGAGAGCTTGTCTTGCCAACCCTTGGACTTCCTTTAGCAACTTGAGGATCTTTCTTGAAATGTTTTGAGAAATATGGGAGGTAAAATTTTGGGGTACAACAGCTGCCCCTGTTCAATCTTCTTAAACCTGAAGATTTAGATTGGCTTGTCTGCCTTTCGTGATCTGAAGGTGGAAGATGATTGAACACTAGAGTGCCCAGAAATTTGCACTCGCATGAAGTTGTAATTGTATTATCATGTCGGGAATGGGCTTACAGATGCCATTTGGAAATTTCTGACGGGAGATGGGCTTAAAGATGCCATCCGAAGGAGTGTCGATCGCATAGGAGATTCCTTAGCGAGAGCTTGTATACCTGTCGTTGAGGAAGATTCCGCTGGGGAAGGATGATCTTTGTTGAAAGAGGTAGAATTTTAGGAGCTTTGGTTGTCCGTTATTCTGCTGGTGAGTAGTCTCTGCTTGAATTTTAGGAACTTCGGTCGTCCGTATTCTACTGAGGAATCATCTCTGCTGACATTTAGGAACTTCAGTCATCTGTTATTCAACTGAGGAATCATCTCTGCTGACATTTAGGAACTTCAGTCATCCGTTATTCAACTGAGGAATCATCTCTATTGATATTTAGGAGCTTCAGTCATCCGTTATTCAACTGAGGAAAACATCTCTGTTGATATTTAGGAACTTCAGTCATCCGTTATTCAACTGAGGTAAAAGCTTTATAGCTTGAATTTCGTGAGAATTTGATTGTATCTTTCCTGAAAGGTAAAGGTTAGCTGTATGTAATGCATGATATGCACCAGGAAATGATGTTCTCAAAATAAATGAGACTGTGTTGTATGATGCGTATACATGTCATGATGTATGATGGTGCGATGTTTTTAGCTGGGGAAAATAAATCTCGGACTGCTGCTGGAGAAAAAGAGTTGAATTCTTCGTTTCCATTGGGGATAGTGAATGAAGATGTTTGTGAGAATAAACCTGCGGGAGATGATAACTCCTCTGGGGAATAAACTGATGAGGAAATGACTCTGTGGGGAGGACATGCTCTGCCGGAGGATCTGTTGATTTGGAAGAATAACCTCATTCGGGGATGAATTATCGTTGTTGGCGATAATGAAACTCTGTTGGGAATTGATTTTCTGTTTGTGAAAGGAATGAACTGCGCTGGGGATGATTTTCCAGTTGGAGTTCACTGGGGATAACCTTTTAGTCTCTACTGGGGACAATCCTCCAGCCTCTACTGGGGATAATTTTCCAAACTCCACTGGGAATAATCTTCTAGTACTGATGATAGATAAACTCTGCTTAGGGAGACTATCGCCGACTCATTCTCGGTTGCGAGCCTCAGCTAGGGAGAGTTAACACTACTGTCTTTTTCTTATTCTGCGGGTAATGAAAGTTACTGGGACGCATGCTGAGGATATGACGATGACTCTGCATCGAGACTTTTCTGCCCCTATATCTGCTGGAGAAAGTTCCTGCGGAGGCCTTGTGGATTGAGTGTTATCCCAACCTATGAGGTGCTTGGTATTTTTCGATCGAAATGACAAGTCTTCTTCTGGTAGGCAAGCGAAAAAATGATGGTACATAGTTATACGCTTTGATCCCTAATTTTTTCCTGGACCGCCCTTTCGGGTTTTCGACTTGCCGAGTGTACAGACTTTCTTCATTTTTTATCCCTGATTTTTGCCCGAACCCTTTTGGTTCGCCGGGATGCCCTTACTTTTGCCTAGGCCAGTCAACCTAGCGGGTCTTTGTTCATGCGCAATATTTTTTGACTATGTTCACGCTTTCAGGGTGTAGGGAGTTGTCACTGTCGGTAGTGTTGTGTTGTCATACTACCAGAAGATGTTCGTTTGATCATGCAAAATTCGTTGCTGGAATTCATGTCCAATGCCCCAATTGATTCAGATGGAGATTTTCCCTTGGCTATTTTGGCATCTTTGAGAGATTCCTTGAATCTTGACTTGACTGCCCTAGATGATGGACAATGATCATGTCGTGCCCCTTGATTGGATGTTTTTTTTCCACTTGAGGCGATCCTTTTTATTGAGAAGGTTTTTGTTCACTAGATATTCGTCGTGTGAATTTCGATGCTGTTGAACAAATAGTCATGTGCAAAGAATGTTATTTTAAGAATGCAAAGCTTATGCCTGTCTTGAAATTTTTGAAAATGCATTTTTCCAGTAAAACAGGCAAATATTTGTAAAATGTGATGTCAACTCAGGATTTACAACAAGTCCTACAGGAGTCAGGATACCTTTTGTAACAGTATGCTTTCGAACTAACCCATGCTTTAGCTAGGAATTTTAAGGGTTATAACATGGCCTGGTTCACGGTTCAAGAAACAAAGGATAAAGGCTCAAATTTTATTTGTACCCACCCGCTCTTTGTGATGTTCTTCAGTCCTAAACTCAACTAATTGTGCATTTAGAACCCCAGTTGAGTTCTGGAGTTTTGTCCTTGACGTTCTGGTGATGGTTTGGATATTGACAATTTATTTTGAATAAGCAGTCATTTATTTTTTTGTTGAGGGTTTGTAGGACCTCTTTCTTTTTTGATTTTATTATCCCTGTATTTTGCCTGAACTGTTTCTTTTTGTGATTACAGTCAGCGGGATGCCCCAATTTTTTCTTTTCTTAAGTCTCCTTCATAGGTTTTGACTTAATGGGCTTTTATTTTGAAAGATAATGACTGCCTGTCTTGACGATTAGGGAACCATCACTGTCTTTTGTTTTGGAAGGACGTCTTTGATGCCATTCGTTGTGCACCTGGATTAATTGAGAAAACTACCCTGCCCCAGGTTATAATTAAGGGTTTTAATATGTGTGAAAAGAAAAAAAGCCTACTTCTTTGGCGCAAAGGGGTTGACTAGGGATTATCTTCCTTATAACTCCACTGTTTAGGATTTGAAACAACGCTTGTACATCGTCAGCGGGGTCTGTTCAATAGCATACTATAGAGATTTTGATATCATTTTCGTCATCCTCCCTCTAAAGGCTTAGAGTTTTTAAATCGAGAGTTGAACATCACAAAAAGGAAATCAATTTAAATATAATGAATATGAATGGATTGATTTAAAACAGACATATGCAATGCATTGATAAAGTAACAAAGTTTGACATGAATAAATATTCGAACAATCAAAAGAAAATTACAAATTGAAAATTCTAAAGAACAAAAGCCTTTCTTGTCAGAACTTGTCACTTTAAATGGCGAGCCTTGGAGGATTGGAAAAAACATTCCAGTTGACCATCTTATGTGAATTCCAAAGCTCCTTCATCAATCAGGTCTTGAATTTTGTATTTCAACTTCCAACAGTCGTCAGTATCATGCCCCAGACTGTTGGAGTGGTATGCACGCCTCACATCAATATTGTAGTTAGGTGAAGAAGTCTTGGGATTCGGATGAGGTCCTATAAGCGTCACCAGATTCGTCCTCAACAGGTGTTATAAATCTTGAGACAGCGGCATGTTGAGCTTGGTAAACTGCCTCTTGGGTGTATCCGGCTTACTCTGATTAACCCGTTGTTTTTGGCGAGGTTGTGGTTGAACCCGTGAGGTAGTAGCAACTTGGAGAGGTCTATTCTTCATCAAACCAAACCTTTGACTTCTCGGAAGTTGATCAATGACTTGGTCCCCGACCTCAACTGTTTTCTTCATACTGTTGTATCTGTCTTGATGAAGCTGGTTGATAATGATTCTCAGCTCTTCTTGTTCCCGGGCTAAGCCTTGGATAAGAGCCATCTGCCCCAGCATCTGGGTTCTCATTGCACCTACGTCAGCTTGCAGTTGTTCCAGTCGTTCGTCCTTATTGTCTTCAGGACTTTTCTTGACCAAGTTCCCAACAAGGAGTGTTTTCAACTCTTCCTGCCCCTTGGATAGGTTTAGGAATACTTCCCTGAACTGAGTTTCTCGAGTTTGAAGATCTTTGTTGTCTTGTTTGAGAGCCATTGCTGAAATAAACAACGAGAACATGAGAGACCTGTACCAGAAGACCTGTTATGCAATGATATGTATGATATATGTATGCAATGTTTTCAAGGATCTCGCAGGGTAAACAAGAAACTGTTAGAATCTGATTGTAGATTGATTGAAGAAACTTAGTGTCGTTAAGAGTCCTTCTTCAAGGGTCAAGCTTACCACATCGAGTGGGTCATAGCCACCGACTCAAGTTATCGTGTTTTGATCTCTAGATGACATTGGCTAGAGGAAAATAAATCCCCTTTGCCCCTTGCTAGATGTTTGATTTACCATAACCTGCATCACAAACCTTTGAGATCCTTGAAATGGTTAAGGAAATGTTAAGGCATGATGTTATGATGTGTATGCTATGCGTTTAAGCAAATGCGAGGTGATGTAAGTAAGTAAATCCGGCAAGAAATCCAAGTTATTGGATAAGGACTGTAAACAAAACCTGCAAAGAACTCATGTTGTTAGATAACAAAAACGTGCAAGTAGTTCAAGTTGAAAGCACACAAGTCACACAATAGCCCTTAAATTTCAGGCTGGGATGGAGTTTAGGTACTACCCTCTTGCAGTTTAGTTGGTTCAACCTGTCCTAGTAATAGTAACCGGGTTCTAGAGGTTCTCAATATCACTGACCATCCTCGATCGGTCATAATTCTAGTTTAGCAACCTTTTCTTGCGGCCGGAATCATCACGAGAGTATGGTCTCAATGAGTGTAGCATACTGCTATTTTTCTATGGCCAAGTTGGTCAATTATAGGTTCTAAGGTTAGTTGATGCTTAATGACCCATTAGCAGCCCCATACTCTCCTTGTTCTTCGACAAGGGATATAGGTACCAACTAATGTCTCACACCAACGTAGCTACTGCTTCAACCGTATCGGTCTATGCTGTACAGTTCCCTCACAGTCTATTGCTACTTACCTAAAAGGTATCCCCAAATCCGGGTTATGATCTATAGTAACTCCGATACAAAGCCCACAAAAATAAAGCAAACAAATCAAGCATTAGAAAACAATATGATGAACTAATCCTAAGGTACACCCCACTTATTATTCCCCAGCAGAGTCTCCAGTTCTGTGATACGGTGGCCAGAACTGAGACGTATTTCCCTATTTTTTAAGGAATTTGCTGGTTTGCATTTTGTGTTTGTGTTCGCAAAATGTCGCGGTAAGCAAGAGTCGCCACCGTCTTTTATTTCATCCAACAAGGAAAGGAAAAAAGTACAGAAAAATTCCTTTTTCGAGATATTTCTGAGTACGGGGGGGTAGATTATAGAAAGGGAAGGTATTAGCTCCCTTTCTATCCATGGTTTTCCATGGGCTCTTAGGTACTTGCTCATCATTTTCAAAATTGTTTTCTTTGTGTTTGTGGGCTTTGAAAAGTTTTTGTTTTAACTTCGATTTAACTCTTGCTTCTGTCTTCAAGAGTGTAATGAAGTGTTTTTGAAAACTTGTTTTGTAAAGGAGTGTAAGTGTGGAATTTTTTTTTTGATTGAGCAAGTACTTAAGAACTAATCTACCTACTCGAAAAAAGAATCGTTCTATGTTTGTTTCCTTTAGACAACGCTATCCCACTATTAGTGAGTAGGTAGCACCGTCGTTGGAGTTTTGAGGGTCAATTCGAAAAGGGACGTATGGTTACTAAAGTAATGTTAGGACGTCTTAGTAGTAACCCTAATGTCTTAGATCAATTATCCGAGGCAACAATATCCGAGGGAACCTTTCCGAGGCAACTATGATCTTTGGACAAAAGGACGACCACTAAAGCATCCTATACTCAATGACCGTTTACCGAAGGCAACAAAGTGGGCGTGTACCCTAGGAGTGCGCATGTGCGAATGATTCAATTTCAGTTTATTTATCTTTGCACATTTAGGGTGATCTAACTGTTTTAAAATTAGTCATACATTCTTGTCATGCATCCTATTATCAAACATCTAACAGTTAATAATTTGCAGAATTTAAAGTGCGGAAATTAGACTACGCTATTACAAGGCTTTGGGTATTTACATAGCCAAAAACAAACCCTTGAAAAGTAAAGCGGTAAATAGAAATAAAAAGTACTAATTAAAACTATTACAAACTGTAGGCAGTTACATCAATATGGATAAAAATAATAATAAAGCGTGCGATGACAGATTAGATCGAATGCGAACTAGGGTTTTGACCCTCCTAATCTAATTAAAAGAAAAAAGGTTTTTGTTGTTTTTAATATTTTTTATGAAAAAGAAATTAGGTTTTAAAAATTAATGTACAAATAATTAGTTATTAAATTAATTAATGAAAATAATTACATGACATATTTTTGATTTTTTTGTTTATTTTAGGAAAAAAAATAATTAAGTTAGTAATAAAACCTATTTATTCTAATTAATTTTAATTATTTGCAAAAAAAGAAATTAAAGTTACCTAAATTAACAAACCTAATTAAATTAATTAATTTTTTTAATAAAAATAAATATCTAAAATTTAATTGGTGAAAAATGATGTTTTTGGTGATTTTTGATAAAAAGAAAATAAGTTTTGGTTAGTAAATAAATTAAATAAGTTAAATGAAATAAATATAATAATAAAAGAAAAAGAGAGAAAAAGCATTGGGCCTGAGAATTATGGGGGTGCCAATAGTCAGATTTGGGCCCAAAATGGTGAGGTCCACGTTGACCTTTGAGATCCAGTGTGATGCGTTTGACTTGGCTCATGGTGCTCCCTCTTGGATGAAAACATATGGTGGACCCCTGGTTGGTAAGCACGTTGGATCCTGAAAAGGAAAATAATATGGAGAAATAGGGGGACCTAGGATTCGAACCCAGGTCCTTGAACAATTGCCAATGCTACACTCACCACTGCACCATTCGCTTCTGTTTGTACATACAATACATAATAATAATATATGAAAACAAATAATTAATAGAAATTTTACGCGAAAATTCAAACGGGCGAATCAGGTGAAGCCACGCCATCATCCCTGTCCTCTCTCCATGGCTAAAAGTTTTGACAACCTATACCTACGGACAACGTCCGTCGCTACAGCCCTGCCAATTCTCAAAATCACATACATGTGATATAAATGACCACCAAGGCCATGGTTAGACTCGTCTCATCCTTTTGAACATGATGGTACCTTTTATCAAGGCCAAATTCACCTGCACGCAAAAACCCTAAAACAGAGCTACGAACCCTAGCCATGGTGAATTTTAGTACAGACTATATAAATGCAATTAATCAATGCAGGAAGCTTGCAAATGTCTCATAGATCAAGAAAATATATTTAATTCATCCCAACAATGCCTAAATCATGCTATTCGAATTCAAGAAAAGAGCTATGTCGTGAGCGACTTACAGTGCGATTTTGGACTGGAACGACTTGGTTCTTGATTGCTTTAGCTTGCTGACACTCCCAGGAATCGATTGGGATAGCTAGAAGGCCTTGAGGATGCCTGGAAATAGGAATTCGATCTTACATTTTTCTTGATTTTTTTCAAATGTTGCTTTGCTTACTGCGCTTGTTTCTAAGCTAGTTTTAGGTCTGCCCCGCCTCTATATGTACCAAGGAATGCATTAGGGTTGAAAGAATGCATCCAATCTTCCTCCATCAATGAGTTTTGATTTGATTTTATTCTCCTTTAAATCTTTCCAAAAATGATCCAAATCCAATCTTTTTGTGCACACATGCCTTGATACGAGTTTGATTTGATGTTAGCTGTGTAATAAGACCTGAAACAATCACAAAATCTTTTGTTTTCAATATTTTGGATTTTATAGGATTTGTTTTGATTTAAATTGAATTAATTCAAATAAAAATAAAAATAAATAATAAAAATAAGATATGGACAAGTGGTAAAGGCTAGAGCTCGTGGACTATGTTGCCAACTCAAAATAAGTTAAAAAGATTGGGCCCATTTGGCAAAAATTGAAGTTTTAGGGATAATTGACTTTTGGCAATTTTGCAAAAAGGGTCAACTTCACCAATGCACAACTTCCTCAATTTTGACTCTTTGGAGGTGTTCTTGGACTTTTTAGAAAGCTTGAGATGTTCTATAAGCAACCCTTTTGGTATCATCTTAATTTGATATTCCATTCTCAAGTATGAAGCTTTGACAAAAAATGTGTTTTTGTTGACTTTTCAAAATGACCTATAATATCCAAATTCATAACTTCTTGTGAGTGCATATTTTGAACTTGGGAGCTGAAGATGGATTGTAGGGAATTTCATCCTCTTTAAAATGAGCTTTGGATGGGTCATTTCTCATAAAGTATGAGAAAGTTATGCTTGGTCAAAGTTGGACATTTTGGAAAGCTTGAAACATTGTCTACAATCTTCATGTTGACCAATTTGACAAAATTGTCATGGAACTAGGTGAAATTCGGTCAAGAATTTAGGTCAAAAATCTGCCTAAACTTGCTAAAATTTTCACTAAGTGTTTTATGAAAAATGTCATGACTTTATGAGCTTATATCTTCAAATCTAAGCATGTTTTGGACATCAACCCTAAGGGACAAAGTTTTCGAATTCATCAAGGTCTACAATTTTCATGTTGAAAGTTTTCATTGAATCATCTAGCATCTAGGTGAAAAATTGTCATAAAGTAGTGAAATTATCAAGGTTAAAAACACTTAGAACTTTTCTAAGTTATTGAAAACATTGACTTTTTGTGGACTTTATTTACTTTCTTGATTCTTGTTGACCAAGTTTGATATTTTTGAATGTCTTTATGAATTTTTACCTTTGAAATTTAATATTGACTAAAAAGTCAAAGTTTTACTTTTTGTGTATCAGTTGACTTTTTATCAGTTGATCAAATTTCAAATATCAATCCAATGATTTTGAGAAATGATTTGAGCCATGAAACTAGGTCAACATGTTGTGTTTGAGTCCTAGAGATCATGTTTCAAGTCATTAGGTCATGCACTAGGTCAAAAGTCAATGATCAGTCATTCTCAATCAAAACCCTAATTTTGACAATTTTACCCCTTTGATGATTTGAATGTTTTTATTGTGGAATTGTGATCAAAATTTGATCAATTGATGAATATGACTTAAAAATGTTGATGTTGGCCAAAAATCACGAAGTTTGACTGTATATTGACCATAATTAACTTTTTTACCCAATACAACTGATTTTTAGTCATCTGAGCAATTGACTGAGCAAATTTGTGATGCAAGGCTTGAAACTTGGTATGAGAAATCTTGAAGACCTATATTTAACTATGAAAGTTACTTGGGGCATCAAAAGTCCAATTGTACTTGAGAAAACCAGAACCCTAATTTGGAGGCTTAATGCCTAGGAGGTGAACTTATCTGATCAAACCTTGAAACTTCTTGAGTATTTGAGATATTTTATGAGAAATGTATTGGGAATAGAGAGGGAAAAAATTGGGGGTACAACTGCTGCCCCTGTTCAATCTTCTTAAATCTGAATAGTTAGATTGGCTTGTCCACCATTCGTGACTTGAAGGTGGAAGATGATTGAACGCTTAAGTGCCCAGAAATTTGCACTCATTTGCGCATGAAGTAAAACTGTTTGTTGATTATACTGAGAATGGGATTAAAGATTCCATTTGAAAAGATGATGGAGAGTTGTCAGAGATGGGCTTAAAGATGCCATCCAAAGGTAATTGTTGATAGAAGTATCAGAATGAGTCTACGCTCGACTGTATCTTGAAGAAGTATCAAAATAAATATTTGGTCGATTTAATCTGAGTCAGAAAAGGGTCTAATGAGAGAAGAATCATAATAAATCTTTGGTCGATTTAATCTGATCCAGAAAAAAAGGTCTACCGAGAGAAATATTAGAACAAATATTTGGTCAATTTAATCTGAGCCAACAGATGTCTTTGAATCTTTTACTGAGAGAAGTATCAGAATAATTCTTTGGTCAATTTAATCTGAGCCAGAAAAAGGTCTACTGAGAGAAGTATCAAAATAAATATTTAGTCGATTTAATCT
Organism: Vicia faba; assembly: GCA_948472305.1. Lineage (NCBI taxonomy): Eukaryota > Viridiplantae > Streptophyta > Magnoliopsida > Fabales > Fabaceae > Vicia > Vicia faba. The sequence goes on along the minus strand of OX451735.1, from coordinate 670,837,163 downwards.
GAGCCAACATATGTTTTTAAATCTTTAACTGAGAGAAGTATCAGAATAAATCTTTGGTCGATTTAATCTGAGCCAGAAAAAGGTCTACTAAGAGAAGCATCAGAATAAATCTTTAGTCGATTTAATCTAAGCCAACAGATGTTTTTAAATCTTTAACTGAGAGAAGTATCAGAATAAATCATTGGTCGATTTAATTTGTTCCAGAAAAAGGACTACTAAAAGAAGTATCAGAATAAATCTTTAGTCGATTTAATTTGAGCCAGCAGATGTTTTTAAATATTTATCTAAAAGAAGTATCAGAATAAATCTTTGGTCGATTTAATATGAGCCAGAAAAAGGTCTACTGAGAGAAGTATCAGAATAAATCTTTAGTCGATTTAATCTGATTCAGCAAATGTTTTTAAATCTTTAACCGAGAGAAGTATTCGAATAAATCTTTGGTCGATTTAATCTGTTCCAGAAAAAGGTCTACTGAGAGAAGTATCAGAATAAATCTTTAGTCCATTTAATCTGAGCCAGCAGATGTTTTTAAATCTTTAACTGAGAGAAGTATCAGAATAAATCTTTAGTCGATTTAATATGAGCTAGCAGATGTCTTTGAATCTTTAACTGAGAGAAGTATTAGAATAAATCTTTGGTCAATTTAATCTGAGCCAGAAAAAGGTCTAGTGAGAGAAGTATCAGAATAAATCTTTAGTCGATTTAACCTGAGTCAGCAGATGTTTTAAGGGAGTATCTATCATGTAGATATTCGCCCTGTCTTGTTTCGGGAATTAACTTGGAATTGTTGAAAATTGTTGATGATATTCATATGTAGATTGATCTTTCCTGAAAAGGTAAAGAGTTAGTCATATGCAATGTCACGATGTATGAAATGCATTGTGCAACGATGTTCTCAAAATAAATGAGATTGTGATATATGCGTTTCGTATGCATATGCTATGATGTATGAATGTAAAATGTATTTGTAATCCCGTGCCATATCTTTGTCTGGGAAATAAATCCCTGACTGTTGTTGGGGATGAAGAGTGTGTGTATCTTCAATCTTGTCTAGAATGCTTCCGCTGGGGATTCCTGTTTTACTTGTTTGAGGAAACTCTACAGGGGGTGTATTGATTTCTGTTTGGGGAGTATCATTTAGGTACATTGGTTGTTTGTTGCTCTATTGGGGAATTTATTTATTATATATCCTGACTGGGGATAAAAGAGATGGATATCTTTCTGGATCGTTTGAGGAAGATAATTCTTATATACCCTGACTGGGGATAAAAAAGATGGATATCTTTCTAGCTCGTTTGAGGAGGATAAAGTTAACTGGTATATAGTCGAATTCCAAACTTTGTAGCAACTTTCTGGGGATAGTGGCAATTTTACTGGGGAGAATATTTTTGTTAGTGATTTGTAGTGATTTAAAGAATAGACTCGAGCTAGGGAATTTTTAGTGTGTTGGGGAAATAAACCATGTTGATGGAGAAGTGCTTTACTGAGGAAACTAACTCTCTTGGGGAGATTGAATTTTCTAAAGAGAAAGAAACTCTGAAAGGCCTCTTTTTTTAGTTTTGAAGGAACAAACTCAGCTGGGGAGGAAAATTTCCATGAGTTATACTAATTGGGGCTCTGTGGGGAGATTTAACGGGGAAGAGACTATACTCCTTTATTTGTTGGAGTGATCTGTCAGGGAGATTGTGGGGAATGTACCCTCATTTGTGAATACTCTTTTATGGATATAATCTTATATAAGTGGCTCCGGCGACTTCACTATGATAACCTTATGAAAGGGATTATGTGGAGATTCATGGGCAGCTTGAGTGTCATCCCAACTCCTAGAATTTTGAGTAAATGCTTATTCTTGTTCTTATTTATTTGTTAACAGTTAATCATATTCATATGTATATGTTCATTCAATTTTAGTCATTAGACGTCTTTGCAAACAAAACAGAAAAACAAAAAGTTTAGACTTTAAAGTATATTTGTATTGATAATTTGCCTATAAACAACCGGTTTTGTACAAAGAGACAAAAATCCTAGTAAGAGGAATTCGTCGTGAAATGAAAGAATACAAAGTGAAAACAAATATATATATATATATATATATATATATATATATATATATATATATATATATATATATATATATATATATATATATATATATATATATATATATATATATATATATATATATATATATATATATATATATATATATATATATATCCATGTGAAAAATGATCTCATTGGGTTCCAACTCTGCTATATCCCCTATGTCTTCGAACATCTCGTCCTTTGTCATTGGAAGAAGTTGATTGAACCATTTGAACTTTTGACATTAGTAATAAAGCTGGCTATAAGTGATCCAACGGGACATAGTCGTACGCTTTAATCCCTAATTTTTGCCTGGACCGCCCTTTCATGTTTTCAGTCCACCAGGATACGCTTTTTGCCCAAGCCGCCCTTTCAGGTTTTCGACTTGCTGGGTGTATGCACATATTTTTTCCTAGGTATGTCAGCCTAACGGGTCATTCTTATGCATATTATTTTTTGACTATGTCCGCGTTCACAGGGTGCGGGAAATCTTTGTCGTCCATAGTTGTTAGCATCATAGCACTGCCCGAGAATACTTTCTTAACAAAAAATGGCCCCTCGTAGGTGGGAGTCCATTTTCCCATGGGATTGCCTTGTGGTAGAATGATGCTCTTTATTACCAAGTCACAAGTCTGATACACCCGATGCTTGATCTTTTTGTTGAAAGCATTGATCATACACTTCTGGTACATCTGACCATGATAGAGAGCAACCAACCTATTATCGTCAACCAAATTCAACTGATCCAACCTAGTCTGAATCCGTTCGTCTTTGCCAAAGTCTACTTCTCTCACAATCCTTAAAGAAGGAATCTAGATTTCGACAAGAAGGACAACTTCCATGCCATAGACCAAAGAGAAAGGGGTTGCCCCAGTTGATGTTCACGCCGAAGTACGATAGCCATGAAGAGCAAATGGTAGCATCTCATACTAGTCTTTATAGGTCACCACCATCTTTTTCATAATCTTCTTTACATTCTTGTTGGCAGCTTCCACTGTGCCATTCATCCTGGCTCTGTATTGAGAAGAGCTGTGATGCTTGATCTTGAACTACGTGTAGAGTTCAGTGATCATGGCATTATTAAGGTTAGTGCCATTGTCAGTGATGATCCTCTCAGGGATACCATATCGGCAGATGAGGTTATGCTTGATGAACCGGGCTACGACATTCTTGGTAACTGAGGCAAATGAAGCTGCTTCAATCCACTTGGTAAAGTAGTCAATGGTGACAAGAATGAAACGGTGTCCATTAGAGGCAATAGGTTTTATTTCTCCAATCATATCGATTCCCCACATTGCAAATGGCCAAGGGGCAGTCATGACATTCAAAGGTATTGGAGGCACGTGAACCTTATCAACATAAATTTGGCACTTATGGAAAGCCCTTGAGTGGTGGTGACAATCAATTTCCATGGTCGACCAATAGTAGCCAGATCTCAGAATCTTCTTGTCCTTAGTGTGTTCATTGGAATGAGTACCAAAGATACCTTCATGCATATCCTCCATGATCTTCTCTGCTTCCTTCTTGTCCATACAATGGAGCAGAATTAAATTATAATTGCGCTTGTATAAGATCTAATTGCTCACGAAGAACTTGGTATAGAACCTCCGCATAAATTTCTAGTGATTGACTGACGCCCCTTCAGGATATTCTTGAGCTTCGAGATATCTTTTCACCTCATAAAACCAAGGCTTCTCCTCTACACCATCATTGTCAATCTCATAGCAGTGCACTGGTTTGTCAAATCTTTCGATAATAATTCGGGGATCTTCGTTGTCCCATCTGACCTTGAACATAGAAGACATGGTAGCTAAATAATCTTCCAACTGATTTTCTTCCCTTGGGATGTGTTCAAAGGTAACCTCTTCAAAGTATGGGATCAAGGTTAACATAAACTCTTTGTAAGGGATAAGATTTGGATGTTTTGTATCCCACTCTCCTTTACCTTGACTGGTAACCAAAGCTGAGTCTCCATATACATTTAAGAATTTGATTCTTAAGTCAATAGTAGCTTTAAGACCCAGGATGCACGCTTCATACTCAGCCATATTGTTGGTACAATTAAAGTAAATTTTGGCACTAAAAGGCGTATGGCTACCTTCGGGGGAAATGATCACAACACCAATTCCATTACCCAGTGCGTTGGAAGCTCCATTAAAAACCATAGTTTATTGGGATCCTTGTTTAGGTCCTTCATACGGTCCCGGTTTTCACAATCCGCAATCAGCATGATATTCTCGTCCGGGAATTCAAAGTTCATAGATTGGTAATCATCCACAGCTTGATGTGCCAAATGATTTGCCAACACACTTCCTTTTATTGCTTTTTGGGTAGTATATTGGATATCATACTCAGTTAAGATCATTTGTAGTCGGGCTATCCTTCCGGAGAGAGTTGGCTTCTCAAAGATATACATGATGGAATCCATCTTAGAGATCAATAGAGTGGTATGAGTCAACATATACTGTCTTAGTCGGAGAGCAACCCATCCCAAAGCACATCAAGTTTTCTCGAGCAGTGAATATCTTGTTTCACAGTCAGTAAACTTTTTGCTAAGGTATTATATTGCATTCTCTTTTCGACAAGACTCGTCATGTTGCCCCAGCACACACCTCAAAGAATTATCTAACATGGTTAAGTACATGATCAAAAGTCTTCCTTCAACTGGTGGCATCACAATTCGTGGTTCTTGTAAGTACTATTTGATATTATCAAAAGCTATTTGGCAGTCGTCATTCCATCTTACCACTTGATCTTTTTTCATGCAGCTTGAAGAGTAGCTCACAAGTAGTAGTCAGTTGAGAGATAAATCGGGCAACATATTTTACTCGTCCTAGAAAACCTCTGAATTCCTTCTTAGTATGAGGAGCTGGAATTTCTTGGATAACTTTGACTTTTGCAGGATCGACCTCAATTCCTTTGCCACTGATGACTAAGCCTAAGAGTTTTCCAGAACTTACTCTGGAGATGAATTTGTTTGGATTCAACCTCAGCTTGTATTTGCTCAACCTCTCAAATAGCTTGTGCAGATGATCAAGGTGCTCTTCCTCAGTTTGGGATCTTGCTATCATATCATCAACATAAACTTCTATGTCATGATGAATCATATCATGAAATAAAGCCACCCTAGCCCATTGATAAGTTGCACCCGTATTCTTCAGCCCAAAAGGCATGACCTTATAATAGAAGGTGCCCCACTGTGTAGCAAAAGTTGTTTTCTTCATGTCCTCAGGCGCCATTTTGATTTGGTTGTACCCGGAGAAGCCATCCATGAAGAAGAACACCTTGTGTTGAGATGTGTTATCAACTAAGACATCAATATGCGGTAGTGGGAAGTCATCTTTAGGGCTTTCCCTATTTAAATCCCCGTAGTCTACACACATATAGACCTTATTGTCTTTCTTCGAAACTGGAACAATATTTGTAACCCATTGGGGATACGACGTCACTGCCAAGAAAATAGCATTGGACTGTTTCATTACCTCAACCTTGATCTTTTCAGACATGTCAGGACGCATGCGACAAACCTTTTGTTTGATTGGAGAACAACCCTCTTTTATTGGTAGACAATGAACCACGATATCTGTATCGAGTCTCGGTATGTCTTTGTATGACCAAGCGAATACCTCAACATAGTCATGCAACATCTCAACCAATTTGCTCTTGACACTTTCTTCCAAGTTGGTGCCGATCTTGACTCCTTTCTTATCTTCCCCAGAACCCAAGTGTAATACGGTGGGAGAACTGAATTTTGGTTTTATGTTTTATCACAATTTTTGCGGATAGCAAGAGTCGCCACCGACTTTTCTTTTATCCAATAAGGAAAGGTGAAAAGAACAGGAAAGACCTTTGATAAATTTTGAGTTCGGGGGTAAGTTATGAAAAAGGAAGGTGTTAGCACCCTTCTCATCCGTAGGTTAAGGTTAAGGCGGAAATGTAAACCTAGGCTATTACAGAGCTTTAGGACAGTTACATAATAGTGAAGTGCGGAAAATAAAAACCTACAACTGTTACATACTAGGAGCAGTTACATAACAGAAAAATGCGGAAAAATAAAGCTACGCTATTATAGTTGAACGCACCATATACACTTTATAGGAAAATAAAAATAAGATGAACATAGAAAATAAAATGTTTTGGTGATTTTTTATGAAAACAAAATGATTTATGATAATTTATTTAATAAACCTAAAAAAAACCTAATTAATCTTAATTTATAAAAAAAAAGGTTAATTTTGAAAAAAAAGGTTAATTAAAAAACCTAAAAACCTAATTAATTTTAATTAATAAAAAAAGGTTTATGTTTAATGATAAATAAATAAAAAAGAATTAAGTTTGCCAAAAAAATAGATAGGGAAAGAAAAACCAATGGGAATAGGGTTACAAACCAGAAAATATAAAAATGTTAGGGGTGGATGTTGAATCCAAAATTAAATTAAAACCTAAAATTAAATTAAAACCTAAAATTAATTATTTGAGTTTGTTATGAAAAATCAAAGGTTTATGAAAAATGTTAGGTTTTATGAAAAATATTTTGGTTATGTGTGACAACAAAGAAAAAGGAGGAAAAGAGTGAGAAACATAGAATTGAATCAAGAAATAATCCAAAAGAATCTCAGACTTTCTAGCAACATGCTCACAACCAAGCCAAGCGTGCCTTGGTGTTAAGATCTGGCCTCAACATGTTTTATAATAAACCTGCAAGGGACCATTACGATGATCCAAACCTGTAATATTGAATCTCATGAACACATTAAACAAATTAGTATACCATGAAATACAAAGAAAACAAATATATGAAATTATGTAATGTTAAAACCGGTATGGAATGTATGAATGTTTCTACACCCTTTTGATCATGGAGATCGAACGAGTCTTACCCTACTGAATTTATTGAAGTGAATGAGATGGCTTGTTTGTAGTAAGATGGGAGTTTGTAACAAGGATCTCAAGATTTCTAGGGTTCTTGAAAGAACTTGATATTTTGACAAGGTTGTGGCAAGGTTTTTTTTTGTGTCTTTGTTTGTGTGAAAAGAATGAGATTATATAATGGAAATTATAACAAAGATATAGGTTTTGGATGTGCAATTGGGCCTCCAATAACCACAAGAAACAATGCAGAGTTTTATTCACTTGAGTCTGATATGTTCTAGGCTAAATTGTAGGGGCCTCAGTGCAATTTTTGAAGTTGAAATATGAAAACAAAATGTAGCCGAAATCGAGAAAAAACTCATGTCCCAAAACGGGCTCAATCGGGTAAATGGTGAATTAGTTATGAATTTTTGAAATTTTGCCTCAGACAAACTTATTTTGGGCTCCAGTGTCAACTCTAACACGTTCTTCAATAAAAAACTAGTATTGATCAGAGCAGAAAACGGTCCCGACTTCAGAAGAAAAGTTGTTGATCTCCGAGTCTGTGACCTAGTGTAAAAATATGGGCCCGATCAGATAAAAATTGACAGAGTTATGATTTTTTGAATACAGAGCAGATACACATATGTCACAATTTTCCTGTGTGAAAACACTTAATAAATCCATATTTTCGGAGACTTTTTGAATGAAATTGACTTCCGGCCATGAGTGATGAAAAACATAGATGACGTTAAAAAGAAATTTTGGCCACCAGAACGGGTTCAAAACGAGCCACGGTCTTCAAGTTATGAATTTTTTAGTGATTAAAAACTGCACTTTCAGCACACTTTTCACCACATTTCTTCGAGAAAACTCGCACATTCTGAGACCTTTAAATGATTGGCTCTAGAGCCGAACCTGAATTTGAGAATACGTTACCATGGATATCTTGGAAAAGAACACTTGAATATAACGCGTCGTGTTGGGCTTTTGAATCTTTGAACCCTGAATCGTTGCGAAACGGCGAACCGATCTTCAGCATGGAAAATACTCTGAGAACATCCATTGGCGAAATAAATGTCACTTATAACCTGACGAGGCTTGCTAAAGACACCTTGATCCCATAATCATAGAACCAATGATATGCGTGTATGTAATGAAGAAATATAAGCCAAAAAAGTCAAAATGAAGAGGGTAAATTTTGGGGTACAACAACTGCTCCTGTTCAATCTTCTTAAACCTGAAAAGTTAGATTTGCATGTCCACCATTCATGACTTAAAGGTAGAAGATGATTGAACACTTAAGTGTCTAGAAATTTGCAATCACCCGTGCAAGAGGTAACACTGTTGGTTGATTATATCGGGAATAGGCTTATAGATTCCATTTGGAGAGGTGATGGAGAGGTGATGGAGAGTCATCGGAGATGGGCTTATAGATGCCATATAAAGTAATTGTTGATTTCAAACTGGAAGAAGTATCAGAATAAGTCTATGGTCAATTTAATCTCAGCCAAGGGATGTTTGTGCCCGACTTCGTCTGGAAGAAGCATCAGAATAAATCTTTGGTTGATTTAATCTGATCCAGAAGAGGTCTCTTTATCTTTAACTGGAATAAGTATCATAATAAATCTTTGGTCGATTTAATCTGAGCCAAAAAAAGATCCGCTGGAAGAAGTATCAGAATAAATCTTTGGTTGATTTACCCTGAGCCAGAAGATATTTATGCTTGTTTTTATCGGGAAGAAGTATCAGAGTTAAACCTATACTCGGTTTTACCTGAGGCAGAAAATGTCTTCAACTGGAAGAAGTATCAGAATAGATCTACACCCAATCTAAGCTGAGCCAGAAGAAAGTTTACCGGAAGAAGTATCAGAATAGATCTATGCTTGATCTAAACTGAGCCAATAGATATTTATGCTGGACTTTGACTGGAAGAAGTATCAAAATAAATATTTGGTTGATTAAATCTGAGCCAGAAAAGGGTCTTTAACTAGAAGAAGTATTATAATAGATCTACGCTCGACCTAAGCTAAGCCAGAAGAATGTCTACTGGAAGAAGTATCAGAATAAAACTTATGGTTAATTTAAGCTGAGCCATCATATATTTATGTGTGACTTAATCTGGAAGAAGTATTAGAATAAATATTTGGTTGATTTAATCTGAGCCAGAAAAGGGTCTTCAACTAGAAGAAGTATCAGAATAGATCTACGCTTGACCTAAGTGAGTTAGAAGAATGTCTATTGGAAGAAGTATCAGAATAAAACTTATGGTTGATTTAAACTGAGAAAACAAATATTTATGCTTGACTTAATCTGGAAGAAGTATCAGAATAAATCCATGCTTGATTTAATCTGAGCCAGAAAATATCTACGACCGTCTTCAACTGGAAGAAGTATCAGAATAAATCTTGGCGTGAATTAAACTGAGACAGAAGATATCCGTGCTCGTTTTCAATTGGGAGAAGTATTAGAATAGATCTACGCTCGATCTAAGCTAAGCCAGAAGATGTTATCTTTGAGAAGACTGTCTGGTCATACCAGTAGTTGATGATGTTGGTCTGTTGATTGATCTTTTCCTGAAAAGGTAAAGAGTTAGTTGTATACAATGTCAAGATGTATGAAATGCATTGTGGAATGATGTTCTCAAAATAAATGACATTGTGTTATATGTGTTTCAGTTATGCATATGCTATGATGTATTGTAAATGTTGTATGACTGTAATATGTGAGTGTATCAGTTGCTCTTTATGGTGTCATTGAACTGGGGAAAATAAATCCCTAACTGCTATTGGAGATGAAGAATGTAACTCCTTACTTTTTGTTGAAGTTAATTTTGTTGGGGATTCATGCTTTCTGTCCGAGGATATTCTGCTAGAGACTTTTGACTCCTGCTTGAGGATAGAAGCCTTCAAGGAGAGTTGACAACCTGTCATGGTTTCTGAAATAGATGGATTTCATGCACTCTAACTGGGGATGAAGGGACGAATATTCCTTTGATGCGAGTAGCTAATCTTCTAGAGAAGGCTAAACCTATTGGAGAAAATAATTTTGACGGAAGAATTTACCAATTTGGAGAAATAAACTCTGCTAGGGAATGGACTTTCGTATCTAGATAAATAAACTCTACTGGGGAACGATGCTTCATAAACTTCTTGGGGATTTTATGAAACTCTGTTTGGGGAACCCAATAAATTCATAGACCATGCTGGGGAATTCTCTAAGATGTTAGGGAAATGATTGAACTTCCTTATCTGTTAGGAGCTGTTGGAGCAGCTGAAACCATTAGGCTATATGCTAAAGATATGACGATGAACTACGGGAAGATGTCCCTATTTCTGTACCTACTAGGGAATGTATCTTTATTGAGGATGAACCGATAAAGATAGTCCTCTAGAGGTGGTTGCTCTGTGGGGATTTATGGATAATTTGAACATTATCTCCACTCCTAGAGTCTTTAGTTAATGCTTATCAGAATGATAACTCTTCTACTGACAGACAAGTTACGAGATGACGGGACATAGTTGTACGCTTTAATCCCTAACTTTTGCATGGACTGTCTTTTCAGATTTTCGGTCCATCGGGATACCATTTTTTCCCAAGCCGCATTTTTTAGGTTTTCGACTTGCCGGGTGTACAATTTTATTTATATATCCCTAATTTTTGCCTAGGCTTGTCAACCTAGCGGGTCTCTTTTTCACGCGTAGTATTTTCCGACTATATCCATGTTCACAGCGTGCGGAGAATTGTCATTGTACACTGCCATAAAATGTTTGCTTGATCATACGTGATCCTCTACTGGAACTCATGTTCAATACCCCGAGCTACTCAGATGGAAGTCTGCCCCTGGCTATTCGAAACTTTTGAGAAACTCCTTGAATCTTGAATTGACTGCCTCGGATCAGTTGGACACCATGCCATGCCCCTTGATTATGAAAGGCATGTTATTGGAAATGTATTTCCATCTAAGGTGATTCTGTTTATTAAGAGGATTTCCGTTCATTGAGTATCTATCGTGCGAATTTCTCTGTTGTTGAACAATTAGTCACATGCAAACAATGACATTTAAAAATGCAAACCTTATGTCTGTCTTGAAGTTTTTAAAAGTGCATTATTTAGTAAAACAATATTTGCAAGAATGTGATATCAACTCAGGATTTATAAAAAACCTTACAGGAGTCAGGATACCTTTTTGTAACAGTATGCTTTCGAAGTAACCCATGCTTCAGCTAGGACTTTTAAGGGTTGTAGCGTGACATGGTTCACGGTTTAAGAAACAAAGGATAAAGGCTCTAAATTTAGTTGTATCCAACCCATTCTTCGTGATGTTTTTCAGTCATATGCTCAATTAATTGTGCGTTTAGATCCCAATTGAGTCTGGAATCTTTGCCCCTGATAATTCGGTCATGGTTTGGATACTGAAAGTTTATTTTGAGGAGACAATCATTTTTTGTAATATTTTTGTTTTGTTGAGGATTTGTGGCGACCTCTTTTTTATTATCCCTACCTTTTGCCTGAACTGTTTCTTTTGTGATTATAGTTAGCGGGATTCCCCCGTTTTTTTTCGTAAGTCTCGTTCATAGGTTTTGACTTAGCGGGCTTTTCTTTTGAGAGATAATGACTTCCTGACTTAATGATTACAGAGAACCATCACCGTATTTTGATTTGGAAGGACATCTTCGATACCATTCGCTGTGTACGAAGTGAAAGATTACGACTGAATACACATCTAAATTAACTGAGAAACTACCCTGCCCTAGGTTAGGATTAAACGTTTCAATTTGTGTGAAAAAGAAAACTCATACTTCTAAGGCTCAAAGGGGTTGACTAGGGACTATCTTCCTTATAAATCCACTATTTAGGATTAGAAACAACGCCTGTACATCGTCAGCAAGGTCTGTTCAAAAGCATACTTTATGAGATTATGGTATTGTTTTCGTCATCCTCCCTCCAAAGGCTTATAGCTTTTTATTGAGAGTTGAATATCACAAAAAGGAAGTAAAAGCATGGTTTCAGTATAGTGAAAACAAATGGATTAATTCAAGACAAACATATGTAATGCATTAATGGAATAATAAAGTTTGATATAAAATAAGTGTTTGAAGTAATCAAAAGAAATTACAATTTGAAAATTCTAATGAACAAAAAGTCTCTCTGTCTGAACTTGTCACTTCAGATGGTATGCCTCTGAGGGATGGCAAAATAATTCAATCGGACCATCTTGTGTGAACTCCAGCACTCCTTTGTAGATAAAGTCTTGGATCTTATTTTTCAATTCCCAACAGCTATTAGTGTCATGCCCATGACTATTGGAATGATAAGCACGTCTCATATTATCATTGTACCGAGGAGAGGTGGTGTTGGGATTCTGAGGAGGATCCTTCAACGTAATCAACTCCATCCTCAACATGTGTTGCAATACTTGAGCTGAGAACATGTTGATCTTAGTGAATTTCTTTTTGGGCGTGTCCTGCTTACGCTGATTTCCTTGTCATTATTGTTGTGCTGGTGCTGGATTAGGGATCCACACTGCCCCCACAGATTGGTTGAAATCAATCTTATTACGATCCTTCTGGTCTTACACAGTACTGGACTCCTTCTTTCCATTGTATGATCTCTTCTGAGTACTCAAAGGTGCATTCCCCTGAATTTCACCGCTCCTGAGTTTATTTTCAGCATGTTCCCGCATGAATATGTCATCCAATTCCATGTCTTCCAAGAGAGGTTGATCATTGATTAGGCCCCAAGCTCTAGCAGTTTGCCCCACACGGTCGTATCTGTCTTGTTGAAGCTTGCTGTTGAGAATCCTTAATTCTTCTTGCCCCTGAGCTAAATTTTGGATAAGATCCATCTGACTACTCATCTGACCACTCATCTGGATTCTCATCCTTTCCATCTCAGCTTGCAGTTGTTCCAACTGGTCATCCTTGTTGTCTTCAGGATTTTTCTTGGTTATGTTCCCAACGAGGAATGTTTTCAATTCTTCTTGCCCCTTGGATAGATTTAGGAACATTTCCTTTAATCGAGCATCTTGAGTTTGGAGATCTTTGTCGTTCTGTTCGAGAGCCATTTTCCTTGCTGAAATAAACAGCGAGAAAATGAGAAACATGTATTGAGAATACCTGTTATGTAATGATATGCATGCAATCTTTTTAAGGATCTCGCAGGGTAAACACAAGAAGATGTTTGAATTAAATTTGACAGCATCCTTGATTGAAGAAATTCGTCTTGTTGAATGTCCTTCTATGATATTCAAGCTCACCATGTCAAGTGGGTCATAGCCACTGACTCAAGGCATCGTGCTTTGACAACATTGGCTAGAGGAAAATAAATCCCATTGCCCCTTGTTAGACGTATGGTTCATCATACTTTGGCGGCCTTTGGTTAGAGGAAAATAAATCCTCATTCCCCTTACTAGGCGTCTAGTTCATGATAACCTGCATCACAGGCCCTTGAGATCCTTGAAATGGTTAACGACATGCTATAGTATGATGTTATGATGTTTATGATGTCATGTTTATGCTTAAAATAAAATAGCAAATACAAACAAGTCACACAAAGACCTTAGGTTTAAAGACTTACATGAGGTCTACAGGTAAGTACCATTTTGATGTTTAGTTGGATCAACCTGTCCTAGAAATATTAACCGGGTTCTAGGGATCTCATATCATTGATCTTTCTCTTAGGCATTGTTTCAGCTCAAGCATCTGAATTGTGACCGGAATATCTCGAAAGTCTAATCTCAAATGAGTGTAGCATCGATTATCAACCAACATCAGTCTACACTAAAGCCGACCATCATACTACTTTTTAATGGCCAAGATGAGTCAATTTAAAGTTCTAAAGGTCAGTTAGTGCTTAATAACACTATGTGGAAGCCTAATATTATCATTTACTGACTCAAGGAACATTAGTACAAGCTAGAGTATCACACTAATGTAGCTATCATATCATCCATATTGGTCTACGCTGTACAACCTCCATGATTTATTGCTACTAACCTAATGGTGTTCCCTGATCCGGGTGTAGGATCTTTTGTAAGAAAATACCCAAACAAAACTCTCAAATTTAAAGCAATCAAAGCAAACAGTTTAAAACAATTAAATGTGACCTAAGCTCTTAAGGTAACCCCTCTTTTTAGGTTATGTTCCCCAGCAGAGTCTCCAGTTCTGTAATACGGTGGAAGAACTAACTTTTGGTTTTGTGTTTTATCGCAATTGTTGCGGATAACAAGAGTTGCCACCAAATTTTCTTTTATCTAATAAGGAAAGGTGAAAAGAACAGGAAATACCTTTGATAGATTTTGAGTTCGGGGGGTAAGTTATCAAAAGGGAAGGTGTTAGCACCCTTTTCATCCGTAGTTATCTATGGGCTCTTAATCGCTTTCTCACTTTATATGCTTTTATGTGTGTGCTTTTGAAAAAGTTTTAAAATGCCAATAGTAAGGCCGTCTACTTTATGATAACTCTTGTATCAGTCCTTAAGAGTGTTGATAAAGAATTTTGAAAATGTTTTTGAAAGTGTGAGGTGTGAAAAAGTGTTTTAAGTTGTGAGCAAGCAATTAACAATTAACTACCCACTCAAGGTCTTTCTTGTATTTTTCCTCATCCTTTAGGTAGTGTTACCCATACCATTAGTTAGAAGGAAGCCCTATGTTTGGATGTTCGAGGGACAGGCGTAGGGTCATCGTTATGGTCATTGAAGGCAACATGTAGGGATACCTTTAGCAATTTTGAAGGGACGTCATCATATATTCATAGGCAACATCGAGGGACAAGATCATATACCATAGGCAAATTCAAGGGACATTGAGGGACGATTGTGATCTTTATGATGATGTATAACTGAGGGTCTTTGCTAATGGTATCCCAACGTTCGAGGGACATGACCATTGTTTTTCCGAGGCAACGAGACAGGTTACCCTAGAGGTGAAGTGTCCAAAGTGTGCTTGATCCAATTCATTTATCTTGCAATTAGGGTTAACTATTGCTCATTTTTATCTTTTTATACAATTCTATTAATCTAACCATTGCATAAAATATAGTAGCTGAAGGTAAAGGTAGAAATGTAAATCTAGGCTATTACAGAGCTTTGGGGCAGTTACATGATAGTGAAGTGCGGAAAATAAAAACCTACAACTATTACATACTAGGAGCAGTTACATAATAGAAAAATACGGAAAAATAAATCTACGCTATTACAGTTAAACGCGCCCTATACACTTTATCTAAGAAAATAAAAATAAGATGAAAATAGCAAAGAAAATGTTTTAGTGATTTATTTATGAAAAAAAATGATTTATGATAATTAATTAAATAAACCTAAAAAAACTAATTAATCTTAATTAATAAAAAAAAGGTTAATTTTGAAAAAATGTTAATTAAAAAAACCTAAAACCTAATTAATTTTGATTAATAAAAAAAGGTTTATGTTTAATGATAAATAAAAAAAAGAATTAAGTTTGCCAAAAAGATAGATAGGGGAAGAAAAACCAATGGGAATAGGGTTACAAACCACAAAATATAAAAATGGCAAGGGTGGGTGTTGAATCTAAAATTAATTTAAAACTTTAAATTAAATTAAAACCTAAAATTAAATTAAAACCTAAAATTAATTATTTGAGTTTATTAGGAAAAATCAAAGGTTTATGAAAAATCTTAGGTTTTATGAAAAATGTTTTGGTTATGTGTGACAGCTTGGAAAAAGGAGGAAAAGAGTGACAAACATAGAACTGAAACAAGAAATAACCCAAAAGAATCTCAGGACTTTCCAGCAACATGTTCACCACCAGGCCAAGCGTGCCTTGGTGTTAGGATCTGACCTCAGCATGTTTTGTATTAAACCTGCATGGGACCATTACGATGGTCCAAACATGTAATGTTGAATCTCATGAATACATTAAACAAATTAGTATACCATGAAATACAAAGAAAACAAATATATGAAATTTTTTAATATTAAAATCGATATGGCATGTATGAATGCTTCTGCACCCTTTTAATCATGAAGATCGAACCAGCCTTACCCTACCGAGTTCGTGGAAGTGAATGAGATGACTTTTTTGTAGTGAGATGGGGTTTGTAACAAGGATCTCAAGATTTCTAGGGTTCTTGAAAGAACTTGATATTTTGACAAGGTTGTGGCAAGAGTTTTTTGTGTCCTTGTTTGTGTGAAAATAATGAGATTATATAATGGAAATTAGAGCAAAGATATGAGCTTTGGATGTGCAATTGGGCCTCCAATAACCACAAGCAATAGTGCAGATTTTTATTCACTTGAGTCTGACAGGTTTCAGGCTAAATTGCAGGGGCCTTAGTGCAGTTTTTGACGTTGAAATATGAAAACAAAATGTAGCCGACATCGAGAACAAACTCATGTCTGAAAATGGGCTCAATCGAATAAGCGATGAATCAATTATGAATTTTTGAAGTCTTTCCTCAGACAAACTTATTTTGGGCTCTAGTGTCAACTCTGACACGTACTTCAATAAAAAACTAGTATTTATCATAGCAGAATACGGTCTCGACTTTAGATGAAAAGTTGTAGATTTCTGAGTCAGTGACCTTGTGTAAAAAGATGGGCCCGATCAGATAAAAATTGATTGATTTATGATTTTTTTAATACGGAGCAGATAAACATATGTCACAATTTTCCTGTGCGAAAAGACTTGATAAATCCATATTTTCGGAGACTTTCTGAATGAAATTGGCTTCCGTCCATGAGAGACGAAAATGTAGATGATGTCAAGACGGAATTTTGGCCACTAGAACAGGTTCAAAACGAGCCACGGTCTTCAAGTTATGAATTTTTTAATGCGTAAAAACTGCATTTTCAACACACATTTTCACCATATTTCTTTGAGAAAATTCGCACATTCGAGACCTTCTTTAAATATTTGGCTCTCGAGTCGAACCTGAACTTGAGAATATGTTACCAGCGATATCTTGGCGAAAGAACACCTGAATATAATGTGCCGGGTTGGACTTGTGAATCTTTGAACCCCGAATCATTGCGAAAGGCGAACCAATCTTCAGCACATAAAATACTCTAATAATATCCATTGGCGAAATAAACGTCACTTGTAACCTGAAAAGGCTTGCTAAAGATACCTTGATCCCATAACCATAGAACCAATGATATGCATATATGTAATGATGAAATATAAGCCAAAAAGGTCGAAATGAAGAGGGTAAATTTTGGAGTACAACACCAAGTTTATCACTTCGACTGGTGTTGTACCCCAAAATTTTCCCTCTTATTTCACTCAAGACATGCCTGTACAAGTCCTCAATTGCTCAAGGATGACTAAGAAGTGACCAAGCAAACTCTCCCCCTAAAGGCAATGAACCTCAACTAGGATTTCAATTTTAAGCAAGATGTGTGAGTCCCAAGGATCCAAAATGTTCTCCATGGTCCTAATATATCCTCAAGATCATCCATGACAAATTTCATGCCTTGCACAACAAGTTTGCTCAGTCAACTGCTCAAATGCTTGGAAATCAACTATACTAGGTCAAAAGTCAACTGTGGCCTATATACAGTAAAACTTCAAGATTTTTGGTCAACATCAACATTTTGAAGTAATATATATCATTTGATCAAGGGTTGATCATGATTCCTCAAGAAATGCTCCTAACTCATCAAAAGTCAAAAATGGCAAATTAGGGTTTCTATAGGAAAAGTCAACCAAACTTTGACCAGGCATAACTTTCTCATACTTTATCAGAAATTTCTCCACCAAGGCTCATTTTAAAGAGAATCCATTTCCCTACAACTTAACTTCAGCCCCTAAGTTCAAGAAATGACCCATTCAAAAGATACAAGCTCATACATTATAGGTCCGTTCAACAAGTCAACAAAAACACCTTTTGGGTCAAAGCTCCTTACATAACCATGGAAGATCCAATTGAAATGGAACTAACAGTTTTGTTTAGAGGACATCCTAATTTCTCCAAAAAGTCAAAGAACACCCTCTTAGGGTTAAAAATGAGATAGATATGCATTGCTAAACTTGACCACTTTTTGGAAAAGTCCATGAAGCCAATATTGACCAAACTTGAATTTTTTCCAAACGGGCCCATGTTTTCATGCTTGAAAGTTGTTTCTAACATGGCCCATGACCTCTGAGCTCACTTATACATTATTTCATTATTTTTATTATTTATTTTGATTTTTATTCATTAAAATTCAAAATTAAATAAATAAAAGAAATAATGAATGATATGATTTGGGAATCTTTTTGTCATCAAATAAGGGATAAGATATGCTGGAAAATCAAAGGAAAGTCGTGGAGGGAAGATAAGATTGGATTTAGTCCAAAACAAACCAAAAATCACATAACTGAAAGAAGATTTTTTCTCATCAAAACATGGATATTCTTCCACATTTGTTACCCTAATGAGATACACTATATATGCACAACAATTTCAGACCTAAGGAGGATGCGGAACTTGTCTAAAAAGAACCCTAATATTTCACAAAAAAATTCAAAAAGTGTGCCATTCGTATTTACATTTTCAGCCAGTTTCAAAGCCTTCTAATCATTCCTTGGTATTCCCAAGGTAAGCATAGGTAAGTATGGATCATCATCCATGGCCATAACACACTGAAACTCACCTTGCATGGTTCATGTTTTCATATTTTTTTTCTATTTTTCGTATTTTTAATTATAGTTTGTTTCAACCCATTCTAACTCCATTAACATGATCAAAGATGGAAAGGAACAGGTATGGGAAATCGTGGATAAGTTTTAATGGATAAATAGCCATTATCCATTGTTAGGGAATAGAGAACGACAAGCTTCGTATATCCCTGTACATGGACTTTCAGACCAAATGGAGACCACGTCTGGGTTCGCAGCCCTCGAATTAGGGGGAAGGGTTCTTCTTTTGCGTTTAATGTGGATGTTTTGCAGGATTGGTGGTGGAGGCCTGTCGAAGAAGACGACCAGAGTGTTGACTTCGGCGTCTCTAGGGTTTTGACTCATGCAAGGCATGCGTGGCACGAGCCCTTTGTTTAATTGGTCCATTTAAAATTCCAGGGGCCCACTGAAGGGCACGCATGGAAAAGTCAAAACATTTGACTTGATTTTCATATTATTATATTTTATTTCATTTATATTAATATATGTGTAGTATGGTCCAGTGGCAAGAACAATGGGATTAAGCCATTATGTGTGTGGGAGGTATGCGGTTCGACCCTTGCCTCCTGCATATTATTTTTCTGGTTTGTACATGCAGATCCAGCACTTCTAGCTTCAGCATGCGCACCATAGACCCTCATGCTCAACCATTTGATCATTCATCCTCTAGATTCAGCGTCCAGTGATGCTTCCCCATGGTGGACCTCCCTAACACATCAACACTAAATCACACGCTTGCGTTGGGCTTGCACAGATTTGGGCCTTGAAATTCAACAGCATATCCCCAATTTGGGTTTCTCACCCCTCAGGACCATCTTTTTTTTAATCACTTTATTATTTTTTAATTACTTTATTGTTTTTTTCATTAGTTTATATTTTTTTGTTTATTCATTTTTTTAAATCATAAAATCAAAAAATCATAAAAATAGAACTCAGTTTTTTTAAGGAAAAAAATTAATTTTTGCAAATTAATTTAATTTAATTAAGTTTAATTTGTTTTCCTTAATTTCAAATTAATTAGAGATTAGGTTAAATTTCAAATTCTTTCATAAAAAACATCAAAATATTTTTAATAGGCAATTGGATATTTAGGGTTTAGAATTTATTCTCGTCTCAGATTTTGCGCGTTATTTTTCATGTAATAGTTTAATTAGGGTTTTTAATTTCTGCACTTTACGTTTTAGTCATATATAATTGTAATTTCCCCGAAGCCTTGTAATAGCTGTGGGTTTTTACTTTCCGCATTATATCATATGCTTGTATATAAACTGTTAGTAAATTAGGCGTGCATGACAAGAATTAATCAATCAATCATTAGATCACTAACATCAAGATAAAATGTCTGAAAAAAGCACAATGTAGCACACTTGCACCCCTAAGGTATTTCCCACTTTGGTTGCCTTCGGAAATGGTCATGTCCCTCGAACGTAGGGATGCTCTTAGCAAAGACTCTCAGTTTAAAAGTCAATATAAAGATCATGGTCCCTTAATGTCCCTCGATTTGCCTACAAGAAATGATCTTGTCCCTCGATGTTTCCTACATGATGACAGTCCCTTCGAATTGCTAAGGTATCTCTACATGTTGCCTTCGATGACCATAAACGCCCCTTTCGATAGTCCCTCAACATCCACTGATAGGAATACCTACTCACTAATAGTAGGATATCACTATCCAAAGGGTAGGAGGAAAAAAACATCCTTTTTCGAGTAGGTAAATAGCTGTTAAGTACTTGCTCAAATCTGATCCCTTTTTACACTTACACACTTTCAAAACTCTTTTTTCAAAAAACGCTTTATCACACTCTTGAGGACTGATACAAGAGTTATCTTAAAGCAAACAAAAACTTTCAAAACACACAAACACGAAAGCAATTTTAAAAAATGAGCAAGTACCTAAGAGCCTGTGGAAAACCACGGATGGAAAGGGTGCTAACACCTTCCCTTTCCATAATGTACCCCCTTACTTAGAAAATCTCGAAAAAGGTATTTTTCTGTTCTTTTCTCCCTTTCCTTTATTGGATAAAAGAAAAGTCGGTGGCGAATCTTGCTTACCGCAACATTTGCGAATACAAAATGCAAACCAGTATTAAACAGTCGGTTCTGCCACCGTATCACAGAACTGGCGACTCTGTTGGGGAGAAAAAAAAGTGGGGTTACCTTAGAGTTTTAGTTCACCATTTTAAATGCTTTATTGTGTGTTTGCTTGCTTTATATTTGAGGGTTTGTTGGGGTATTCTTGTAAAGATCCTACACCTAGATCTGGAGCACCTTATTAGGTAAGTAGCAATAAATCATGGAGGATGTACGGCATAGACCGATACAGACGAAGTGGTGGCTACGTTAGTGCGATACTTTGGATTGTACTAATGTTACTTGAGTAAGTTAAGGATAACATTAGGCTTCCCCATAGTGTCACTAAGCGCTAACTGACCTTTATAACCTTTAATTGACTCATCCTAGCCATTAGGAAGTAGTGAGATAATCGGCTTTGATTCCGACCGAAGATTGGTTGATACTCGATACTACACTCATTGAGGTTGGACTTTCATGATTTTTTGGCTGCAATACTTTGGCGCGGAGCTGAAACAATTTATGAGAGGAAGGTCAGTGATATTGATACTCCTTAGAACCCGGTTACTATTAATAGGACAGGTTGATCCAACTGAACATTCAAGAGGGTACTTACCTTAAAACCTCATGCAAGCCTTTGAACCTAAGGTCTATTGTGTGATTTGCTTATGTTTATCTACGATTTCTAGCATAATCATGACATCATAAACATCATGATATTCATATGTACTAATCATTTAAAGGACCTGTTGGATTTACCTCTTTGCTATTTTGTAGGACATGAAATCAGGTCACAGAAAAACCATCCGGATTCACTTCACAGAAGTTCCTCCTAAGCTCAAGGAATTAGTCTTGAAAGTTCCCGAGGACTCATCATTCCATAAAAGACATGGTCATCTACTCAGTTTGGTTACCACCGGGTTTGACAAAGGTTTGATGAGTATCTTATTCCAGTTCTTCGACCCTAAGCACCATTGCTTCATATTCCCCGACTATCAACTGGTGCCTACACTGGAGGAATTCTCTAAGTTACTTGGTTTACCTATATTGGATCGAGTACCTTTCACTGGTTTAGAACAAGACCCAGCTTATGAAGATGTTTCCATAGCTTTTCACTTGAAGCCGTCTGACATTGAGTCCAATTGGGAAAAAAGAAGTGAAGTTAAGGGTCTCCTTGCAAATTTCCCCAATGAAGAAAGCTCAGATTTTCCTGGATGCTATGAGTTATCATACCTTCGAATATGTATTAGCCCTCTTGATCTACGGGTTGGTCCTGTTTCATAATTCAGGTCAACTTATAGATGTGAATTCCATCAACATCTTTCTTGCTCACAATCAGGTTCCTACATTGCTCAGGGATATCCTACATTCTCTCCATACTCGTACTCTGAAGAAGCGAGGAACTCTCATGTGTTTCACTCCTCTGCTATATAGGTGGTTTATTTTGCACCTTCAACGTTCAGTAATGCAAAATGATTTAGGCTTAAGGTGGAGTCAAAGACTAATGTCTCTCTCTCACTCCGACATCCATTGGGGTCCTCGCTCTCAAGAAGACATTTCTTTTATTGATCGTTTCAGAGAATTTCCTAATGTGCCACTCCTAGGCATTAGGGGAGGCATCACCTACAATCCTTCTTTAGCACTACGTCAGTTTGGCTATGCACGAAGAGATGGTCCACTGGATATGCTCATCCAGGGTATTGTGTTCAACTACTCAGATGATTTACAAAACTATCTCCAGAGGTTCATCCGCGCTTTGGGCATTGTTAAGAAGATTGATAGTAGGACTTTGGGGCGCAATAACTCCATCCCTTTGGAACCTTACCTCAAATGGGTGAGAGCTCGAGCCTAAAGTCTTATGATGCCATACGATTACATCTTACCGGTGATCTTGAAACCTGTTGTTCAAGGGAGAGAGTCCGGTATTATTCTCTATCCTGATATGCCAACCAATTTCGAAGAGTTGCAAAAGTCTTAGATCCAGCTCAAGGGAGAACGAGATACTTTTGAGGCTCAATTCTATGCAAGTGAGAAGAAGGTGCTGGAATTAACAAAACAACTTCATGAAGAGAGGAACCTCAACACCAAGAAGAACCGCCCATGGGAGACTTAGGAGTTTAGAATTTCCTTTCATTGTTTATCCTTGTGTAATCTTTGTTTCTTTAAAAACTTGCTAATAAAAGGTTTTGTTTCTTGTTTTTTTTAAAAGAGCTTAAATCCAATAAGGTCCCTGAAAACATTGCATAAGCATAAATCATACATATCATCGCATAAACATGTCTCAAACTAGGTTTCTCATCTTCTTCGTTGTTTATTTCAGCAATGGATCTCGAACAAACGGTTAAGGATCTACAGACTCAAAATGCTCAGTTTCAACAAATGATAATGGCTCTGGCCAAGGGGCAATAAGAGCTGAAAGCCCTGATTGTTAAAGATAAAACTAAGAAGCCAAGGAATATATCTGGTATGGTGAATTTGGGAAGGAGATTCAAAGGACCGTTAAGGCAAGTGGTTGAGCTAACATCTTCGTCAAAAGAAGGAGACAATCAAGAAGGGGAGACAAGAGAGGAAGACCCTAGTCCAAGGGAATCTGATAATGAGACTGACTATAATGAAGAGCAGTACCCTCCAACCGACGAAAAATACAAACAGCTGGAAGAACGTCTAAGTGCAATGAAAATCCAGAAGGTGCCTGGGCTGGATTTTGAAGAGCTGGGTTTGGTTTCTGGGGTTCTCATCCCGCAGAAGTTCAAGGTACCAGTGTTCGCCAAATATGATGGGGTTTCATGTCCCAAGATGCACCTCCAATCTTATGTGAGGAAGATTCAGCCTCACACTGCTAACAAGGACTTATGGGTCCACTTCTTTCAAGATAGTCTATCCGAAACTCAACTATAATGGTTCTACCAGCTCGAAGGGACCAACATTCATAATTGGGAAGACCTGGCTACTTCTTTCTACAAACAGTATCAGTAAAATGAAGACCTCTCTCCCACCCGTACACAACTCCAAAGTATGTTTATGGGTTTGAGTGAGGGCTTTAAAGACTATGCTCAGAAGTGGAGGGACTTAGTAGGAAGAGTCCAACCCCCCTGTCGGATAGGGAGTTAGTGGATATGTTTTAGGGTACACTATCTGGTGCGTTTTTCAATCATCTGATTGGGAGTTCCTTAGATGGATTTACTGAATTGATTTTGACAGGAGAAAGAGTGGAAGCCGAGATTAGAAGTGGAAAGGTTCAGAAGGATGCCTCTTCAAGTGCAGGAAAGAGACCTTTCATAGGGAAAAAAGAGGTTTAGTGCTATTTACAATCAACAAAATCAGGGAAGAACCGAGCACCGTCCAACGGTAGAGGCTGTTATAATACCCAAGCCTGCACCTACTCAACAAAGGAATAATCAGCCTAGAGCAGAAAGGCCTGTATGACAGTTTACCCAGATAAATATGAATTTGTCTTAAGTCTTTCCTCACTTGCTGAAATCTAATCTGGTAACTTTGCGGGAAGCTCCGAAGAATCCCAACACCGCGTCTCCTCGCTACAACCCAAATGCTCGTTGTGCTTACCACTCAGAAAGTCCAGGTCATGATACAAACGACTGTTGGGCTTTGAAAAACAGGTGCAAGACCTTATCGAGGTGAAGGAAATTGAATTTGACGCTCTTGAGTTTCCCAATGTTATCACTGCTCCTATGCCCAAACACGACTGTGGTGTTAATGTTGTTAACAATGATGCGTTTTTTACTTCTGTTGAGGAACTTGTTACTCCTCTCATGACCGTTAAGCGAAACTTGTTAAAAGCCAGTTTATTTTTGGGCTATGGCGAAGGTTGCCACTTATGTTTATCTCTACCGACTTGTTGTTATTTGTTGAAGGAAGGTGTTCAGCGCCTGATGGATGATAGAGAGATTTTGTTTGATAAGACTCCCGTCTCGACTATTTCTTGCAAGGATGTTTCAATCATAACCATTTCCGCCAATCCTCCCAGGGTCTCCACCAAAAGACCCGTCAGGATTACATCTACTCTGAAGTTGGCTGCTCTGATCATCACTATGCCAGTGCCAATCCCATACTCCTCGGATAAGGCTATTCCCTGGAATTATAGGGTTGACGTCTACTATCACAGCGTCAAGCAAGACCTCTTGGCTGCTGAAAACCAAGTTTATGAAAATACTAATCCCGACATTGGCAACATCGTTGGGACCAACAAAATAACCAAAAGTGGGAGAGTGTTCTCCCCAGAGATTTCTCCTCCAAAAGCTGTTACTAGTCCTGTGATCATTCCTACTGTTGTTCCTACTTATACTACCACCGCAATTCTTGTGATTACCCCTGTTGCCACCCTTATCACCGAGTCGGACAAGACTCAGGGAAAAGACATATTGATTTAGCCTGTCTAGATGAAGGCGCATTCAATATCTATCCCAGAGGCTTCCAAGAAGGAAATGGAAGAAATCTTGAAGATAAAAAAGAAGAGAAACTACAATATGGTTGAACAGTTGGGACAAACCCCTTCTAAGATTTCAATTTTAGCCCTACTATTATGCTCCGAAGCTCATGCAAAGGCTTTTGTAAAATTCCTTAAAACTGCCCATGTGCCACAAGAAACCTCAGCTGACCAATTTAAAGATTGTGTGGCCAGTTTGACGGCTGATAACAATTTGGGTTTTTCTGATGCTGATCTGACACCTAGGGGGAGAAAACACAATGATGTGTTGCATGTCTCCATCTAATGCAGGGGCACTACTTTGGCCCATGTTCTAGTAGATACTGGATCATCATTGAACGTGCTGCCCAAAAAGGCTCTGGACAGATTAGACTGTGAAGGTTTGACCCTGAAACCCAGCAACATTGTAGTGAGGGCTTTGGATGGTTCGAAAAGAATGGTGCACGAGGAGGTGGACATACCCATCAAAGATGTTTCTCAGACCATTGACTCCACCTTCTACGTGATGGATATCAGACCATCTTATTCTTGTTTGTTGGGTCGCCCTTGGATCCATGGGGCGGGAGCTGTCATGTCCATTCTACATCAGATGATGAAATACCCGGTAAAAGGAAATATTGTCACGGTACATGGTGAAGAAGAATAAATGGTAAGTCACTTGAACTCCTTCAGGTATATCGAAATGGATGGCGAGTTCATCAAGACTCGGTGTCAGAACTTTGAAGAGGTGCCTCAGACTATGGCTGCAACTGAAACTGTCACCAATATGCCGAAGATCACCAGAACTCACTTGAAAATGGCTTATCTCAAAGACGCCAAAGCAGTTATTGAAGAAGGTGTGTGTACCATCTGGGGCCAACTCCCTGACATTCCATACAAATTTGATAAGTTTGGTTTGGGTTTCTCTTCAGAGGATCAAAGGGCTGTTCGTCGTGCTCGTGCTGGAGGACCTCCCCTACACATCAGCAATCATGGGATCAACGCTCTAGAAGACAATGATGGTGACTATGACATGGATAGTTGGATATTCCCTACTACCAACGGTGGACCCAATAACTGGATGGCAAAAGACTTTGTACCAATTACTTTTATTCAGAAGTAATTGTCTTTCTTGTTTTCGGATATGTAATAAACAATATAAACTCTTTGGCCATGTGCCTTACGCGGGGCACAATGGTTTATTTGTGAGGGTTATCATGTTTCAATCTCATATGTCATTAATAAAACATTGGACGTTTTTGCATACAAATTTTACGCTCTCTGTTTTTCTTTTCTGCTTTTTACTTTGTCTATATAGCTATGCTCTTACACACACTCACATATCAAACCGCAGATCCATATCCACTCTGGATCCTATTGATAACAGTTATGCTATTGCCGGTTATGACTTCAAAAATCTGATCAACCAAGTCGAGGACGAAGGTGAGAAAGATTGTGAGGTACCCGGAGAACTTGCTAGACCGTTACAACATGAAGAAAGGGCTATACAACCTCATGAAGAGCTTGTCGAGACAGTGAACTTGGGCACAAAAGAGGACAAAAAAGAAGTCAAGATAGGTGCAAATCTGGAGCTTAGTGTCAAACAGCGATTGATACAATTGTTGTATGATAATGTCGAGATCTTTTCAAAGTCATATGAAGACATGCCAGGACTAGACATGGATATTATGGTTCATCGTCTGCCAACTAAAGAAGATTACCCTCCAGTAAAGAAGAAGGTCCGTCGTATGCGCCCTGAAATGTCAGAGAAGATCAAAGCAGAAGTTATGAAACAGTTCAACACTGGGTTCTTAGTTGTCATCTCTTATCCATAGTGGGTTGCTAACGTAGTCCCGGTGCCTAAAAAGGATGAAAAGGTACGGATGTGTGTGGACTATAGAGATTTGAATAGGGAAAGCCCCAAGGATGACTTCCCGCTCCCCCACATTGACGTTCTGGTTGACAACACTGCACATCATAAGATATTTTCTTTCATGGACGCTTTCTCTGGTTACAATCAGATCAAGATGGCACCTGAAGACATGGAGAATACAACCTTCGTCATACAATGGGGCACTTTCTGTTACAAAGTGATGCCGTTTGGGTTGAAGAATGCTGCGACAACCTATCAGTAAGCCATGGTAGCTTTGTTTCATGACATGATTCATCATGAGATAGAGGTCTATGTTAATGACATGATAGCCAGGTCTCAAACTGAGGAAGAACACCTTGATCATCTACAAAAGCTGTTTGATAGGTTGAAGACATACAAGCTGAGGTTAAATCCGAACAACTGCACCTTCGGGGTAAGGTCTGGTAAACTGCTAGGTTTCATTGTTAGTGACAAGGGCATTCAGGTAGACCCTGCAAAGGTGAAGGCTATATAAGATATGCCCTCTCCTCGCACAGAGAAAGAAGTTAGAGGTTTCTTAGGACGCCTAAATTACATTTCCAGGTTCATTTCCCATTTAACTGCTACTTGTGAGCCAATCTTCAAACTCCTGAAGAAAGATCAAGTGGTAAAGTGGAATGACGAATGCGAGACTGCCTTCGAGATAATCGAAGAATACCTTCAAGAGCCTCCAATTCTGATGCCTCTGATTGAAGGAAGACCTTTTATAATGTACTTAACAGTGTTAGATAATTCAATGGGGTGTGTGGTGGGGCAGCATGACGAGTCCGGTAGAAAAGAACATGCAATATACTACCTTAGAAAAAAGTTTACTGACTGCGAAACAAGATACTCACTGCTCGAGAAAACATGCTGCGCTTTGGCATGGGATACTCGCCGACTGAGACAATATATGTTGACTCACACTACTTTATTAATATCTAAGATGGATCCGATTAAGTATATCTTCGAGAAGGCCGCTCTCTCTGGAAGAATAGCATGCTGGAAAATGATTCGGACTGAATACGATATCCAATACACGACCCGAAAGGAAATCAAGGGAAGTATACTAGCGGATCATTTGGCTCATCAGGCTGTGGATGACTACCAATCTATGAACTTTAAATTCCCAGATGAAAAAATTATGTTAGTGACTGACTGTGAAGAACCTGGACCGGATGAAGGACCCGAGGAAGGATCTCGATGGACTATGGTTTTTGATGGAGCCTCCAACGCACTCGGCAATGGCATAATTGCTGTAATCATATCTCCTGAGGGCTTTCATACTCCTTTCATCGCCATATTATATTTCAATTGTACCAACAATATGACGGAGTATGAAGCATGCATCATGGGTCTCAAAGTTGCTATTGACCCGAGGATCAAGTTCTTGAATGTATTCGGGGATTCAGCCTTGGTAATGAGTCAAATCAAAAGGGAGTGTGTGATACGGTGGGATAACTGACTTGAGGTTTTACGTTTGTGTTCGCAAATGTTTCGGTTTAGCAAGAGTCGCCACCGACTTTTTATTTTATCCAAAGGAAAGGTCAAAAAGCACAGGAAAGACCTTTGAGATGTTTTCTTGGGTTCGAGGGGTAGATTATGAAAAGGGAAGGTGCTAGCACCCTTTTCATCCATGGTTTTCCATGGGCTCTTAGTTACTTGTTTTAGATCACTTGATTTTTCTTTTCAATTGTTTGAAATGGTGCTTTTGTGTGTGGTTTTGAAAATATTTTGAAAAGAGGCCTTTGTCTAGGCAACCTTTGTAATGATTCTTGTTTGAATATATACAAAGGTGTTTGTCTTTTGAAAAAATGTTTCAATGTTTGAAAGTTTGTTTTGGGAAATGCTTTGAAATTGCGTGTGTGTTTTGAAATTATTTTGAAAAGAGGCCTTTGTCTAGGCTACATTTGTAATGATTCTTGTTTGAATATATACAAAGGTGTTTGTCTTTTGAAAAAATGTTTCAATGTTTGAAAGTTTGTTTTGGGAAATGCTTTGAAATTGTGTGTGTGTTTTGAAATTAGCAAGGATGTTTGCAAATTTGATCAAGTAACTAGGAGTTGTCTACCCTAATCAAAAGTCTTTCTTGTACATTTTTAACCCTTTGACATTGTTGTTTTACCATTGTATTTGGTAAACAAACTTATCTTTGGATGTTAAACGGGACAAGCGTGGGTCATCGTATGACCATGATAGCAATAGTGCCAAGTATCTTAGCAAGTTTTTGAGGGACTATATCATTTTTGTTTAGGCAACCAAGATAGCGTCATCGAGGGACTATGATCTTTTGTTTTATTTTTGTTTTGCCAAGATACCTAGCATTCATACCATGACCATTTTAAGGAAACAAAGTGGATGAAACCCTAGGGGTGCTTGTGTGCATTGTGTTGTCATTTTTCATGCATTTTTGTCTTGTTTTTAGTCATGCTATTTGCTTGATTTTGGTCTTTGCATACAAACCCTAGTTTTTACTATCATGGTATATGAAAGCGATAAATGCGTAAAATAAATCTAAGCTATTACAAAATTATTATGGGGAGGGGGATACAAGTTTGAATAGGGGGGTATTTGCACAAAACAAAGCCCTAAAACTTATTACAACCATATTGAATTTATTTGTACAAATAAATGAATAAGCAAATGTTTAAATGGACAAATAAATATAAATATGCAAAATGTTTTTTGTATTAATTTTTATGTATGTAAAAATGGATTAATTTATGTCTTAAAAATAAGAAAATAAAAATGAATATTTTTTTGAAAGGGGTGAAAACCCTAATTTTTGGTTTTAAAAGAAAATATATTATATTACTTATTTATTCATTTTATGTATAAGAAAATAAATAAAAATATATGCAAAAATGTTTAAAAAAATAAAATATGTATGAAAATATTATTTTTAAGTGTATAAATAATAAAAATAAAAATATATTAAATTTTTGTATTATTTACAATTTTATTTAGAAAATAAAGTATATTTAACCTAATAAACTATTTTTTTTGTCATAAAAAATGATAAAAAATAATAAAATAAAAATGTAAAAATTAAGGAAATATTTTTGGTGATTTTTAATATTTAGAAAAAATAAACAAAGTCAGAAAATGGGAAATATGCAAGAAAAAATGAAAAATAAAAGAAATGGGACAAGGGTGAAAATAACAGAATGGGGGGTGTCAAAAGTAGGAGGCCCAAGGCCCTGGCCCAGAACACACTTCGTCCCTGTCCTCTGGCCAAAACACGTGCGCCTGCAACTTCAAATCTGTTCTCTCTATTCTTTGCATGAAATCAAAAACTCACAACATGAAAGTTATAGAGCTTTAAACCACGATTCTAATGTTATAAAAAACTTGATCTAACTCTCAAAGACCAGAGAGAATTTTGTCACCACTAATTTCTGACCTAAAAAATTCAGCATGTTCATCATCTAAATTCTCCTAGCTCAGTTAATATAAATACAAGCTATGCATATGTACAGCTCAAGGACATTAAGGACTACATTTTTGCTTCACAAACTTAAGCTTAATGATGCCTAAATAAGGAGTTAGAATCTTGAGAAATACTTGTTTCAGTCAAGTTCGAATATGGCAATGTAGGAGTTGTGAGTGAGGCCTGAAGGACTTTTGAGCTTGCTTGATGTTCCCTTGACCTTTCTCAATGCTTAGCTTGATTTGAAATGATCTGAGACTCCTTGTAGAACTCAACCTGCAAAGCTTCAAAGTGAAAATGGTGAAGTGTGAAAATGGAGTTACAGTTGCTTGAGCAAGGTCTTGACAGCTTAGGTATGATGTATGGAGTGTGTTAAAAGTGATTCAAGGCAAAACGCACGAGTGAAATTTGTTTTGGAAGTGGTTCCACAGTGATGGACCTGTTTTGATAAGAACTTGGTGTTTTTGTGTTTAAGGGTGTTTGAGAGGCTATGAGCCCGTGTTTCTGGCTTGATATAATGTGCTGAGGTTGTTTGAAATGTTCACAAGACTTGCTCTTATCATATTTTCAAGTTGTGGACTTTTTGCACAATTGCTTGCTTTTTAAGAAAAGTTGGAATTGACAATGCTAAGGCCTGTACAGGCTAGCTCAAGGCCTTCACATAGTTGGTACCAATTTCCTGATATTCATGGACTTTGTTTGCTGCAAGAGCTTGGGTTCAATGCTCAAGATAAACAAAATGACATAAAGCATGCTTTATCAAAGTAGCAATGTTGCCTTTTTGCCATTTTTGGATTAAACCTTTGTACAAAGCTTCAAAGATCAAAACAATGCCATTACCCATTGTATTTGCATTTAATTTATGAGTTTAGAAGAGATTAGAACCTGTAAAACAAGTACAAGCCTGCTTAGGACAGATTTGCAAGTTGTAGTAATGTGCAAAATGCCTTGGCCAAAAGGGATAATTTGCCATTTTCAAACTTTCGATTCTCCCTAACCATAAATGATCTTGGAGAGTTCCTTGACATTTTGGAAAGCTTGTAACATGATATACAATCCATATGTGAAAAGTTTCCATGAAGATAGGTCAAAATCCTGCCTAAACTAGGGCAAAATTTCACTAAGTTAAAAGTTTCATGGACCCCTATTCACAAAATCATAACTTGATATCCAAGAATCTTTTGGGAAAACTTTGTGAATCAAAGTTGTATATTTTGTGGAGGACTACAACTTTCATGTTGGAAGTTTTGTTTGAATCCAATTGCATCATGGTGAAAAAGTTGGGGAAATTTGGGGAAAAATAAGAAATTTTCATAACTTAGAAAATTTCTAAGTTATGAAAAATTTCAAACTTAAACCCTAATTTTCAATTTTAGGTTTCTTGGTGAACAAGTTTCATGTTTTGACACATCTTGATGAAAAATGACTCTTGGCACTTGATTTTGACCAAAAAGTCAAAGTTTGACTTTTCAGTGTACAGTTGATTTTTGATCAGTTGACTAGAAAATTCATCTGTCAATCCAATGCATTTGAGATCTTTTGAACTTTGTGATTAGGTCAAGATGATGCAATTGAGTCCTTGAAACCATGCTTGAACCCAATTTGCCATTGGCTAGGTGAAAAATCAGAAATTGCCCTTCTACAGTCAAAACCCTAAAAATGACCATTTTGCCCTTTTGATGATTTATCAAATTGCTTGAGGAGTTGTGATCCAAACTTGATAAAATGGTTCATATGAGTCTATAATGTTGATGTGGATAAAAAATTATGAGGTTTGACTATAAATTGGCCACAGTTAACTTTTTCCCCAAGATAGTTGATTTTTAGGTCAACTGTCCAATTGACTGGGCAAAAATTTGATTCAAGGCTTGAAACTTGGTATGAGAAATCTTAGAAATCCAATATGAAGTATGAAAGTCACATGAGGCATTGGAAGTCCAAAAATCCTTGTGCAAACTCAAACCCTAATTTCAGGTTATTAATGCAAGGAGAGGTCTTGAGTTGAGCAAACCCTAATCTGGTCTTGAGTCCAAGAAGTCTTGTGAGGAGAATCTTGATAAAATGAGAGGGTAAATTTTGGGGTACAACATCTGCCCCTGTTTAATCTTCTTGAACCTGAAGAGTTAGATTGGCGAGTTTGCCATTCGTGACTCGAAGGTAAAAGATGATTGGACACTAGAGTGCCCGTAAATTTGCACTCGTCAAAGTATAGTTGAGGGAATGGGCTTAACGATGACATTTGGAGAGGTGACAGAATGTTGTCGAAGATGGGCTTGTAGATACCATTTGGAAAGGTGACAAAATGTTGTCGGAGATGGGCTTGTAGATGCCATCAAAGAATGTTTGTTGAATTGCATGTTGTAAGTCAAAAAAATGAGTATCAGAATGGTATCCGCGTCTGGAACGTGTCTGAACTGTATCTGGAGACTGAGATCTGAATAGGCGACAAAATAGCATCCGTGCCTGGAGCATCTCTGAGCTGGGGAAAAAGTCAGAATAAGTGACAGCATGGCTACCGTGTCTGGAGTGTATCTGGACTGTATCTGAACTGTATCTGAATCTTGTATTTGAATAAGCAATAGAATAGCATCCGTGTCTGGAGCATCTCTGAGCTGTATCTGAGCTTTGAATCTGAATAAGCAATAGAATAACATCCGTGTCTGGAGCATCTCTAAGCTGTTTCCGAATTCTATATTTTAATAAGCAATAGAATATCATCTGTGTCTGGAGCATCTATGAGCTTTGAATCTGAATAAGCAATAGAATAGCATCCGTGTCTGGAGCATCTCTAAGCTGTTTCCGAATTCTGTATTTGAATAAGCAATAGAATAGCATTCGTGTCTAGAGCATCTCTGAGCTTTGAATCTGAATAAGCAATAGAATAGCATCAGTGTCTGGAGCATCTCTAAGCTGTTTTCGAATTCTGTATTTGAATAAGCAATAGAATAGCATCTGTGTCTGGAGCATCTCTGAGCTTTGAATCTGAATAAGCAATAGAATAGCATCCGTGTCTGGAGCATCTCTAAGCTGTTTCCGAATTCTGTATTTGAATAAGCAATAGAATAACATCCGTGTCTGGAGCATCAATGAGCTTTGAATATGAATAAGCAATAGAATAGTATCCGTGTCTGGAGCATCTCTAAGCTGTGTCATGATTGTATAGTGGTAGCTTGTTAATCTTATCCTGAAAAAGGGTAAAATGTTAGCTGAAACACAAAGTTATGTTGCATGAAATGTATGATGCAATATATGTGGTTTACTGATGTTTATGATATATGAATGTAATGTATGCGCATGTAAGCTGATTCACTGTACTACTGAGGAAAATAAATCCTTGATAGCTGGAGATAATAAGACCCTTGACTGTTGTCGTGGAAAATAAATCCATGATCGCTGCTGGAGATTCAAAATCTTTGACAACTTCTGTCGGGATGTGAGAATCCTTCATGACATTCCTAGGGATATAGGGATCTTTCAAGTCTTTGGAGTTGGAGAATTGACAAAAATTCTGCTTGGGGAAGTAATGCCATGTACTGCCTGAGAAACCTGCTTGGGGAATCTCGAGAACTTTGATGACTATGGCTAGGGATTACACAATGGGAATCCTTACTCGGCTGGGGAATAAGGAAAGCTCTGGCGATCTCTACCGGGGATCAAACAAAGGATAACCTTGATCTGCTGGAGAATAAGGAAGGTTATGATGACCTCTGCGGGGAACTAAGAATGAGAATCTTCGATCTCCTGGGGAATTTGAATCCTTGGGGACTTCATGCTGGGAAGTCAAGAATGAGAATCTTTGATCTGTAGGGGATTAAAAATTCTGACAGATTCATGCTGGTGAGTAATGAAGACTCTGGAAACTTCACTGGGGAATTAAGAATGAGAATCTTCATTCTGTTGGGGAGTAAGAACTCTGTGGGGAATAGCTGTACTACTGGGGAGTAGCTATCCTGCTGGGGAGACCAGGAGTTTAGGTTGTATGCCAATCTACTGGGGAGTCATCCTAGGTTAGGGAGAGACAAAAGTTAACTGTTATCTGGTTGATTCTCAGATTTTAAGACAACTTGCTTGGGAATCCGGGGAAAACTGAATGGTTTCCGCTGGCGATTGATAGTTGGAAATTTGACTCCGTTGTGGAAGAAGGTTTCATCTTTGCTGAGGGTCTGTAGTTCAAAGTTTTGCTTCGCTGGGGATTGGGAGTTTGAAGTTTTAACTCTGTGGTAATTAAGAATTTGAAATTTAGCTCCACTGGGGATATGTATTTCAAGGTTTTAGCTCCACTGGGGATCTAGATGATGTACTGCAGGGATTACCCCTGGTTACTCTGCGCTTGAGAGATTTCTTGAAATCTTGACTGGACATCCCCAGGTGTGCTGGTCAATGACATGTCATATCCTCTTGTTGATAGGAGATTTTTGCTAAGGAAGTGTCATCCCACTTGAAGTGACTTTGTTCACTGAGAGAGCTTTCGTTCATCGGATGTTCACTGTGTGAACTTCTTCGCTGTCAAACAAACAGCCATATGAAAACAACGCTATTCAAATAATGAAAAGTTTATGCTTGTCTTGAAATTTTGAAAATGCATTTTTTAGCAGAAAACTTTTGTAAGAAAAATTCAACTCAGGATTTAGAGCAAAGCCTTACAGGAGTCAGGATACCTTTTGTAACAGTATGCTTTCGAACTAACCCATGCTTCAATTAGGACTTTTGAAGGGTTGTAACGTGGCTTGGTTCACAGTTTAAGAAACAAAGGATAAAGGCTCAAAGTATATTTGTACCCACCCGCTCTTCGTGATGTTCTTCAGTCCTAAACTCAGTTAATTGTGCGTTTGAACTCCAAATGAGTCTGGAATGACGTTTTGGTGATGGTTCAAACAAGTTAAGTTTGTTGGAAGGAAGTCATTTTTGCAACATTTTTTCATGTTGTTGAGGATTTGTAGTGACCTCTTTCTTTTGATTTGTTATCCCCTAATTTTTGCATGACTATTACAGTCAGTGGGATGCCCCAGTGTTTTTTTAAGTCTCCTTCGTAGGTTTTGACTTAGTGGGCTTTACTTTTTGAGAGCTAATGACTGCCTATGTGATTGGGAACCATCATTGTCTTTTAATTCCAGGGGAATGTTTTTTTGATGTCATTCGTTGTATTACGAAATGAGAGTTTGCGGCTTAATGCGCGTTTAAATTAACTGAGAGACTACCCTGCCCCAGGTTTTGATTAAAGGTTTCAATTTTGTGAAAAAGAAAGAACTTCTACTTATTTGGCTCGAAGGGGTTGACTAGGGATTATCTTCCTTATAACTCAAGTGTTTCAGATTTGAAAGAAACGCCTGTACATCATCATTAAGGTCTGTCCAAAAGCATACTGTATGAGATTATGGCATTGTTTTCGTCATCCTCCCTTTAAAGGTTTGTAACTTTTAGGAAGAGTTAAATGTCATAAAGAGAGTAAAAAAACACAGTTTATATGTAATGAAAATGAGTGGCTCAAATCAAGACAAACATATGCAATGCATTAATGAAACCAAGTTTGACATTAATAGATAATTGTTTGAATAACAAAAGAAATTACAATTGAAAATTCAAAATGGACAGAAGCCTCTTTGTTCGAACTTGTCATTTCAGGTGGAGAGCCCTTAGCGGAAGATTTTCATCTGGCCATCTTGTGTAAACTCCAATGTTGTTTCTTCAATCAGATCTTGAATTTTGTTTCTCAATGTCCAACATTTATCTGTGTCATGCCTAGGACTGTTGGAGTGATACGCACATATTGCATTTGGATTGTACCCTGGAGAGGCTGTGTTGGGATTCCGAGGGGGGTCCCTTAATAAAATCATCTTGACTTCCAACAAGCGTTGCAGTACTTGAGATAATGACATGCTAATCTCAGTGAAGCGTTTTTCAGATGTATTTTGCCTACGTCGATTACCTTGTTGACGTTGGTGAGGTTGTTATTGGGCTTGTGACCCTGAAGCAAACTGGGGAGGTTTTCTCTCGGCTTCTTGTCTCAAGGGAGGATGAATGATAACTTGATCCTCAACCCTAGTTGTTTGAACCACTTGGTTACATTCGTCTTGATGAAGTTTGTAGATGAGGACTCTCAGCTGATCTTGCCCTCGTGCCAAGTTTTGGATGAGAGCCATCTGCCCCACCAGTTGTCCCATCATCTGGATTTTCATTGTTTCCATCTAAATCTATAGCCCTTCCAACTGATCATTCCTGATGCCCTCTGGATTCCCTATGACCATGCCCCTTGTGAGGAGAGCCTTCACCTCTTCTTATCCCTTAGACATGTTCAAGAACATTTCTTGGAGTTGAGCATTTTGAGCCTGGACGTCCTTGATAGTCTACATTAGAGCCATATCTACTGAAATAAATAGTAGGAAGATAAGGAGACCTGGTGTGAAGACCTGCTTATGCATATGATGAATGATATATATTCATGTAATGCATTCAAGGATTCAGAAATTCAAATTTGTTTTAAAACAAAAAAGAAACACACGTCATATTAATAAGATAGAATTTGTTAGTACATCAATGCCCCAGGGGCAAAATAATACAAAATTCTAAGGTAAAAAGACGTTGCGCATCCTCTTTGGTGCAATTTAGGTTTTGAGAGTCTGCTCTTCGTGAAGTTGACGAGTGAGTTCCAAAACCTTCTTCTCACTGGCGTAGAATTGGGCTTCAAAAGTATCGCGTTCTCCCTTGAGCTGTATCCAACTCCTTTGTAAATCTTCTAGTGATGTTGACATGTCAGGATGTAGGAGGGTGTATGGAACCTCTCCTTCCATAACATGCTCTTTGATCACAGGGAGAATGTAGGGATAAGGAATCATAAGACTTTGGGCGCAGGTTCGTACCCACTTGAGGTAAGGCTCAAGGGGGACGGAATTCTTGTGTCCCAAGGTCTTACTGTCCACCTTGTTTGGAATCCTCCAAGCTCGGATGAACCTTTGTCGAAGTCCTTGATCTTCGTTGTTGAAGTCAAAAACCAAGTCTAGAATCAGCATGTCATGTGGGCCATCCCTTCGGGCGTACCCAAATTGTCTCATAGCCAAGCAAGGGTTGTAGGTGATGCCTCCCCTAATGCCAAGTAGAGGGACATTAGGGAATTCCCCATAATGGTCAATGATGATGACATTCTCTTTTGATCGAGAACACCAATGAATTTCTGAATGGGTAAGAGTCATCAATCGTTGTGACCACCTCAAACCTTGCTCATTCTTCAAAACTGATTGAGGAAGATGAGAAATAAACCATCTTGCCAGTAGAGGAGTACAACACATGAGAACACCTCTTTTCCTCATTGTTCGAGTGTGAAATGAGTGGAGGATATCCCCAAGCAATGTAGGCACCGAGTTACGAGCCATGAATATTTTGACAACACTCACATCTATGAGTTGGTCAGGGTTTGGGAACAAGACCATTCCATAGATGAGAAGAGCTACAATCTCCTCGAAAGCTTGTAAGTCCAAAAAATTCCAGCAGTTTTGGGCCTTCTCAAACAGAAACTTTGACAAGAAACCTTTGACACCACTTCTAGTTTCCCAATGACCTATGACATCATATGGTTGCAAGTGTAGGGCTTGAGCAACATCTTCAGGCTTTGGATCTCTTTCCGTACCGTTGTAGGGTAGTTGATGGAGAATAGGAATCCTCAGGAGCTAAGAAAATTCCTCCAAAGTAGGCACAAGCTGGTAATCAGGAAATGTGAAGCAGTGTTGTAGGGGGTCAAAGAACTGGAAGAGAACTTTCAGCATATCTTCCTCAGTGTTGGCAGTGACTAAGTTGAGAAGACGACCATGCCTCTCGGTGAATGGAGAATTATCAGGAATCCTTGAAGCTAGTTCCTTGAGTTAAGGAGGAATTCTCACAAGATTGACTTGGATAGTTTTCCTGCGAAGTGAATCCATTACCTACAAAACAAGAACAAAGATGAAGATCCAAAATCCTTGAAATGGTTAGTGGATGCATATGATGCTTTATGAGGCTCATGATGTTATGCACAAGTATATATGTACAAACAAATCACACAAGTTCCTAGTTTCAGGCTTGCATGGGGTTTCATAGGTAAGTACCCTCTTGAAGTTTAGTTGGCTCAACCTATCCTATAAATAGTAACCGGGTTCTAAGGAACTCAATATCACTGGATTATTTTCTGTGTTCATTGTTTCAGTTTAACCACTTTACTGGCGACCGGAATATTCCAAGAAAACAACCCTCAATGAGTGTAGTATCGAGTATCTACCAACTTCGGACTGCACCAAAGCTGGTCATCTCACTACCCCTAAAAAGGCCAAGTTGGTCAAGTAAAGGTTCTAAAAGTCCATTAGTGCTTCATGACATCACTCAGCGGCCCCGTATTCTCTTTGATTGACTCAAAGGCTACCGGTACCCACAAATATGTCACACTAATGTAGCTATTGCTTCAACCATGTCGGTATACCCCGCACAGTTTCCACAACGTATTGCTATTTACCTATGAATGTTTCCCAAATCCGGGTAGAGGATTTCAAACCCAAACAATAGAACCAAAGTGTAAAGCAATCAAGTCAAGTAGGATAAGCATGTAAAGGTGATCTAAAACCCTAAGGTAACCCCACTTCTAGATTATCCCCAGCAGAGTTTCCAGTTCTGTGATACGGTGGGAGAACTGACTTGAGGTTTTGCGTTTGTGTTCGCAAATGTTTCGGTTTAGCAAGAGTCGCCACCGACTTTTTATTTTATCCAAAAGAAAGGTCAAAAAGCACAGGAAAGACCTTTGAGATGTTTTCTTGGGTTTGGGGGGTAGATTATGAAAAGTGGAGGTGCTAGCACCCTTTTCATCCATGGTTTTCCATGGGCTCTTAGTTACTTATTTTAGATCACTTGCTTTTGCTTTTCAATTGTTTGAAATGGTGCTTTTGTGTGTGGTTTTGAAAATATTTTGAAAAGAGACCTTTGTCTAGGCAACCTTTGTAATGATTCTTGTTTGAATATATACAAAGGTGTTTGTCTTTTGAAAAAATGTTTCAATGTTTGAAAGTTTATTTTGGGAAATGCTTTGAAATTGTGTGTGTGTTTTGAAATTATTTTGAAAAGAGGCCTTTGTCTAGGCAACCTTTGTAATGATTCTTGTTTGAATATATACAAAGGTGTTTGTCTTTTGAAAAAATGTTTCAATGTTTGAAAGTTTGTTTTGGGAAATGCTTTGAAATTGTGTGTGTGTTTTAAAATTCGCAAGGATGTTTGCAAATTTGATCAAGTAACTAGGAGTTGTCTACCCTAATCAAAAGTCTTTCTTGTGAATTTTTAACCCTTTGACATTGTTGTTTTACCATTGTATTTGGTAAACAAACTTATCTTTGGATGTTAAACGGGACAGGCGTGGGTTATCGTATGACCATGATAGCAATAGTGCCAAGTATCTTAGCAAGTTTTGGAGGGACTAGATCATTTTTGTTTAGGCAACCAAGATAGCATCATCGAGGGACTATGATCTTTTGTTTTGTTTTTGTTTTGCCAAGATACCTACCATTCATACCATGGCCATTTTAAGGCAATAAAGTGGATGAAACCCTAGGGGTGCTTGTGTGTATTGTGTTGTCATTTTTCATGCATTTTTGTCTTGTGTTTAGTCATGCAATTTGTTTGATTTTGGTCTTTGCATACAAACCCTAGTTTTTACTATCATGGTATATGAAAGCGATAAATGCATAAAATAAATCTAAGCTATTACAACATTATTATGGGGAGGGGGATACAAGTTTGAATAGGGGAGTATTTGCACAAAACAAAGCCCTAAAACTTATTACAACCATATTGAATTTATTTGTACAAATAAATGAATAAGCAAATATTTAAATGGACAAAAAATATAAATATGCAAAATGTTTTTTGTATTAATTTTTATGTATGTAAAAATGGATTTAATTATGTCTTAAAAATAAGAAAATAAAAATGATTATTTTTTTGAAAGGGGTGAAAACCCTAATTTTTGGTTTTAAAAGAAAATATATTATATTACTTATTTATTCATTTTATGTACAAGAAAATAAATAAAAATATATGCAAAAATGTTTAAAAAATAAAATATGTATGAAAATATTATTTTTAAGTGTATAAATAATAAAAATAAAAATATATCAAATTTTTGTATTATTTATAAGTTTTATTTAGAAAATAAAGTATATTTAACCTAATAAACTATTTTTTGTCAAAAAAAATTATAAAAAATAATAAAATAAAAATGTAAAAATTAAGGAAATATTTTTGGTGATTTTTAATATTTAGAAAAAAATAAACAAAGTCGGAAAATGTGAAATATGCAAGAAAATATGAAAAATAAAAGAAATGGGCCAAGGGGGTGCAAATAACAGAATGGGGGGTGTCAAAAGTAGGAGGCCCAAGGCCCTGGCCCAGAACACACTTCGTCCCTGTCCTCTGGCCAAAACGCGCACGCCTGCAACTTCAAATTTGTTCTCTCTATTCTTTGCATGAAATCAAAAACTCACAACATGAAAGTTATAGAGCTTTAAACCACGATTCTAATGATATAAAAAACTTGATCTAACTCTCAAAGACCAGAGAGAATTTTGTCACCCCTAATTTTTGACCTAAAAAATTCAGCATGTTCATCATCTAAATTCTCCTAGCTCAGTTAATATAAATACAAGCTATGCATATGTACAGCTCAAGGACATTAAAGACTACATTTTTGCTTCACAAACCTAAGCTTAATGATGCCTAAATAAGGAGTTAGAATCTTGAGAAATACCTGTTTCAGTCAAGTTCGAATATGGCAATGTAGGAGTTGTGAGTGAGGCC
The DNA here is from genome assembly GCA_948472305.1 of Vicia faba. Classification (NCBI taxonomy): domain Eukaryota; kingdom Viridiplantae; phylum Streptophyta; class Magnoliopsida; order Fabales; family Fabaceae; genus Vicia; species Vicia faba. The sequence continues at coordinate 670,795,972 of OX451735.1, read as the reverse complement.
TGAAGGACTTTTGAGCTTGCTTGATGTTTCCTTGACCTTTCCCAATGCTTAGCTTGCTTTGAAATGATCTGAGACTCCTTGTAGAACTCAACCTGCAAAGCTTCAAAGTGAAAATGGTGAAGTGTGAAAATGGAGTTATAGTTGCATGAGCAAGGTCTGGACAGCTTAGGTGTGATGTATGGAGTGTGTTGGAAGTGATTCAAGGCAAAACACACGAGTGAAATTTGTTTTGGAAGTGGTTCTGCAGTGATGGCCCTGTTTTGACAAGAACTTGGTGTTTTTGTGTTTAAGGGTGTTTGAGAGGCTATGAGCTCGTGTTTCTGGCTTGAGATAATATGCTGAGGTTGTTTGAAATGTTCACAAGACTTGCTCTTATCATATTTTCAAGTTGTGGACTTTTTGCATAATTGCTTGCTTTTTAAGAAAAGTTGGAATTGACAATGCTAAGGCCTGTACAGGCTAGCTCAAGGCCTGCACATAGTTGGTTCCAATTGCCTGATATTCATGGACTTTGTTTGCTACAAGAGCTTGGGTTCAATGCTCAAGATAAACAAAATTACATAAAGCATGCTTTATCAAAGTAGCAATGTTTCCTTTTTGCCATTTTTGGATTAAACCTTTGTACAAAGCTTCAAAGATCAAAACAATGCCATTAACCATTGTATTTGCATTTAATTTATGAGTGTAGAAGAGATTAGAACCTGTAAAACAAGTACAAGCATGCTTAGGACAAATTTGCAAGTTGTAGCAATGTGCAAAATGCCTTGGCCAAAAGTGATAATTTTCCATTTTCAAACTTTCGATTCTCCCTAACCATAAATGATCTTGGAGATTTCTTGGACATTTTGGAAAGCTCGTAACATGATCTAAAATCCATCTTTGAAATTCATTTTTATTCCACTTGGAACTATGTGAAAAGTTTCCATTAAGATAGGTCAAAATCCTGCCTAAACTAGGGCAAAATTTCACTAAGTTAAAAGTTTCATGGACCCCTATTCACAAAATCATAACTTGAGATACAAGCATCTTTTGGGAAAACTTTGTGAATCAAAGTTGTAGATTTTGTGTAGGACTACAAATTTAATGTTGGAAGTTTTGTTTGAATCCAATTGCATCATGGTGAAAAAGTTTGGGAAAGTTGGGAAAAAATAAGAAATTTTCATAACTTATAAAATTTCTAAGTTATAAAAAATTCCAAACTTAAACCCTAATTTTCAATTTTATGTTTCTTGGTGAAAAAGTTTCATGTTTTGACACATCTTGATGAAAAATGACTCTTGGCACTTGATTTTGACCAAAAAGTCAAAGTTTGAATTTTCAGTGTACAGTTGATTTTTGATCAGTTGACTAGAAAATTCATCTATCAATCCAATGCATTTGAGATCTTTTGAACTTTGTGATTAGGTCAAGATGATGCTATTGAGTCCTTGAAACCATGCTTGAACCCATTTTGCCATTGGCTAGGTGAAAAATCAGAAATTGCCCTTCTACAGTCAAAACCCTAAAAATGACCATTTTGCCCTTTTGATGATCTGATCAAATTTCTTGAGGAGTTGTGATCCAAACTTGATCAAATGGTTCATATGAGTCTATAATGTTGATTTGGATAAAAACATATGAGGTTTGATTGTAAATTGACCACAATTGACTTTTTCCCCAATACAGTTGATTTTTAGGTCAACTGTCCAATTGACTGGGCAAAAATTTGATTCTAGGCTTGAAACTTGGTATGAGCAATCTTAGGAATCCAATATGAAGTATGAAAGTCACATGAGGCATTGGAAGTCCAAAAATCCTTATGCAAACTCAAACCCTAATTTTAGGTTATCAGTGCAAGGAGAGGTCTTGAGCCGAGCAAACCCTAATCTAGTCTTGAGTCCAAGAAGTCTTGTGAGGAGAATCTTGATAAAATGAGAGGGCAAATTTTAGGGTACAACAGAGTGGGACACGAAGCATCCTAATCTCATACCTTATAAAGAACATGTGCTAACATTGCTTCCACACTTTGAAGAAGTCACCTTTGAACATTTTCCACGAGAAGAGAATAGTTTTGGGACAACAACGCTCCTCGAATCACTATTGAGAGGTTGGATGAACCAGCATACTGCTATGAGATTGATACTGAATAAGTAGTAGACAAGCCTTGGTTTCATGAAGTGAAGAGGTATCTCGAAGCTCAAGAATATCCTGAGGGGGAATCTGTTAATGATAAGAAGTTTCTGAGAAGGTTCTCCGTAAAGTTCTTCCTCGGTAATGGAATCATCTACAAGCGCAACCATGACTCTACTTTACTTCGGTGTGTAGACAAGAGCGAAGCAGAGAGGATTATGGAAAATTTACACGAAGGTACTTTTGGCACCCACTCTAGTGTACACACCATGGCTAAAAAGATCCTACGGGCAGGATACTATTGGTCCACTATGGAAGCAGACTGTTATCAACATTCTCAAACTTGTCAAAAATGCCAGATCTATGCTGATAAAGTACATGTACCTCCAGCTCCCTTAAATTTCTTGACGACTCCCTGGCTCTTTGCAATGTGGGGCATTGACATGATCAGAGATATTAGACCTACCGCTTCCAATGGGCATCACTTCATCCTAGTCGCCATTGATTACTTCACAAATTGGGTTAAGGCTGCCTCTTTTGCTACTGTTACCAAGAATGTTATGGCACAGTTTATCAAGCATAACCTAATCTGTTGGTATGGTGTGCCAGAGAGAATCATCACAGAAAATTGTACAAATCTCAACAATGCAATAATCACCGAACTCTGTAAACAATTCAAGATCCAGCATCATAATTCTTCCTCTTACCGGCCGAAGATGAATGGTGTTGTGGAAGCTTCTAACAATAACATTAAGAAAATCATACAGAAGATGACGGTGACATACAAAGACTGGCATGAGATGTTACCATTTTCTCTTCATGGTTACCGCACCTCATCATGTACGTCAACAGGGGAAACACCTTATTCTCTGGTATATGGTATGGAGGTTATCCTACCTATTGATGTCCAGATCCCTTCTTTGAGGATCATGAAGGATGCAGGTTTGAATGGAGATGATTGGATCCAAACTCGACTTGATCAACTGAATCTGATTGATGAGAAAAGGCTTGTTGTTGTCTGTCATGGTCAGATATACCAAAAGTGAATGATCAAGGCTTTTAAAAAAAAGGTCAAACGTCAAGCATATCAAGTGGGTGATTTAGTAATCAAGCGCATCATACTGCCACAAGGTGATCCCAGGGGAAAATGGACTCCCACATATGAAGGGCCATTTGTAATCAGAAGCATATTTTCCAGTGGAGCCATGATTCTAACCACCATGGATGGTGACGACCTTCTTCACCCTGTTAATGCGGACATAGTGAAAAAATACTACGCATGAATAAAGACCCACTAGGTTGACTGGCCTAGGAAAAAGTAAGGGCATCCCAGCGAACCAAAAGGGTTCGGGAAAATATTAGGGATAAATAAAAAAAATCTATACACCCGGCAAGTCGAAAACCTGAGAGGGAGGCTTGAGCAAAAAAGGGTATCCCGGTGGACTGAAAATCCGAAAGGGCGGTCCAAGCAAAAGTTAGGGATTTGAAGCGTATAATTATGTCCCATTGGATCACCTTGCGACCAGACATCAGTATCAACTATCAAGCTCAAACGATACCAATCAATCCAGTCAGCTTCGGACAAGTAGCAAAGTGATGAGACACTCAAAGACATAGGGGAAATAGCAGAGTTGAAACTCAATGGGAATATTACACATAGTTGTTTTCTCTTTGTACACTATTTTGTATAGTTTCCATTTTCACGGAGGCGTTCTCTTACTAGAACGTCAGTCTCTTTGTACAAGAATGCCTGTTATAGGCGAATTTCAAAAATCAATACAAATCATTTCTTTGAAAGTACAAAACTATTTGTTTTTTTTCTTATTTTGTTTTTCAAAAATGTCCAGTGATTATCTTTGACATATGCATTTGAATATGATTACTGTTTACAAATACTTGCATAAAAACATAAATACAATTGGTAATGACTTTAAGAAACGAGGAAAGTGTAAAAAATCCATTTGTAGTCCCGACAATTACTCTTTCCAGCATGCACAAGGGCATCCTTCTGTCACATCCTCAGCATACGACCCTGTGACATCTATGTTCCCCACAAAGTAGAAACAACCAAAGTTTTGATCTCTTTCCCCAAGCAGGAATTACTTCCTTCAGCCAAGTTCCCTCAGAAATCTGTATTCCCCAGCTGAGCTTTATAATCTTAAATAGTTCATAAAACCTCCTCCTTGGTATAGTTTATTTCTCTAACTGCGGAAGTTTATTCCCCAACAGAGTTTATTTCTCTACATCGACAAATTCTTCCAACAGGGCATCCTCCCTCCACAAAGTTATTCTCAGGCATGAGTTAAGAATCCCCAGCAAAATATCCTCAAGCAGAAAGAGGAAATCCACGGCAAATCATCTCCATTCATCATCCACAGTGGAAATGAAGGATTCAGCTTCCCAATACTCTTTAGCAGTAGTCATGGATTTATATTCCCAGACTAGGAAATATCGCAATAGCATCCCATATTCATACATCATGGCATACAAATACACATCGCATACAACATAATCTCATTTATTTTGAGACCATCATCACAATGCATTTCATACATCATGAAATTTCATAGGACTAACTCTTTACTTTTTCCAGGGGAAAGATCAAATCAATAAGCACCGTTGACTACTTATGTGACCTGGTAGTCTTCTCAAAAGCTACGCCTGATGAAGGGATATTTCAGCATTTTCCTCAGAAAGATGTTCTCAAAAGACCTTCTCTAGTTCAGTTAGATCGACACTAAGATCTCTCTGATTTCTATTCCAGTTGAAGATATTCCAAGACTTTTCTCTGGTTCAGTTAGATCGACACTAAGATCTCTCTGATTTCTATTCCAGTTGAAGATATTCCAAGACTTTTCTCTGGTTCAGTTAGATCGACACTAAGATCTCTCTGATTTCTATTCCAGTTGAAGATATTCCAAGACTTTTCGCTGGTTCAGTTTGATCGACATTAAGATCTCTCTGATTTCTATTCCAATTGAAGGTATTCCAAGACTTTTCTATGGTTCAGTTAGATCAACACTAAGATCTATCTGATTTCTATTCCAGTTGAAGATATTCCAAGACTTTTGTCTGGTTCGGTTAAATCGATACCAAGATTTTTCCGATTTCCATTCCAGTTAAAGTTAATTCAAGACCTTCTCTGGTTCATCTAAATCAATACTAAGATTTTCTTAATTTCTATTCCAATTGAAGACAACTCAAGACCTTTCTCTGGTTCAGTTAAATCGACACTAAGATTTTTCTGATTTCTATTCTAGTTAAAGAAACTGCAAAGCCTGGAGTCCGACCAGATAGCAGTTAATTTCAAGTTTCCCCAGTAAATCGCTATGAAACCCAGAATACGACCAAATAAGAGTCAGACTCATTATCCTCAGCAAGTCATAGTGAAGCCTGGGTCCTGACCAGATAGCAGTTCACTTCTGTCTCTTCAATCAAGAGATGACTCCCCAGTAGAGTAATGGACAATTGAAGCCCCTAAACTCTATTTCCCGAACAGAGAACAACATTCCTCAACGGAGTCCTCCTTAACAATAGGAATAAGGATTCCCACAAAGGAATATCTCGTGAAATCAACATTGTTCTAGATGGCATCTTTAAGCCCATCTTCGAAGACTCTCCGTCATATTCTCTGGATGGCATCTTTAAGCCCATCTTCGACGATCTTCCGTCATCTTCTCCAAATGGCATCTATAAGCCCATTCCCAATATTAACTACACAGTCAAGTATCATTTCAGACGAGTGCAATTTTCTGGGCACTCTAGTGTTCAATCATCTTCCACCTTCAGATCACGAAAGGCAATCTAGCCAATCTACATCCTCAGGTTTAAGAAGATTGAACAGAGGCAGTTGTTGTACCCCAAAATTTTCCCTCTCATTTCACTCAAGACATGTCTCTAGAGGTCCTTAATTGCTCAAGGATGACTAAGAAGTGACCACGCAAACTCTCCCCCTAAAGGCAATGAACCTTAACTAGGGTTTCAATTTTAAGAAAGATGTGTGAGTCCAAAGGATCCCAAATGTTATCCATTGTCCTAATATGTCCTCAAGATCATCTATGACAAATTTCATGCCTTGCACAACAATTTTTCTCAGTCAACTGCTCAAATGCTTGGAAATCAACTATATTAGGTCAAAAGTCAATTGTGGCCTATATACAGTCAAACTTCAAGATTTTTAGTCAATATCAAAATTTTGAAGTAATATCCATCATTTGATCAAGGGTTGATCATGATTCCTCAAGAAATGCTCTTAACTCATCAAAAGTCAAAAATGGCAAATTAGGGTTTCTATAGGAAAAGTCAACCAAACTTTGACCAGACATAACTTTCTCATACTTTATCAGAAATTTCTACACCAAGTCTCATTTTGAAGAGAATCCATTTACCTACAGCTTATCTTCATCCCCCAAGTTGAAGAAATGACCCAGTCAAAAGATACAAGCTCATACATTATAGGTCCTTTCAAAAAGTCAACAAAAACCCCTTTTGGGTCAAAGCTCCTTACATAAGCATGGAAGATCCAATTCAAATGAAACAAAAAGGGTTGTTTAGAGTACATCCTAAGCTCTCCAAAAAGTCAATGAACACCCTCTTAGGGTTAAAAATGAGAGAGACATGCATTGCTAAAGTTGACCAATTTTTGGAAAAGTGCATGAAGGCAATATTGACCAAATTGAATTTTTTCCAAATGGGTCCATGTTTTCATGCTTGAAACTTTTTTCTAACATGGCCCACAACCTCTGAGCTTACTCATAGATTATTTAATTATTTTTGTTATTTATTTTGATTTTTTATTCATTAAAATTCCAAATTAAATAAATAAATAAAAGAAATAATGAATGATATGATTTGGGAATCTTTTTCTCATCAAATAAGGGATAGCATATGCTGGCAAATCAAAGGAAAATTGTGGATAGAAGATAAGATTGGATTTAGTCCAAAACAAGCCAAAAATCACATAATTGAAAGAAGATTTTTTCTCTTCAAAACATGGATATCCGTCCACATTTGTTACCCTGATGAGATACACTATATATGCACAATAATTATAGACCTAAGGAGGATACACAGCTTGTCTCAAAAGAACCGTAATATTTCACAAAAAAATTCAAAAAGTGTGCCATTCGTATTCACATTTGCAGCCAGTTTCAAAGCCTTCTAATTACTCCTTGGTATTCCTAAGGTAAGCATAGGTAAGTATGGATCATCATCCATGGCCATAGCACGCTGAAACTCACCATGCATGGTTCATGTTTTCATTTTTTTTTTGTTTTTCGTATTTTTAATTATAGCTTGTTTCAATCCGTTCTAACTCCATTAACATGATCAAAGATGGAAAGGAACAAGTCTGGGAAACCATTGATAAGCTTTGATGGCTAAATAGCCATTTGCCATTGTTAGGGTGTAGAGAACGACAAGCTTCGTATCTTCTTTTGCGTTTAATGTGGCTGTTTTGCAGGATTGGTGGTGGAGGCCTGCCGGAGAAGACGACCAGAGTGTTGACTCCGACGTCCCTAGGGTTTTGCTCAGGCAAGGCATGCGTGGCACGAGCCTTTTGTTTAATTAGTCCATTTAAAATTCCAGGGGCCCACTAAAGGGCACGCATGGACAAGTCAAAACATTTGACTTGATTTTCATATTATTATATTTTATTTCATTTTTTATTGACGAATATGCAGTATGGTCCAGTGGCAGGAACAATGGGGTTAAGGCATTATGTATGTGGGAGGTCAGGGGTTCGACCCTTTCCTCCTACATATTATTTTTCTAGTTTGTACATGCAGATCCAACACTTTTAGCTTCAGCATGTGCACCATAGACCCTCATGCTCAGCCATTGGATCATTCATCCTCCAGATCCAGCGCCCAGTGATGCTTCCCCATGGTGGACCTCCCTAACACAGCAACACCAAATCACACGCTTGCATTGGGCTTGCATAGATCTGGGCCTTGAAATTCAGCAGCATACCCCCAATTTGGGTTTCTCACCCCTCAGGCCCATCTTTTTTTTAATCATTTTATTCTTTTTTAATTACTTTATTCTTTTTTTAATTAGTTTATATTTTTTTGTTTATTCATTTTTTTAAAATCATAAAATCAGAAAATCATAAAAATAGGACTCAGTTTTTTTAAGGAAAAAATTAATTTTTGAAAATTAATTTAATTTAATTAACTTTAATTTGTTTTCCTTAATTTAAAATTAATTAGAGATTAGGTTAAATTTCAAATTCTTTCATAAAAAACATCAAAATATTTTTAATAGGAAATTAAATTTTTAGGGTTTAGAATTTATTCTCGTCTCAATTTTTGCGCGTTATTTTTCATGCGATTATTTTTATTATGTAGCTGTGCCCGGTTTGTAATAGTTTAATTAGGGTTTTTAATTTCTGCACTTTACGTTTCAGTCATATATAATTGTAATTGCCCCGAAGCCTTGTAATAACTGTAGTTTTTTACTTTCTGCACTATATTATATGCTTGTATATAAACTGTTAGTAAATTAGGCGTGCATGAAAAGAATTAATCAATCAATCATTAGATCACTAACATCAAGATAAAATATCTAAAAAAAGCACACTGTAGCACACTTGCACCCCTAAGGTATTTCCCACTTTGGTTGCCTTCGGAAATGGTCATGTCCCTCGAACGTAGGGATGCTCTTAGCAAAGACTCTCAGTTTAAAAGTCATCATAAAGATCATGGTCCGTTAATGTCCCTCGAGTTGGCTACGAGAAATGATCTTGTCCCTCGATGTTACCTACATGATGACATTCCCTTCGAATTGCTAAGGTATCTCTACATGTTGCCTTCGATGACCATAAATGTCCCTTTCGTTAGTCCCTCAACATCCAACGATAGGGCTACCTACTCACTAATAGTAGGATAGAACTATCCAAAGGGTAGGAGGAAAACAACATCCTTTTTCGAGTAGGTAGATAGCTGTTAAGTACTTGTTCAAATCTAATCCCTTTTTAAACTTACACACTTTCAAAACTCTTTTTTCAAAAAAACGCTTTATCACACTCTTGAGGACTGATACAAGAGTTATCATAAAGTAAACAAAACCTTTCAAAACACACAAACTCGAAAGCAATTTTCAAAAATGATCAAGTACTTAAGAGCCCGAGGAAAACCACAGATGGAAAGGGTCCTAACACTTTCCCTTTCCATAATCTACCCCCCTTACTCAGAAAATCTCGAAAAAGGTATTTTTCTGTTCTTTTCACCCTTTCCTTTATTGGATAAAAGAAAAGTCGGTGGCGACTCTTGCTTACCGCAACATTTGCAAATACAAAACGCAAACCAGTATAACAGTCGGTTCTGCCACCGTATCACAACTTATTCTTGGTGCGGTTGGATGGCCTTTTCCTCTTGTATCAGGAGTCTGGCAAGTTCTCCAGGTATCTCACAATCTTCTTCACCTTCGTCTTCGGCTTGATAGATTGGATTTTCAAAGTCATAAATGGGAATAGCAGAATTATTGTCAATGAGATCCAGAGTGGATATGGATCTACAAATGTGTGTGTGTGCATGTAAGGTCACATGACTATTTGAAAATGCAGTAAAGTAAAAGAAAGATAAGGAGCACAAAATTTGAATGCAAAATCGTTCAATATTTTCATTAAATGAGCATATGATATATGAAATGATAACCCTTAACAAATGGAACATTGTGCCCCGGGCAAGGCACATGGTTTAAAGTCATTGTTTTGAAGGAAATTATACAGACAAAGTTCTTAAAGCAATAAAAACAGGAAATAACAATTACTCCTGGTTGAAGGAGATTAAGATGAAGTCTTTGGCCTTCCAGTTGTTAAGTCCACCATCAATAGTTAGGAATATCCAATCGTCCAAGTCATCATAGCTATCAGTGTCTTCCAGTGCATTGCCTTTATTGTTGCTAATACGGAGGGGTGGTCCACCAGCACGAGCACGTTGAACCTCTTTCTGAGCCTTCGAAGTAAAACCCAACCCAAATTTGTCGAATTTGTAAGAGATATCAAGAAGTTGTCCCCAGATAGTGCAACCTCTATCTTATACAACAACCAGAGCATCCTTTAGAGAGACCATTCTTGGTGTGTCCTTAGTAATAGCAGGCATAACTTTAGCAACAACAATCGTTGGAGGGATTACTTCAAATGCTTGGCAGGGGGTTTCAATGAATTCTCCATACATTTCAACATATTTGAAAGAATTCAAATGACTGACCATATATTCTTCCTCTCCACAGAATGTGACAACCTTCCCTCTCACTAGGTACTTAAGCATTTGATGTAATATGGAGGTAACCACACTTGCCCCAAGAATCCATGGGCGTCCGAGCAAGCACAAATAGGCCGAATGAATATCCATTACATAAAATGTTGAATTGAAGAATTGAGGCCCCACCTTGATCGGGAGATCAACCTCTCCATGGACCATTCTCTTGGAACCATCAAAGGCTCTCACCATAATATCGCTAGGGTTTAGCACCAGTCCTTCACAGTCCAATCTATCCAGAGCACCTTTGGGTAAAACGTTGACGGAGGACCCATATCTAATAACACATGCGCCGGAATCGTGCCTTTGCATTCAATAGAGATGTGGAGAGCTTTGTTGTGATTTTTCCCCACTGGAGTTAAATTTGCATCAGAAAATCCCAAGCCATTATCAGCAGTTAGGCTTGCAACACAATTTTCAAATTGATCAACAGTGGTTTCTTGTGGTACATGGGCATTCTTCAGGAATTTCAACAAATCTTGGGCATGTGCTTCAGAGCATAACAACAAGGACGACATGGATATCTTTGAGGGTGTCTGCCCTAGTTTCTCAACTATTTTGTAATCACTTTTTCGGATGATCTTCAGAACTTCTTCCATCTCTTGCCTAGATGGGTCTTCCATTGTAACTTCTTTTAAGGGTGCCTCCGTCAAGGAAGGCTCGGTTACTTTCTCTTTACCTCGGGCATCAACAACTGGTATAGCAGCAGGAATATGAACATGTGTTGTAGTAGTAGTTGGAGGAGAGATCTCTAGAGAGAAGACCCTTCTTGTCCTAGTGACCTTACTAGTTTCGGAAATGTTTGTAATTTCAGGCTCTTCATTTTCAATAACCCATAACTCTTGCTTGACACCATGATAATAAACTTCTACCTCATAGCTCTAAGGCACTGCTTTGTCGGAGGAGTAGGGGACTGGCCCAGGTGCAGTGATGATCAGGGGAGCCACTCTTGGCTCAGCAGGAATCCTTATAGGGCCTTTAGAGGTGATCCTAATAGGAGTATTGGAAATTGTGATTATGGAAACATCTTGAGGTATACTTTTAGGTAAACTCTTCATGGACGAAATTTTCTCGAACAAAATTTCATGGCTATGAATCAGGCGTTGGATACCTTTCTTCAACCACCTACAACCATTGGTTTGGGAAGCACAATGGTAACAATTTTCAAGGCATCCAGGAAATAAACAGGCTCTTAATAGATTCTTCTTAACATTCGATAATGGAGTAGTCAAACAGTAATGATGGAGACAAAAGAGACATCGTCAATGGTATTGACACCTTTACCATGATTAGGCATGGGAGCAGTAATGACATTATGGGTTTATGGAGGGTCAAACTCAATCACCTTGTTATCAATCAAATCTTGGATCTTGCTCTTTAAGGCCCAACAATCATTGGTATCGTTCCCAGAGCTATTGAAATATTAGGCGCATTTTGCATTCGGGTTGTATTTTGGAGATGAAGTATTTGGGTTTTGAGGAGGATTCCTCAGTGTTACCAAATTTGCCTTCAATAGATGTTGTAGAGCTTGAGACAGTGGCATGTTAATCCTAGTTAATTGCCTTCTTGGGGCATCTGACCTTTGTTGATTGTTTGATTGTTGTTGTCATTGAACTGGGGTTGGATTTGAAATCAATACAACTCCTAACGACTGTTGACGATCGTTCTTGACACAACTCCTTTGTCCATAAACAACATTAGTCTCTTTCTTTCCAATGAATGGTTTCTTCACAGTACTATAGGATGCAGACATCTGAATCGTCCCACTTTTGATTCCACTTTCAACTTATTCACCAGTCATAATTAACTTAGTAAACCCTGACGAAGAACTCCCAATCAACAAATTAAAGAATAGACTAGTCAAGGTGCCCATGAACATGTCTACTAATTCTCTGTCATTCAATGGGGGTTTCACTCTTCCATCCGGGTCCCTCCATTTTTGAGCATACTCCTTAAAGCCTTCCCTCGAGCCCATAGTCATATTTTTTAATTGCACGCGAGTGGGTGCAAGATCAGCATTGTATTGGTATTATCTGTAGAAGGCAGCAGCCATATCCTCCCATGTATGGATATTAGTTCCTTCAAGTTGATAGAACCACTCCAACTGTGTCCCATATAAGCTTTCATGCAAGAAATGCACCCATAACTTCCTATCGGCGGTGTGTGATTGAATATTATGGACATAAGACCTCAAATTCATCTTTGGATAGGAGACCCCATCATATTTGGCAAAGACAGGAACCATAAATTTATGGGGAATGACCACCCCAGGGACCAGACCTAAGTCTCCAAAATCCAAAGTAGACACTGTTTGGATTTCCACATCTTTAAGTCGGTCTTCTAGCTGTTTATATTTCTTATCCGCCGATGGATACAACTCTTCAGAATAATCTTCATCCTCAGTAATATGGTTATTTCCACCCAACCCCAGTGTTTCTAACATCCTCGTCTTGATTGTCTTCATCCTCAGAAGAAGCCTCTTCTATTTGAGCCAGTCGGGTGGTCCCCTTGAAACTTCTTCCTATGTTGAGAATAACAACCCGTTTCCTGGTCTTCTTTTTGGTGGCAAGGAGTGCCATCATTTCTTGCTGACCTTTGGCTAGGTTGAGGAGATTCTCTTGGAACTGTGTGTGTTGAGTTTGCAGATCTTTGATGGTTTACTCTAGAATCATCTTATACTGAAATAAATAGAAAAAAGATGAGGGAACCTGTATTAGAAAACCTGCTTATGATATGATGCATGCTATACAAATTCAATGTTTTCAAGGACCTTAAGGAATTTAAATTTGCTAGCCAAAAAGGAAACAAACACAACAATTGTATTAATGAGTTCAAAGATTACAGTTTCCTCTTGGGCTTACAATGAAAAAAGAAAAAAAAAAAGGTATCAAAGAGACAACAACATAGACTCCTAAAACAAAAGAATTAAGTCTCCTATGGGCGCTTCCTCTTCGGTGTAATGTATGCATTCAGGCTTCGCTCCTCATGAAGTTGCCTTGTGAGCTCCAACACTTTCTTCTCGCTTGCGTAGAATCGAGCTTCAAAGGTGTCTCGTTCCCCCTTGAGTTGAATCCACGATCTCTGTAACTATTTAATGTCGGTAGGCATGTTAGGATGAAGAATGGTATAAGGAATATCTCCCTTGGTAACAGGCTCCACAACTATTTGTAGGATAGCAGGATATGGCATCATGAGATTTTGAGTGTGAGCTTGCACCCATTTGAGATAAGGCTCCAAAGGAATAGAGTTCTTATGCCCCAAAGTCTTGCTATCAACCTTGTTTACCATACCCCAAGCTCGAACAAACCTTTGACAGTAACCTTGGACATCGTTCTCATAGTCGAATATGATACCCTGGATAAGCGTGTCATGGGGACCATCCCTTCGAGCATAGCCAAATTGTCGTAGAGCCAATGAAGGGTTATAAGTAATACCTCCCGAATGCCAAAAAGTGGAACATTAGGGAACTCCCTACAACGGTCAATGATAGTAATATCCTCTAGAGATCGGGAGCACCAATGGATATTTGTATGAGAAAGTGACATTATTCTTTGTGACCAATTCAGACCTTGTTCATTCTTTAATAGTGACCGGGGAAGGTGCGAAATAAACCACCTAGATAGCAACATAAAGAAACACATAAGAGCTCCTCTCTTCCTCATGGGGCGAGTGTGAAGACAATGTAGAATGTCTCCAAGTAAAGTAGGCACAGGGTTACGAGAAAGGAAGATCTTGACAGCACTCACATCTATGAGTTGGTCTAGATTAGGGAACAATACTAACCCATAGATTAGAAGATCCAAGACTTCTTCAAAGGCTTGAAAATCCATATCCTCCCAAAAAAGCCGAGCCTTCTCTAACAGAAACTTAGCTAGAAAACCCTTGACTCCGCTCCTTGTTTCCCAATTGGCTACAATATCATACCTTTTCAAATATAGGGCTGATGCAATCTCCCCAGGTTTGGATCCTTCTCTAAACCGGTGAAGGGAACTTGATCAAGAATAGGTACTCCTAATAGTTGAGAGAACTCTTCCATCGCGGGCACCAATTAATAATCAAGAAAGGTGAAACAATGATGTTTAGGATCAAAGAATTGAAAGAGCACACACATCATTTCTTCTTCAAAGCTTGAGGTAACCAGATCAAGAAGTCGACCATGTCTTTTGGTGAATAGAGAATTCTTAGGAACCCTAGATGCTAACTCTTGGAGTTGAGGAGGCACTTTTACAAAGCTGATTCTAATGGTATTTCTGCGAGTGGAAGCCTTATCCTACAAAACAGGACAAAGATAAATCTCTAGATCCTTGAAATGGTTAGTGAAAATGCTATAGCATGATGTCATGATGTTTATGATGTTATGAATAAATATTTATGATACGGTGGGATAACTGACTTGAGGTTTTGCGTTTGTTTTCGCAAATGTTTCGGTTGAGCAAGAGTCGCCACCGACTTTTTATTTTATCCTAAGGAAAGGTTAAAAAGCACAGCAAAAACCTTTGAGATGTTTTCTTGGGTTCGGGGAGTAGATTATAGAAAGGGAAGGTATTAGCACCCTTACTATCCATGGTTATCCCTGTGCTCTTAGTTACTTGCTTAGATTACTTGCCTTGCATTTTCAATTGTTTGAAATGGTGCTTTCAATTGTTTGAAATGGTGCTTTTGTGTGTGTTTTTGAAAGAGGTTTTGAAAAGAGGCCATTTGTTGTGGCAACCTTTGTAATGATCCATGTTGGGATGTATACAAAGATGTATGTCTTTTGAAAAGTTTTCAATGTTTTTGAAAGTTATTTTGAAAATGTGTTGTGAGTTGTGCTTTGAAAAATAGGCAAGGGTTTTTGTTTTGCAAGTTGGCAAGTAACCAAGAGCTATCTACCCTAAATTTCTCAAAGATTTTTGCTATGTTTTAACCCTTTTAACAATTTTGTTCCACCATTGTATTTGGTGGACAATCTTGTGTTAGAATGTGAACGGGACGGGCGCGGGTCATCGTTTAGACCATGATTGCAATGGTGCTAAGTATCTTTGGGCAATTTTTCCTTTAAGGGACTTGATCATTTTTAGGCAACTTTCGAAAGCGTCATCGAGGGACTATGATCATTTGATTGTTTTGTTTTTGCCAAAGATACCTAACATGCAATATGGCCCATTATTTGAAGGCAACAAGTGGAGTACCCTAGGGGTGCAAGTGTGATTAGTGTTGTCCATTTTCATGCTTGTTTATCTTGAATTTAGGTCAAACTATTTTTGGTTAATTTTGCATACAAAATCCTAATTCTAACATGGCATAATTAGAAAACTTTTAAATACGAAAAATAAAAGGTCCTAAGTTATTACAACACATTATATGGGATGGGGGTACAAATGTTCAAATGGGGATGTTTTAGCAAGAAATTAAACCTAAACTATTACATCCAAATTGAATTACACAAATTATTTAATATACAACAATTAAATAAAAATATAATAAATATGCAAGATGCAGAAAATGTTTTTTATATGTATGAAAAAAAAAAGGTATTTTTTATGTGTTCAATGAACAAAAATAAAATTAATTAATTTTTGTATTTTTATGCATTTAGGGCAAAACCCTAATTTTATAAATAAAAGGTATTTATTATATAATATTTATTAATTATGTACAAAAATAAATAAAAGAAGGTATATTGTAAAAAAAAGTATTTTTGAGGTCAAAATATTAATAAAAATAAAATGTATTAATTCTTTGTATTTCTCTAAATATATTAATAAATATACATGTATTTACATTATTTATTAAATATATATTATATGTACAAAAATAAAATATTTAATATTTACAAAAAAAGTATATTTTATGTAAAATGTTTTCAAGGGTAAAATAAAATAAAAATCAGAAAATAAAAGTGTTTATATTATTTTTTGGTTATTTTAAATAAAAGTATATAAATGTTTATTTATGTACAAGACTAAATAAAGCCAAATAAATATCAAAATAAATGCAAAAAATATGGGAAAAATAATTTTAATATTTTTTATGCTTTGTCAAAAATAAATAAGTCAGAAACAAAAATCAAAAGTAAAAAATAATGAAAATAAAATGCAATGGGCCAAGGAGGTGCAAATGTAAAATCATGGTGTAAAAAGGAAAAATATCACAGGCCCAGCCCATGAAAGGTTGTCTTCAACCTCTGAACAACAAAACAGAGTAACACGTGATCCCTGCTATCTCCTGATTCCTGGACTTTTAGCACAAACTTATAACATGAAAGATGTTAAGCATCAAGCCACGATTCCATACATATAAAAACTCATCTTAACTCTCAGAAATGAGGGAGAATTTCTCCATCCCTAATTCTTAACCTAAGTTTTTGTCAATGTTCAGATTCAAAATACTCTCAGCATATGCAATATAAATGGAAAATGAAGATATGTATAGCTTCAGGGCCATGAATAGAACATTTTTCATTCATAAACTTAGAGCTAACTCTTCCTATACTGAGAGATAGAAGTCCATGAACTTACCTGTTCAGCTTGGATCGTGTCTGACAATGGAGGCACTTTCAAGGCAAGGTGAGGATTGGTACAACTTGCTTGAAGTTCAGGGATGCTATTCCAACCTTTAGCTTGCTTTGAAACCAAGTGAATCAAGCTATGGCACTCAACCTGCAAAACAGAAAAAGTGAAAATGGCAAATGGTGTTAGGGGTGTTACAGGTTGTGTCCAATGCTTGGGACAGCTTGTATGGATGGTAGGGAATGTGTTTGAACTGGTTTGGATGAAAATGCACGAGTGAATTGAACTATGGGATTCAAACTGCAGCTTATGCCCTGTTTTTGCAGTTTTATGGTGTTTCTGTGAATGGAGAGATATGGAAGATGATAGGTTCGTGTTTCATCTCAGTTATGTTATTTGGAAGGTGTACAACAACTTTGCTTAAGCTTCTCTTTGCTGAAATGAGAGTTGGTGTATGTTATGCAAGTTTCTTCACACTTAAGCAAGAAAGTATCAACTTGGTTCCTAGGCCAGTACATGCCTCTATCTATGCTGCACAATTGAGTCTTGATTAGTGGGATATGCCTATGCCTTTGTGCCTCAAAGATCTGCATTGTACCTCATAGATTGCAAAGTTGACATAAAGTAATACTTTACAAAAATGGATAATATGTTTTTTCTTATTAAGGCTTAATCTTGTATGCAATGCTTAAACACATAATGCAAGGCTTGAACACAAGGGGTTTGCATTAAATTTATGAGTGTGAATGGGATAAAGGACCTGCAATCCATCTTAGAACATGCTGAGTTCAAAATGCAAGGTTATGGACATGTAAACTAGTCATGAACAAAGTGAGTTTTTCCCAACTTGCCAAATTCGATTCTCCCTAACCATGAGGTTGTTTGATGAGTTCTTGGACATTTTGGAAAGCTTGGAATGTGTACTACAATCCATCTTTGTAATGAAAATTGAAATTCCAAGTGGAAGCATGTGAAAAGTGGCCATGAAGTTAGGCAAAAATCCTGCCTAGAATAGGTCAAAAATTTTCTAAGTTAAGAATGTTTTGCACCCTTGTTTCAAAAATCATAACTTGAGCTACAAGCTTCTTTTGAGGAAACTTTGTGAATCAAAGTTGTAGATTTTGCAATGGAATACAACTTTCATGTTTTGACTTTTGTTTGAATCCAAATGTATCTTGATGAAAAAGTGGGACAAAGTTAGGAAAAAATTAGGGATTTTCATAACTTAGAAAATTTCTAAGTTATGAAAATTCTTCATTTCAAACCCTAATTTGTGATTTTTGATTTCTTGATGAACAAGTTTCATAATTTGGCATTTTTTGATGAAAAATGAATCTTGACACTTGTTTTTGAACAAAAAGTCAAAGTTTGACTTTTCAGTATACAGTCAAAAATTGATCAATTGACTGGAAAATTCATCTGTCAATCTTGTGCATTTGGGATCTTTTGAGCTTGTTGAACATGTCAAGACCATTCCATGGGGTCCTTGAGTCCATATATGAGGTTGGTTTGCCATTGGTTAGGTCAAACAGTCAAAAATTGCCTTTGTGCAGTCAAAACACTAAAAATGACCATTTTGCCCTTTTGGTGATCTGATCAAATTTCTTGTGGAATTGTGATCCAACCTTGACCAAATGGTTCAAATGAGTTCAATATGTTGATGTGGGTCAAATTTCATGAGGTTTGACTGTCAATTGACCACAATTGACTTTTTCCCCAATACAGCTGATTTCTAGGTCAACTGTCCAATTGACTGGGCAAAGTTTGGAATCAAGACTTGAAACTTGGTATGGATAAACTTGGGAGTCCAACATGAAGCATGAAAGTCATCTTAGGCATTTTAGGTCAAAACATCTTTGTGCAAACACAAACCCTAATTTGGGTCAACAGTGCAAGGAGGAGTCTTGAGCAGAGGAAACCCTAACTGGATCTTGAGCTCCAAGGGTCTTGTGGTGAGAAAATATTGAAGAAAAGGGAGGGAAAATTTTGGGGTACAACAGTTGCCCCTGTTCAATCTTCTTGCACCTGAAGAGTTAGATTGGCAGGTTTGCCTTTCGCGTCTCGAAGGTAAAAGGAGATTGGACACTAGAGTGCCCTTAAATTTGCACTTATCAGAACAATGGATATGGGAATGGGCTTAGAGATGCCATTTGGAGATGGGCTTAAAGATGCCATCTGAAGGGTGACAGAATCTTGTCGGAGATGGGCTTAAAGATGCCATCTGGAAGGTTTGTTGTAGTGTGACGGGTCAGAAGAATGAGGATCAAAATGGTATCCGTGTCTGGAATATATTTGAACTGTATCTAAGGACTGAATTTGTATGAGCAGAAGAATGGCCTCCGTGTCTGGGGCGTATCTGAGCTGTAACTGTGTTTGAAGTGTAGAACGAATATCAGAATGACTGCCGTGTCTGGAGTGTATCTGTATTGTATCTGGGTAACAGAGAACATCTGTATGGAGCAACTGCATGCTGGGGACAAATTCTGAATGAGTGACAGAATGGCAGCCACGTTTGGAGCGTATCCGGACTGTATCTAAAGTTGAGAGTCGTATGAGTAGCAGAATGACTTCCGTGTTTGAAGGGTATCTGAAACTGTAACTAGGATTAAGATCTGTATGAGTAATAGAATGACTTCTGTGTTTGAAGTGTATCTGCAACTGTAACTAGGATCTAGATAAATGACAGAATGACTTCCGTGACGACCGCACTGGAGAGAATCAAACTGCTGTTGTAAGGGTTTAGAATGGTATCCTTGTTTGGAATGCATTGAACTTTGAGGTGTATAATTGAAGCTGAATGAGGGATAGAATGGCTGTCGTGTCTGGAGCGTATCTAGTCTGTATCTGATTGCTGTAGTCCGAATGAGTAGTAGAATGACCGCCGTGTCTGGGATGTATCCATACTGTATCTGACTTGAGATTCTGAATGAGTAATATAATGACCGCCGTGTCTGGGGTGTATCCATACTGTATCTGAATAATTGTTAATGATAGCCTTTTAATTTTATCCTGAAAAGGGTGAAATGTTAGCTAAAACACGAAGTTATGTTGCATGATATGTATGATGCAAAATATGTTATATCGATGTTTATGATATGAATGTAAATGAATGCGTATGTAAGCCGAAGAGCTGTCTTGCTGAGGATAGATGAATCCTAGAGATAAAGAATCTTGACTGCTGCCAGGGAAAGTGAATCCTTGACTGCAATCTTCTGGGGATTCTTGTCTTGAGGAAATCTTCACTGGAGAACATCTGATTATCCTGTGAGGCACTGAGAATGAACCTTCATTCTGCTTGGGGAATATAAAATCTTCAATCATTGAGGGATCTTAGGGCCACTGCTGGAGAATTGGCATTCCTTGGTGACTTGCGGGGAATGAGAATTCCTGAAGATCTCCACTGGGGAAGTTCAGAATCCGATAGACTCATGCTGGAGAGGTATGATTGAGAATTTTCAGTTTGGTGGCAGGTATCTCTGTGGGGAGAAGTTTCACTAGCTTGGTTCAGCTGGGGATTGATGGTAGGAAATCTTAGCTCCGCTGGGGATTGGATTTTCAGATCTTAAGGCTCCACTGGGGGTTCTGAAACTTAACTCTGAGGGGAATCGAGTTCTGGAAGGCCCTCTGGCTGGGGAATTTGGAGTTTAACTCTGCTGAGGATTCCTTCTAAAAGGGCATTAAGATATCTATTTGTACCTTTAACCTATCAGTAATCATCTTTCTTGATTCATAAGGAAATGATTATGTTCAAATGCATATGCCTATTTAACAAAACATTGGATGTTTCTCAAATAAAACATAAGTGCAAAAGAAAAGAGAAAAGGAAGACAACGCAAATTTCTGTATTTGGAAAAGTATTTGTATTAACTTTCTATAAGTATATTTGTACAGAGGAGACAGTCATCCTAGTAAGAGGATGCCGTCGAAAAAACTTGGAAAATTTATACAAAATAAAGATGGCTATGTGAAACAATTCCATGGGATTCCATTCTGCTATAGCCTCCATAACTCTGAATATCTGTCCATTCAATGCTTTGTCTGCCGATGACTGGATTGATTAGAAGCTCGGAGCTGGTTGATGAAGAGATTGTCCTTAAAGTGATCCGACGAGACATAGTCATACGCTTTAATTCCCTAACTTTTGCCTGAATCGCCCTTTCGGGTTTTCAATCCACTGGGAAACCCCTTTTTGCCCAAGCCGCCCTTTTGGGTTTTCGACTTGCCGGGTGTACAGTTTTTTTTTGTTTTATCCCTAATTTTTGCCTGAACTGCCCTTTCGGGTTTTCGGTCCACCGGGATGCCCATTTTTGCCTAAGCCGCCCTTTCGGGTTTTTGACTTGTCGGGTTATTTTATGCGTAGTATCTTTTGACTATGTCTGTGTTCGCAGGGTGCGGCAAATCGTCGCCATCCATGGTGGTCAGAATCATTGCACCACCAGAAAATATGCTCTTGATCACAAATGGTCCTTCGTATGTAGGAGTCCATTTTCCCCTGGGATCACTTTGTGGGAGGATAATCCGCTTGATTACGAGATCTCCGACTTGATATACTTGACGTCTGACTTTCTTGTTGAAAGCCTTGATCATCCGCTTTTGATACGTTTGACCATGGCAGACAGCAGCGAGTCGCTTCTCATCGATCAAATTGAGTTGATCAAGTCGGGTCTGAATCCAATCATCTTCACTCAAACCAGAGTCCTTCATAATCCTTAAAGAAGGAATCTGAACTTCCATGGGCAGGACAGCTTCCATGCCATATACCAAAGAAAATGGGGTTGCCTCGGTTGAAGTACGTGCCGTCGTACGGTATCCATGCAGAGCAAACGGTAACATCTCATGCCAGTCCTTGTAAGTGACTGTCATTTTCTGAATGATCTTCTTAATGTTTTTGTTCGCAGCTTCAACAATACCATTCATCTTCGGCCGATAGGGAGATGAATTGTGATGATAAATCTTGAACTGTTCGCACAATGCGGTGATCATAGTATTATTCAGATTTGTACTGTTGTCCGTGATGATTCTGTTTGGAACACCATACCGGCATATAAGGTTTTGCTTGATGAAGCGGGCAACCACATTTTTAGTGACAGAGGCGAAAGAAGCTGCTTCGACCCATTTGGTGAAGTAGTCAATGGCAACTAGGATGAAGCGATGTCCATTGGAAGTCGTGGGCTTGATCTCTCCAATCATGTCAATTCCCCACATTGCGAATGGCCAAGGAGCTGTCAGCACGTTGAGAGGAACCAAAGGAATATGAATCTTGTCAGCGTAGACTTGAAACTTGTGGCAAGTACGGGAGTGCTGATGGAAATCTGCTTCCATGGTAGACCAGTAATAGCCTGCCCTTAGGATCTTTTTAGCCATAGTATACTCGCTCAAATGGGTGCCAAATGTACCGCTGTGCATCTCTGTCATGATTAACTCCGCTTCAGCTTTGTCAACACATCGGAGTAATACACAATCATGGTTGCGCTTATAGAGGATGCCGTTTCTCAGGAAGAACTTGGCAGCAAATTTCCTTAGGAACTTCTTGTCATTTACGGAAGCTCCTTCGGGATATTCTCTAGTCTGGAGATACCTTTTGATTTCGTGAAACCAGGGTTGTTCCACTACTTCTTCAGTATTAATCTCATGACAATGCGCAGGTTCATCCATTCGCTCGATGGTGATTTGGGGAGCCTCGTTATCCCAGTTGAGTTTAAACATAGAAGACATTGTTGCCAGAGCATCTGCTAGCTGATTCTCTTCTCACGGGAAATGCTCGAAGGTAATTTTCTCGAAATGAGGCAACAATGTTAGGGCATGTTCTCTGTATGGGATAAGATTAGGATGTTTGGTATCCCACTCTCCTTTGATTTGACTGATAACCAAAGCCGAGTCTCCAAACACGATCAAAGATTTGATCCCCAAGTCTATAGCAGCCTTGAGACCATAGATGCAAGCTTCATATTCCGCCATGTTGTTTGTGCAGCTGAAGCAGAGTCGAGCCGTGAAAGGAGTGTGACAACCTTCCGGGGAAATGAGTACCGCACCGATGCCGTTTCCAAGTGCATTTGAAGCACCATCAAAGTACAGGGTCCATCGGGATCCCTTTTCGGGTCCGTCATCCGGTCCGTTACCTTCAATGTTGTCCAAATTCATGATGTCCTCGTCCGGGAAGTCAAATCTCGTGGATTGATAATCTTCGATAGCCTGATGAGCCAGATGATCAGCTATTACACTTCTTTTTATAGCTTTTTGAGTGGTGTACTGGATGTCGTACTCCGTTAGGATCATTTGCCATCTAGCTATTCTTCCAGATAAAGCAGGCTTTTCGAAGATATACCTGATAGGATCCATTTTGGAAATCAACAAGGTGGTATGAGTCAACATATACTGCCTGAGTCGGCGAGCAGCCCATACCAAAGCGCAGCAAGTTTTCTCGAGCAGTGAGTAGCGAGTCTCACAGTCGGTAAACGTTTTGCTAAGGTAATAAATAGCATGCTCTTTTCGACCAGAATCGTCATGCTGGCCCAAAATACACCCCATTGAGTTATCCAAGACGGTCAGATACATGATCAAAGGTCTTCCTTCGACGGGAGGCATCAGAATAGGAGGTTCTAGAAAATACTCCTTGATCTTATCAAAAGCAGCTTGGCAATCGTCGTTCCATTCGACTACCTGGTCTTTCTTTAGTAATTTGAAAATTGGCTCACAGGTAGAAGTCAGATGCGAGATGAATCTGGCAATATAGTTCAGGCGCCCCAAGAACCCTCTAACCTCCTTTTCAGTACGGGGAGCAGGCATCTCTTGTATTGCTTTTACTTTTGCTGGATCAACCTCAATGCCTTTGTTGCTGACAATAAACCCTAGAAGTTTACCAGACCTAACTCCAAAAGTACACTTACTTGGATTCATCCTGAGTTTGTACTCTTTCAACCTGGCAAACAGCTTTTCTAGATGTTCAAGGTGTTCCTCCTCTGTTTGTGACCGAGCTATCATATCGTCTACGTAAACTTCGATCTCATGATGTATCATATCATGAAATAAAGCTACCATGGCGCGTTGATAAGTTGCTCCCGCGTTCTTCAGTCCGAACGGCATCACCTTGTAACAGAAAGTACCCCATTGTGTAACAAAGGTTGTTTTCTCCATGTCCTCGGGGGCCATTTTAATTTGATTGTAGCCCGAGAATCCATCCATGAAGGAAAACACTTTGTGCTGAGCTGTGTTGTCAATCAGAATGTCAATGTGCGGTAGCGGAAAATCATCCTTGGGGCTGGCCCTATTCAAATCCCGGTAGTCTACACACATCCTGACCTTGCCATCTTTTTTAGGAACTGGCACGATGTTAGCAACCCATTATGGATAGGATGTAACAGCCAGAAAGCCAGCGTTGAATTGTTTCATCACTTCTGCTTTAATCTTCTCAGACTTGTCGGGCCTCATTCGGCGGACTTTCTGCTTGATCGGTGGACAATACTCTCTTGTAGGGAGACGGTGAACCACGATGTTTGTGTCTAAACCCGGCATGTCTTCATAAGACCAGGCGAATATTTCAACGTAATCATTTAACAGTCGTATCAGGCGCTCCTTGACACTTGGTTCCAAATTGGCACCCACTTGCACCTCCTTCCGGTCTTCCTCTGTTCCTAAGTTGACAGTTTCCAACAACTCTTTGTAAGGTAAGATGGCCCTTTCCTCTTGTTGTAAAAGTCTGGCCAGCTCTCCTGGTACTTCACAACCTTCGTCATCTTCATACTCAGCCTGATTGACCAGATCTTCAGAGTTATTGAAGGACATAGCAGAATAGTCACCCATAGAATCCAGAGTGGATAGGTACCTGCATTTGTGAGCGTGGGTGTGTGTAAGGGATAGCCATCTTTAAACAAAAAATGCAAAAAGGAAGAAAAATGAACACAGCAGTTTATCGATGAAAAACGTCCAATGAATCATTAAACATGGCATATGGATATGAAGATAATCAAAACCCTTACAAATGGACCTACATACCCCGGGCAAGGCATGAGGTGAAAAAGTAGTGTACGGATTGTTCAGAAGTAATTATTACAGACCAAAGGAAATGTTTGACAAATAATTACTGATTAATAAAAGTAATGGGGACAAAGTCCTTTGCCTCCCAGTTGCGTAGTCCCCCTTCGATGGTTGGGTAGATCCAATCTTTGATGTTGACCTCTTCGTCTTCACCTTCCAAGGTATTGATCCCATAGGGAGAGATCTTGATGGGTGCTCTTTCAACCTTTGAACGGCGCATAGCTTTCTGCCCCGCAGCAGTAAATCCTAAACCAAACTTGTCTGTTTTATGAGGAATGTCCGGCAACTGCCCCCATGTTGAGCTCTTCCCTTCCTTTATTGCGGCCTTCGCGTCTTTTAGAGATGCCATCCTGGCCATCTGCTTTGGTACCTCAGCTACCACCTTTGCTACTTCCACCTCAGGAGAGACTTCCTCGAAATGCTGGAATGGCGTCTCAATGAATTCACCTTCTACCTCTACATACCGGAAAGAGTTCAGGTGGCTGATCATATACTCTTCTTCACCGTGGACGGTTACGATCTTTCCTTTGATAGGGTACTTCAGCATTTGATGTAGGGAAGAGGTGACCGCCCCAGCATTGTGTATCCATGGTCTCCCCAATAAGCAAGAGTATGACGGACAGATGTCCATCACATAGAAAGTTGAGGGGAACACCTCTGTGCCAACCTTAATGGGAATGTCTACCTCCTCATGCACCATTCTCTTTGACCCGTAAAATGCCCTTACAATGATATTACTTGGCCTTAACTCTAAGCCTTCACAATCTAAACGGTCGAGGGCCTTCTTAGGCAGCACGTTCAGAGAAGAACCAGTGTCGACTAGAACATGGGCCAGAGTAGTTCCTTGGCACTCTACTGACACATGTAATGCGTCGTTGTGTTTTCTTCCTTTTGAGGTTAGGTCAGCATCAGAGAAACCTAAACCGTTATCTGCTGTAAGACTGGCTACACAGTTTTGGAATTGGTCGGCAGAGGTTTCCTGGGGCACATGGGCTGTCTTCAGGAACTTTATCAATGCTTTGGCGTGCGCCTCTGAACAAAGTAGCAATGCTAACATGGAGATTTTCGAGGGGGTTTGACCCAGTTGCTCTACCACGTCATAATCACTCTTTTCAATTATCTTTAAGATCTCCTCCATCTCTTTATTAGATGTTTCCGGGATGACCAAAGGTTGAGCCTTCGTCCTGACGAGCTCATCTTGGATCCCTTTACCCTTATCAGCGGAAGTAGGAGGGACAACAACAGGAACAACATCATCTTCAATCAATGGGGTTCTAGCGGAAAGTTTTATTGGTGCAGGAATAACTTCGGCGATAGATGAGGGTCCAAAGATTGCCTTTGGGGGGGCAATCTCTGGAGAAAATAATCTCCCACTTCGGGTGATCTTGCTTGTGCCGGTAATGTTTCCAATGCTAGCATCTTCTTCATCAGAGCTTCCTTCGGTTATTTCAACTTGTTTAATACCATGGTAGTAGATTTCTCCACCGTAATTCCATGGTATTGACTTTTCAGAACTGTAGGGGACAGGCCCTGCCATAGTTATCTTCAGAGGAACAGACTTTGTAGCAGATGTAATCTTAACAGGCTTTCTGACGGCCTTGGAAAGATTGGTGTGAATGGTGATAATTGAAACATCTTCGGTAGGGGTTGGAATGGCAGGAACTTTTTCAAACAGAATTTGTTGACTGTCCATCAGGCCTTGGATGCCTTTCTTCAGTAACGGGTAATCAAATGTCAGAGAGTAACAACAGTAACAATCTTCTTTGCATCCCGGGAAAATCCCGGCCTTTAACAGATTTAACTTGATGGTTAACAACGGAGTTATCAGGTCATTGACATCAGAAACATACAAATCTTCCTCAATAGCATGGACATTTCGACCGTGCTTCGGCATCGGAGCAGATATCACGTTTGGTTTCTCTAGAGCATCGAACTCCACCTCTTTTGCATCTATTAAGTCTTGAATTTTATTTTTCAGCGCCCAACAATTATTTGTGTCATGTCCGACGCTATCGGAATGGTAGGCGCACTTGGCATTGGCATTGTAAGCTGGTGAGGTCGTATTCACATTTTTCGGCGCTTCTTTGATATTTGTGAGATTCAGCTTTAACAAGTGTGGAAGAACTTGCGCGGGCGTCATATTAATGCGGGTGAACTGTTGTGGTGGCCGTTCTCCCCATTGCTGTTTAGGTCTGGATGGGTTATTGCGAGGCTGATCATTTGGTGGATTTTGGATCATTACGGCCCCCACAGTCGGCCTGCGCTCACTTCTTCCTGCTCCCCTTTGAGAATACACAACAGTCGTTTCTTTCTTTGCTGGAAATGATTTCATAGCAATTGTAGATGCAAAGGCATCCTTCTGAATCTTCCCATACTTGATATCGGCTTCTACCCGCTCGCCAGTCAGAATTAATTCAGTAAACCCCGAGGAAGAGCTACCGATCAGATGATTAAAGAATAGACCAGACAGGGTCCCAAGGAACATATCAACAAGTTCTCTATCAGAAAGAGGTGGCTGCACTCTTCCAGCCAGATCACGCCACTTCTGGGCGTATTCCTTAAATCCCTCACCTGAGGCCATTCCCATACTCTGTAGCTGAGTGCGGGTTGGTGCCAGGTCAGAGTTATACTGATATTGGCGATAAAAAGCAGCTGCCAGATCCTCCCAACTACGTATCTCCGACCTTTCCAGCTTGTAAAACAAGTCTAGCTGAGTGCCAGACAGGCTATCTTGAAAGAAATGTACCCAAAGGTTTCTGTCAGATGTGAGGTTGGATTCTTCGAACATATGACCTTAGGTGCATTTTTGGGCAGGACAACCCGTCATATCTTGCAAAAATAGGCACTTTGAACTTCGGGGGGATCACAACTCCAGCAATTAATCCCAAATCTTCAAAATCTAAGCCTGGAACTCTTTGCAGCTCCATAGCTGCTAACCTGTCCTCCAAACTCTTGTACTTGTCATCAGCCGGTGGGTATTGTTTTTCTGAGTAGTCTTCGTCTTCTTCAGCCTCTTCTTCTTCAGCTTCGGATTCAGAAGGTACCGCAGCCCCTTTTCCTTTACTGTTTTCTTCTTCGGATGCAGAAGGAAATTCAAGAACCCTTCTGGCTTCACCCTCAAACCTTCTCCCCAAGGTAGCCACCCCGACTCTCTTCTTCTTCTTTTTCACTTGGTCTTTGTTCCCAAGCAGGGTCTTCAAATCTTCCTGACCCTTAGCCAAGGTCATCAGGAGTTGTTGAAACTGTTCGTTCTGAGACTGCAAGTCCTTGACCGTCTGTTCGAGATCCATCTTACTGAAATAAACAGCAGAAAGATAAGGAAACCTGGTGCGGAGACCTGCTTATGCACATGATGAATGGTATGCTTATGTATGCAATGCATTCAAGGATTTAGAAAGTTCCAAAATTGTTGCAAACAAAAAGAACGCACGTCATATTAATAAGAAGAAATTTGTTAGTACATAAATGCCCCATGGGCCAAATATTACAAAAACTTCTCAAGGTAAAAAGACGTTGCGCATCCTCTTTGGTGCGATGTAGGTGTTAAGGGTCTCTTCCTCATGGAGTCGGCGAGTAAGCTCCAAAACCTTCTTCTCACTGGCATAGAAGCTGGCTTCAAAAGTGTTTCGTTCCTCCTTGAGTTGGATCCAACTCTTCTGCATCTCCTCCCATGATGTAGGCATGTCAGGATATAGGATGGTGTAGGGAACCTCTCCTTCCGTAACGGGCTCTTTAATCACAAGGAGAACATGAGGGTAAGGCATCATTAGACTCTGGGCTCGGGTTCGTACCCACTTGAGATAAGGCTCAAGAGGGATGGAGTTTTTGTGCCCCAGTGTCTTGCTGTCCACCTTGTTAGGCATCCTCCAAGCTCTGATGAATCTTTGGCGAATTCCTTGCGCATTGTTGTCGAAGTCAAAAACTAAGTCAGGAATCAACATGTCATGAGGGCCATCCCTCCGTGCATATCCAAATTGTCTCAAAGCTAGACAAGGATTGTAGGTAATGCCTCCTCTAATGCCAAGAAATGGAACATTAGGGAACTCTCCACAACGATCGATGATGATGACATTTTCTCTGGACCGAGAACACCAATGTACATCAGAGTGAGTAAGGGTCATCAACCGTTGTGACCACCTTAGGCCTTGGTCATTCTTCAAGACAGATTGTGGAAGGTGCGAAATAAACCACCTTGCAAGGAGAGGAGTACAACACATGAGAACACCCCTCTTTCTCATTGTTCGTGTGTAAAATGAGTGAAGAATGTCCCCAACCAATGTTGGTATTGGATTTCTGGATAAGAAAATTTTGACGGCGTTGACATCTACAAGCTGGTCAGGATTTGGGAACAAGACCAAACCATAGATGAGGAGGGCCATAATTTCTTCAAAGGCTTGTAGGTCCAATGAATTCCAACATTCTTGTGCCTTCTCAAACAAGAATTTTGCTAAGAAGCCTTTGACACCGCTTCTAGTTTCCCAATGCCCCTTGATGTCAGATGGTTGTAGATGTAGTGCTCAAGCAACATCTTCAGGCTTTGGTTCCTTTTCCATACCGTTGAAAGGTAGTTGATTAAGGATAGGAATTCTCAGGAGTTGAGAAAATTCCTCCAAAGTGGGTACCAACTAGTAGTCAGGGAATGTGAAACAGTGGTGAAGGGGGTCAAAGAACTGAAACAACACCTTTACCATGTCCTCTTCAATGTTGGTGCTGACTAGGATGAGCAGTCTACCATGTCTTTCACTGAACGGAGAGCTTTCCGGAATCCTGGATGTGAGCTCCTTGAGTTGAGGAGGGATTCTCACAAGGTTGACTTGGATAGTTTTCCTGCGATGAATTTCCATGACCTACAAAACAAGAACAAAGATGAAGATCCAAACCCTTGAAGTGGTTAGTATATGCATATGATGCTTCATGATGTTCATGATGTATGCACAAACACATGTACAAGCAATTCACACCAAACCCTAGTTTCAGGCTTGCATGAGGTTTCATAGGTAAGTACCCTCTTGAGTGTAGTTGGCTTAAAAACCTGTCCTATAAATAGTAACCGGGTTCTAAAGAGCTCAATATCACGGGATTGTTTTCATTGTTCATTGTTTTGGTTTAACCACTTAACTAGCGACCAAAATATCCCAAGAAAACAACCCTCAATGAGTGTAGTATCGAGTATCTACCAACTTCGGACTGCACCAAAGCCGGTCATCTCACTACCCCTAATGAAAGGCCAAGATGGTCAAGTGAGGTTCTAGGTCATTAGTGTTTAGTGACATCACTCAGCGGCCCCGTACTCTCCTTGATTGAACTCAAGGGTTACCGGTACTCACAAATATGTCGCACTAATATAGCTATTGCTTCAACCGTGTCGGTATACCCCGCACAGTTTCCATAATGTATTGCTATCTATGAATGTTTCCCCAAATCCGGGTGTAGGATTGCAAACCCAAACAAGAGAGCCAAGATGTAAAGCAATCAAAACAAACAATTAGTCATGCAAAAGGGTGATCTAAGCCCTAAGGTTACTCCACTTTAAAACTTTCCCCAGCAGAGTCGCCAGTTCTGTGATACGGTGGGAGAACTGACTTGAGGTTTTGCGTTTGTTTTCGCAAATGTTTCGGTTGAGCAAGAGTCACCATCGACTTTTTATTTTATCCTAAGGAAAGGTTAAAAAGCACAGCAAAAACCTTTGAGATGTTTTCTTGGGTTCGGTGAGTAGATTATAGAAAGGGAAGGTATTAGCACCCTTTCTATCCATGGTTATCTATGGGCTCTTAGTTACTTACTTAGATCACTTGCCTTGCATTTTCAATTGTTTGAAATGGTGCTTTCAATTGTTTGAAATGGTGCTTTTGTGTGTGTTTTTGAAAGAGGTTTTGAAAAGAGGCCATTTGTTGTGGAAACCTTTGTAATGATCCATGTTGGGATGTATACAAAGATGTATGTCTTTTGAAAAGTTTTCAATGTTTTTGAAAGTTATTTTGAAAATGTGTTGTGAGGTGTGCTTTGAAAAATAGGCAAGGGTTTTTGTTTTGCAAGTTGGCAAGTAACCAAGAGCTATCTACCCTAAATTTCTCAAAGATTTTTGCTATGTTTTAACCCTTTTAACAATTTTGTTCCACCATTGTATTTGGTGGACAATCTTGTGTTAGGATGTGAACGGGACGGGTGCGGGTCATCGTTTAGACCATGATTGCAATGGTGCCAAGTATCTTTGGGCAATTTTTCCTTTAAGGGACTTGATCATTTTTAGGCAACTTTCGAAAGCGTCATCGAGAGACTATGATCATTTGATTGTTTTGTTTTTGCCAAAGATACCTAACATGCAATATGGCCCATTATTTGAAGGCAACTAGTGGAGTACCCTAGGGGTGCAAGTGTGATTAGTGTTGTCCATTTTCATGCTTGTTTATCTTGAATTTAGGTCAAACTATTTTTGGTTAATTTTGCATACAAAATCCTAATTCTAACATGGCATAATTAGAAAACTTTTAAATGCGAAAAATAAAAGATCCTAAGTTATTACAACACATTATATGGGATGGGTGTACAAATGTTCAAATGGGGATGTTTTAGCAAGAAATTAAACCTAAACTGTTACATCCAAATTGAATTACACAAATTATTTAATATACAACAATTAAATAAAAATATAATAAATATGCAAGATGCAGAAAATGTTTTTTATATGTATGAAAAAAAAAGTATTTTTTATGTGTTAAATGAACAAAAATAAAATTAATTAATTTTGGTATTTTTATGCATTTAGGGAAAAACCCTAATTTTATAAATAAAAGGTATTTATTATATAATATTTATTAATTATGTACAAAAATAAATAAAAGAAGGTATATTGTAAAAAAAAGTATTTTTGAGGTCAAAATATTAATAAAAATAAAATGTATTAATTCTTTGCATTTCTCTAAATATATTAATAAATATACATGTATTTACATTATTTATTAAATATATATTATATGTACAAAAATAAAATATTTAATATTTACAAAAAAAGTATATTTTATGTAAAATGTTTTCAAGGGTAAAATAAAATAAAAATCAGAAAATAAAAGTGTTTATATTATTTTTTGGTTATTTTAAATAAAAGTATATAAATGTTTATTTATGTACAAGACTAAATAAAGCCAAATAAATATCAAAATAAATGCAAAAAATATGGGAAAAATAATTTTAATATTTTTTATGCTTTGTCAAAAATAAATAAGTCAGAAACAAAAATCAAAAGTCAAAAATAATGAAAATAAAATGCAATGGGCCAAGGAGGTGCAAATGTAAAATCATGGTGTAAAAAGGAAAAATATCACAGGCCCAGCCCATGAAAGGTTGTCTTCAACCTCTGAACAACAAAACAGAGTAACATGTGATCCCTGCTATCTTCTGATTCCTGGACTTTTAGCACAAACTTATAACATTAAAGATGTTAAGCATCAAGCCACGATTCCATACATATAAAAAACTCATCTTAACTCTCAGAAATGAGGGAGAATTTCTCCATCCCTAATTCTTAACCTAAGTTTTTGTCAATGTTCAGATTCAAAATACTCTCAACATATGCAATATAAATGGAAAATGAAGATATGTATAGCTTCAGGGCCATGAATAGAACATTTTTCATTCATAAACTTAGAGCTAACTCTTCCTATATTGAGAGATAGAAGTCCATGAACTTACCTGTTCAGCTTGGATCGTGTCTGACAATGGAGGCACTTTCAAGGCAAGGTGAGGATTGGTACAGCTTGCTTGAAGTTCAGGGATGCTATTCCAACCTTTAGCTTGCTTTGAAACCAAGTGAATCAAGCTATGGCACTCAACCTGCAAAACAGAAAAAGTGAAAATGGCAAATGGTGTTAGGGGTGTTACAGGTCGTGTCCAATGCTTGGGACAGCTTGTATGGATGGTAGGGAATGTGTTTGAACTGGTTTGGATGAAAATGCACGAGTGGATTGAACTATGGGATTCAAACTGCAGCTTATGCCCTGTTTTTGCAGTTTTATGGTGTTTCTGTGAATGGAGAGATATGGAAGATGATAGGTTCGTGTTTCATCTCAGTTATGTTATTTGGAAGGTGTACAACAACTTTGCTTAAGCTTCTCTTTGCTGAAATGAGAGTTGGTGTATGTTATGCAAGTTTCTTCACACCTAAGCAAGAAAGTATCAACTTGGTTCCTAGGCCAGTACAGGCCTCTATCTATGCTGCACAATTGAGTCTTGATTAGTGGGATATGCCTATGCCTTTGTGCCTAAAAGATCTGCATTGTACCTCATAGATTGCAAAGTTGACATAAAGTAATACTTTACAAAAATGGATAATATGCTTTTTCTTATTAAGGCTTAATCTTGTATGCAATGCTTAAACACATAATGCAAGGCTTGAACACAAGGGGTTTGCATTAAATTTATGAGTGTGAATGGGATAAAGGACCTGTAATCCATCTTAGAACATGCTGAGTTCAAAATGCAAGGTTATGGACATGTAAACTAGTCATGAACAAAGTGAGTTTTTCCCAACTTGCCAAATTCGATTCTCCCTAACCATGAGGTTGTTTGATGAGTTCTTGGACATTTTGGGAAGCTTGGAATGTGTAATACAATCCATCTTTGTAATGCAAATTGAAATTCCAAGTGGAAGCATGTGAAAAGTGGCCATGAAGTTAGGCAAAAATCCTGCCTAGAATAGGTCAAAAATTTTCTAAGTTAAGAATGTTTTGCACCCTTGTTTCAAAAATCATAACTTGAGCTACAAGCTTCTTTTGAGGAAACTTTGTGAATCAAAGTTGTAGATTTTGCAATGGAATACAACTTTCATGTTTTGACTTTTGTTTGAATCCAAATGTATCTTGATGAAAAAGTGGGACAAAGTTAGGAAAAAATTAGGGATTTTCATAACTTAGAAAATTTCTAAGTTATGAAAATTCTTCATTTCAAATCCTAATTTGTGATTTTTGATTTCTTGATGAACACGTTTCATAATTTGGCATGTTTTGATGAAAAATGAATCTTGACACTTGTTTTTGACCAAAAAGTCAAAGTTTGACTTTTCAGTATACAGTCCAAAATTGATCAATTAACTGGAAAATTCATCTGTCAATCTTGTGCATTTGGGATCTTTTGAGCTTGTTGAACATGTCAAGACCATTCCATGGGGTCCTTGAGTCCATATATGAGGTTGGTTTGCCATTGGTTAGGTCAAACAGTCAAAAATTGCCTTTGTGCAGTCAAAACCCTAAAAATGACCATTTTGCCCTTTTGGTGATCTGATCAAATTTCTTGTGGAATTGTGATCCAACCTTGACCAAATGGTTCAAATGAGTTCAATATGTTGATGTGGGTCAAATTTCATGAGGTTTGACTGTCAATTGACCATAGTTGACTTTTCCCCCAATACAGTTGATTTCTAGGTCAACTGTCCAATTGACTGGGCAAAGTTTGGAATCAAGACTTGAAACTTGGTATGGATAAACTTGGGAGTCCAACATGAAGCATGAAAGTGATCTTAGGCATTTTAGGTCAAAACAACTTTGTGCAAACACAAACCCTAATTTGGGTCAACAGTGCAAGGAGGAGTCTTGAGCAGAGGAAACCCTAACTGGATCTTGAGCTCCAAGGGTCTTGTGGTGAGAAAATATTGAAGAAAAGGGAGGGAAAATTTTGGGGTACAACAATATTCATATACACAAAAAGCACACAAGGCCTTAGGTTTAGGCTTGCATGAGGTTTATAGGTAATTACCCTCTTAAAGTTTAGTTGGTTTAACCTATCCTAAAGAAAGTAATCGGGTTCTAAGGAATCTTAATATCATTGATCTTTCTTCATCATACATTGTTTCAGAACAAGCAATCTTTTTTCGCGACCGAAATATCCCAAAAGTACAACCTCAATGAGTGTAGTATCGAGTATCAACCAACTTCAGTCTTGCACCAAAGTCAACTATCTCACTACTTTCTAATGGCTATGTTGTTAAACTAAGGCTCTATGGTCAATTAGTGCTTCATGAAACCACTCAGCATCCCCATATTCTCCTTGATTTAACTCAAGGGACACAGCTACCCACAAATGTGTCGCACTAACGTATCTATCGCTTCAACCATATCTGTCTACACCATACAGTTTCTGTGATCTATTGCTACTTACTTAATATTCCCCCAGATCTGGGTATAGGATCTTTACAAGTAATAAACCCAAGCATAAACCCAAAATGTAAAGAAAACAAGGCAAACATGTAAAGTAATTAAAAGTGATCTAGCTCTTGAGGTAATCCCACTTTTAGTTTAGATCTCCCCAGCAGAGTCACCGGTTCTATAAACAGTGGGAGAACTGACTTGAGTGTTTTGTGTTTTATCGCAAATTTTACGGATAGCAAGAGTCGCCATCGGCTTTTCTTTTATCCAATAAAGGAAAGGGTGATAAGAACAGGAAATACCTTTTGAGAATTTTCTTGAGTTCGAGGGTTAGGTTATGAAAAGGGAAGGTGTTAACACCCTTTTCATCCATAGTTATCTACAAGCTCTTAATTGCTTAGCTCACTTTAAAAAATTTCTTTTTATGTATGTGTTTGAGAATATTTTGAAAATGCCTTTGTTCGGAAAACTTTGCAATGATTCTCGTATTGTTTGTGAATGCATACAAAGTGTTGGTTTTGAAAATATTT
The DNA here is from genome assembly GCA_948472305.1 of Vicia faba. NCBI lineage: Eukaryota > Viridiplantae > Streptophyta > Magnoliopsida > Fabales > Fabaceae > Vicia > Vicia faba. The sequence goes on along the minus strand of OX451735.1, from coordinate 670,760,411 downwards.
GTTGAAAAGGAATGTTTGAAAGATGTTTGAAAATTCCAATGTAAGGCAATTTTGTAATGATTCTCGTATCGTTGAGAATGTATACAAAATGTTTGTTTTAAAGGGTGTTTTGAAAGTGTGAAGTGTGGAAATGGTTTTGTTCATGAGCAAGCAATTATGAGCAATCTACCTACTCAAAAAGTCCTTGTTCTTTTCCTCCTCTTTTAGATAGTGCTATTTTACCATTGGTTGGTAGAGAGCCATATCATTGGATGTGAGGAACAGGCGTGGATCATCGTATAGTCATTGAAGGAAACTTGTAAGATATTTTAGCAATTGTCATAAGGCACTAAAATTGTTTACCGAAGGAAACATTGAAGGGTCATCGAGGGACTACAATATTTTAATCGAGGGTCCTTGCTAAAATTATCTCATGCTCAAGGGACATGATTGTTTTAATCTGAGGAACAAGTGTGGGTTACCCTAGAGGTGCAAGTGTGCGAAGTGTTTTGTTTTTATGTATATTATCTTTGAATTAGGGTTTTCTATGGTTTGATTTTAGTCTTGTCATGTAAACCCTAATTACTAGCAATAGTAAGGAAAACGATAAATTGCGGAATTTAAATGTCCTACGCTATTACAACACTCTGGGAATGGGGGGTACAATTTTGTGAATAGGGGGAGAAAAGAAATAAAGCCCTAATTACTATTATAAATCATTGAATGTGAATTATACTAATATAATGTACAAAAATGCAAAGATTAGAGAGGAAAAAGAAATTGTCTTTTTAGGGTTTTTGATGAAAAAGTTTAGAGATTAACCTAGTTGGCTAATTAATTTTATTTACAAAAGAAGTTAATTAATTATTTAATCAAGACCTAAATCTAATTTAATTTGTTTTAGAAAATAATTTGAATGTTAGTATTAATTTGGATTTTTTTTTACAATGTAAAAGAAAATAATAGAATTTAATTTAATAGAAGTAAAATAAAATACTTAAATTAAATTATTTTAAGTAAAATATATGTATTTCTATTTTTTATTTTTAATAAAATAAATAGGTAAATAAAAAATAATAAAAATATAAAATAAATGGGCTGGGTGTTTAAAAGTAAAAAGGGTGGTAAAAAGTAGTAAAAGGTTGAGCCCAAGATGTATTTGTTTGAAATCAGAAAATAGAAATAAAAAAAGTGTGCATGGGCCTACGCTTGGTATAGTAATTAGGGGGGTATGAGATTAGAAAATAAAAAGGCCCAACCGAAGAGTCCAAGCGCATGTATGGATCTCATGTTGCTAGCTTATTGGAGTGTACCATGGGCTGCACGTATGATGTGTTGGATCTGCTTGCCTGGCAGATGGATGGTATGGATGAGGGGTGCATCACGCGTGTCCTTAGCTTACTTGCACCTGATTAGCGTTAAATAAACATGAAAATAACAAAATTTTCCACGCCTGGCTCGAACCCATGATCAGGCGTAGGAATGCCTTATACGCGCGTGCTCTGCAACTGGGGTAGTTGTTACATCCGGTAGTAAAACAACTTCAACTAAATATAAAATAAACTCATTTCTGAGTTTTAAACTTCATCTTCTTCCTCCTTCGCACGCAGAACAAACACCACCATTTTTTATTTTTGGAACTTCCTCATTTCTCAACCATTTGCAAAAGTATAAACATGAAACTTGCTCCATTTTTCAATAAGAATTCAACCATATAAATTTCATCAGCTATAAATCAAAGATGAATGAGAATTTTACTGGTACCAAATAAAAACCTAATTTTTTCAGAAAGTTCATCTTCAAAATTCTCATCACTCAGGCAACATAAATGAAAACTAAAGGCATGGCTAACTTCAGGGCTATGATGCCTACATTTTTTATTCACAAAGTAACCATTAATGATGCTTGTAGAGAGAGTTCAAAGTTGAGAAAACATACCTCAAAACTTGAAATCGTGTATGGAGTTTGAGCACTTTTGGAGGTGTGGTGATGATCTGAATAGCTTTACTGGACTCCAGGAAGCTAATGCAATTCTTATTTTATGCTGAAAATGGCTGAATCGTGCTGGAGAAGTCAGTGTGTAGAGCTCTGTTTTTGAGTTTGGAAGATGAGGAAGATGATGTTACAATTGTGAAACAGGTGTGGGGATGAGTTATTTATTATGTATAGGTGCTTTATGATTGATTTGGAGTGGAAACGCACAAGTGGATTGTGAGATGGAAATTCAAGGTCAGAAATGACAAGCTATGGAGGTTTTTGTGCAATTATGAGTTTAAAGGAGTTTGAGGGCTTATGAATTCCTGTTTCAGCTTGCAAACACATCTCTTATTTATAGGAAAGAGGTTTGACATCATGAAGTAACCAGAATTTTGAGATAACATGTTATGGTTTGATTGAAAATAAGAAATTAAGTTAAATGGATTTTCGTAGTTCCATGGTTCAAGTACAAGTATGTTCTGAGTTTCTTGGGTGCAGGGAGGTTGCTTCTTCACTTTACAATTGAGTGTAATAAGAATAAACAAGTGAGAGGCTCAATGCATTTACTTATGCATAAAGCTTTCTTTACAAGAATGGAAATGGTAACTTTGTGCCAAAAATGGAAAATTGTCTTGGACAATGGCTCAAACACTTGGATAATTGCTCAATAAATTGTGTAAACATTAAATTATGGATTAATTTTAAAGTTATAAGGCCTGCAAAGCAAAATTATGCAGCATAGATATGAGAATAGGTTATGTGTTCTTCATGAAAATGCCTTGTAATTCAAGTTTATCATGCCAACTTCTTCTCTTCGGTTCTCCTAGCTCAAAAATGACCTCCTCAAGTTCTTGAACATTTTGGAAAGCTTGAAAAATTGTATACAACCTTCATGATGACCATTTTGACAAAATTATCTTGGAACTAGGTGAAATTTGGTCAAGAAGTTAAGTCAAAAATCTGCCTAAACTTGCTAAAATTTTCACTAAGTGTTTTATGAAAAATGTCATGACCTTATGAGCTTATATCTTCAAATCTAAGATTTTTTTGGATATTAACCCCTAGGGACAAAGTTATAGAATTCATCAAGATCTACAACTTTCATGTTGAAAATTTTCCTTGAATCGTCTTGCATCTTGGTGAAAAATTATCATGGAGTAGTGAAATTATCAAGGTTAAAAACACATAGAACTTTTCTAAGTTATTGAAAACTTTGACTTTTTGTGCACTTTCTTGATTCTTTTTGAAAAAGTTTGATACTTTTGAATGTCTTTATGAATTTTGATCTTCGAAATTTAATATTGATCAAAAAGTCAAAGTTTGGCTTTTTGTGTATCAGTTGATCAAATTTCAACTATCAATCTATTAATTTTGAGAATGATTTGAGCCATGAAACTAGGTCAACATGTTGTGTTTGAGTCCTATAGATCATGTTTCAGGTCATTAGGTCATGCACTAGGACAAAAGTCAATGATCAGTCATTCTCAGTCAAACCCCATAATTTTGACAATTTTGCCCCTTTGATAATTTGAATTTTTTTCTTGAGGAATTGTTATCAACATTTGATCAATTGATGAATATGAATTCTAAATGTTGATGTTGGCAAAAAATCATGAAGTTTGACTGTATATTGACCACAGTTGACTTTTCACCCAATACAACTGATTTTCAGTCATCTGAGCAATTGACTAAGCAAATTTGTGATGCAAGGCTTGAAACTGGTATGAGAAATCTTGGAGACATATAATGAATCATGAAAGTTACTTGGGGAATCGAAAGTACAATTGTCCTTGAGAAAACCAAAACCCTAATTTGAAGGCTCAGTGCCTAGGAGGTGAACTTATCTGATAAACCTTGAAACTTCTTGAGTATTTGAGATCTTTTGTGAGAAATGTTTTGAGAATAGAGAGGGAAAATTTTGGGGTACAACAGCATGGCATTATTCAATCAGGCTCAAATCAAGTTTTGATTCTTCATCAAGTGCTGATTGAAACCAGGTTCTGAGATAAAGACCAAGTGTTCTAGTTAGACTCTGATGAGTTGCTGTAAGGAAGTGTTACTTCTCTATTGTTATGTTCTGATACTCAAAATTTATTTTGTGAGTCTTGGGCTCAGAGGGAGAATTTAAACAAGCTTAAATAAAATTTTGGGTTAAACAGATTCAGAGGGAGCTGTGAGCTTAAGTCTGAATTTTTCGGTTACAATATTACCCTGTATAAATTGTTCTATCAAAGTACATGGTTTTGTCATCATCAAAAAGGGGGAGATTGTAAGAACAAGAAGTGTTTTGTACTTATGGCCTTGAGAGTTTGATGATAACTCTACATGTTATCTTAGAGATCAATTGTATACACTAATGGTTTCGTCTAGTATGTAGCTATAGCTATAATGTTATGACTCTTATACAAGGCGTGTGACATCATCAGGTTCTAAACATACACTCTGTAAGAAAACATGCGGTTACATGTTTTGTTAAAGTTGGGGTTTTGAACTAATCTTTTACAATGTGTCTTAGGAACGTTAGTACAAGAAGTTCAGATCTTGGCTTTGTGGTTTAGCTTTAGAAGCCTTCTAAGGCTTTACTTATATGTTACAAGTTCTGAAGATTATGAAGACAAGGTTCTGCTGAACAAGTTCTGATGATCTAAAGAAAAGGAAGTTCTTACAACCAAGTGCTGAAGACTCTGAAGAACAAGTTTCTATGTGACAAGTTCTGAAGACTCCAAGACTTAGGTTCTTAGGCTCATAACAAAGATTCTTCTACAACTAGCTTCAACATTCAACATTTAATTATCTGAAGCCTCTAAAGATAAGAAGAAAGTTCAAATGTTTAACGTGTGATGTTGTGCAAAAGGCACATAAAGTGTCTGTGACCTCTACCCTCTAGGATGGCGTAAGGATAATCATTTATACTATATTGACAACCACTCTCAATGTGACCATTGGGAATAAGCAACTGGATTTACAACTATCTTTCTTTACTTAATGAATCTCTATTTACAAGCTTAATAGAAAAATATTATTCAGAGGAAAATGTGGAAATCTATCGTTGAATAATGACAGGATACAAAAATGTTATTTTATAATGTCAAAACTCTTACACCTTATACTATATGTTGGGAACTAACCTTTGGTGTAGGAAAAGTTTTCTCTATCCTCATAATGTCTCTCTCTGTCAAGGGCTATAAAAGAAGATCAAAGGTTCAAAAATAAATTGCTGGTAAGCGATTTAACTTTTGCCATTGGCCAACAAGCTTCATCATGTGGAAGGAAACACTGGAGTCTGAAGATGTTAAAGTTGCAATGCTATACATACTGAAGACCACTAAAATAATAGAGAAAAGAAAGAAAGAAGATTTCAAAAAGATGCCATTCAACTATCATCATATGAATCTTGGATGAAAAAGAAGAAGCAAGGAGTTATTGCTTGTAGCATACACAACATAAAGATGAAGAAGAACACTACAAGATGATACTCAACTTATGATCATATATATCTTTGTAGAACATTGTAATGAACACTATAGTTGTTGCTCGTATAGTGTTTCTGTTCGTATCTCTTCATGTAAATTGTTTTAACACTTGAGTTGTTTCTCGTAGAATTGTTAAACATTATGTGCTTAAAATGTTTTGTGTAATATGCTTAGAAGAAGCAACCACATAAACACAGAAATACCATCAACTATTGTTGATTAGTTCCTTGAGAGATAAGTGAAGGCCTGATCTCAAGAAGATAATGGTTGCTGGTCACTGTGGGAAATCCTGATAGGAAATTCTGCGGGATTAGATTCTATTGGGTCAATGATTGTTATATATTGTTGGATCACGGAATATATCATTGCAAGGTTCCTTGAGAGACTGAGTGAAGGTCTGATCTTAAGAATATAATGGCTGCTGGTCATTATGGGAAATCCTGATATGAGATTCTAAGGAATCAAATTTTGTTAGGTAAATGGTAGTCATATCTCAAAGAGGACCGAGTGAAGGTCAGGCTATTGTGAGATTCCTGTTGGATATCATTGCAAGGAAATCTTGAGGTATCATATTCTACTGGGTCAATGAACATTATATTCGATTGGATCTCCGAAAGTGTCATTGTGTGTTAGTCACCAGCGGTTGCCCGTGCAATTGTAATCAGTTTGGTTATAATGGATTAAGTCCTTGGATAAGGAGAAATCATCCTTGCGAGGGTGAACAGGAGTAGCCTAATTAACGTCCAACTTGGATAAAATACTTGTCTTCTTTATCTTTATTGTATTTATTGCTATTATCATTTAAGTGCTTAGAATTTTAATGAGGAATATTTTCTATGAACACAATTCAATCCCCCCTTTCTTGTGTTTTCTCTACCTTCAATTGGTATCAGAGCCCGACTATGTTATTGATCTAAGATCAAACACTTAACCGTGTAGAGAGATCCGGTTAGAGAAAATTCTATAGTTGTCTACTACTCAAATGATAGAAAGCTTTTATGATTTAAAACTCGTTCTGCAAAGGTTTCAAAACTCTAGGCTAGAATTAGAAATATGAAGATAGAATCCAGGAAATAGTTCTCAGGATTTTGAAGGCTCAAGTACCTAATGGAAAGGGATTTCATATTCTCATTCGACATAAGTTTTCCATCATAGGAAAAAGTCAACTCTCAGCATTCTAGATCAACAACTGAAGTTGACATTCAAAAATAACGGCTGCAAGTTGCATTGGATCAACGTCAGCTTATGGAGATCCATCAAGAAGACTGTTATCTCTTAAATATGCACTCCAAAAGTCAGATAAAGGAGTCTCCTGAAATGCTTCAAAAGAAGTGTTGCACAAAAGAATTTTTTGCTCATTAAAATATTTAAAATCAGCAGAAAATTTGGAAGTCAAAAGGAAGAAGATACCATTCACCAAGGAGAAAACAAGTCAGAACAACTCTAAAATATATGGAAACCACTATCAGAATCTGAAGAAAACAAAACTGCCACTGAAGAACAAGAAGTGAAAAAAAAATCAGAACTTGATCATCCATAAGCTTCTTATTTCAAAGATATCTACTCAAAGGGAATCAACAAAATAATAAGATCCAAGTTAGTTCTTCAGAAGTAATGCACTGGAAGATACAAGAAGAATTCAACAAAAAGAATGATCAGAAATAAGTTCAAACAATAAAAGTAAACTCCTCAGAAGAGAAAAATCTCAGGTCAGTATTTACATGCTTTTTAAACAAAAGTATTGATAGATACTTCTACCAGTTAGAAACTATCCTATTCAGGAAAGATCACATGCCTTAAGTTACTAACTTTTGTTGCAACTAATAATATTCATTTTCTCTGCAAAAATTCTATTAGCTCAACCCTAGCTTTAATAAGCGTCCAACTCCTCTCCTTAAGAGTTTATTTTCTTAACCAGTTAAGTAAGCTAACACCATCTTATTAAGTAGTCAAATAAGAAACTATTATAGTTTTAAGATATAGATCATCCCTTAAAAATAGAAAAGGAAATCGCATTAAATGGAATGTCTTTCAAATCACATTTAACGATTAATGTGACCTGATAGAAAAATAGTATAACCTTAAGAATAGGTAGAAAATCCTTTCACCTTACCATCTGTCACACTTTTACACTTTTCCAAGGACTAAATAATATTTCTCTCTTACCTCGCTTCCGAAATCATTCACCAGTTCTTCTTTCAGGCCCAATCTCTCAAAAACCCCAAATCTTATATGTCTGTGTTCAAAATCCATCCATATTTTTCAAATGACCTCTCCTCTATCAACTCTTCCAAAGGAAAACGTAAGTCTCCCACTTCAATCTCGACCTATTTTCATTCTTGATGCCCCAGGAACTCCCTCTATAGTGCCAATAAAACAAATGACAGTTATTGCTGAACTAATAGTGTTTTTTGAGAACCTAGCAGAAAATGGATTCAATCTGTCAATCGATGTTAAGAGTCAAGGCTGGGAAAGTTATTTTGATCTTCTCAGAGGACCAATTTATCCCGAGTTAGTCAAATTATTTTGGAATAACGCATTCTTTATTGATAAGATAATCATTTGTTCAAAAGTTAAAGGTCATGACATTATCATTAAGGAAAATGATATTGCAAAACTCATTCAACATGATGGATGTGGTACCAAATGTGACAACACTAAGGCAGATACATTATCCTCATCAAAGCAAGTACTATCAGAAACCACCTCTATAGTTGATAAAATAATTTTAAAAAATGGCAAGAACTCTTACAATACAAATGATCTCTATGACAATCTTAAGATATGGTCAAGAGTTCTCTTTGGAAGTATTCTTCACAAACAGTCACAAAATTGCTTATTTAGATATCGACTCTAAGTACATGTTATACTACTTGGTCAAGAGAGAAAAAGTTAACCTACTCGCAAGAATATTTTCCAAACTTCTCTACTCAATTTTACATTCTAAAAGAGTGTCCAAAAATAAAAGAAAATGGATTCCTTATGGAATATTGATCTTTGCAATCTTAGTTGAAAACAAAAATTTAAACTCTCCTTTGACTCAAGATGGATTTGAAGTGATGAGTGGAAAACCATTTAATGGAGAAGATCTATTAGAAATGGAAATCATTTCTAACCTAACCAAGAAACACCTTACTTTTGAAGTCCTCCAGAGAAAAACATCTACTTCTTGTTCTTCAGAAAAGAACATACAAGAAGACAAGTCTAGATCGGGCAACTTCCTTCAACCAAATGGCTGAGATGTTAAAGAAGTTCATGGAGAAGTTTAACAAAGAGTCTTAGGATTATATCACATCTTAGAACTTCAGATTATTATCCATTCCCTATGTTTCTAAAACTCTTATGTTTAATATAATTTATCTGATTGTTGGTTATCTTTAATGCTTTCTTAGTTTTTAATTTTCCTTGTGTCTGTTTGCCTTAGTCTGTTTTCCCTAATTGTCTATACTTTCCTTTTTAATTAATGAATTATGTTTCCTGTGTTGATTATCTTCTCTGTTCAAATTTTATCTACATTTTCTACCTTTCTAGTCTTTTATTTTACTATGTTTGATTTAAATTCTCTTTGCATATGTGCTTTAATTTTTATCTTGTGTCTCTATCTTCATTACGATTCTAATTTTATAATTAATCTGTTCTGAATCACATTAATTTATTGCTCTCCATTTCCTTCATCTAGTACATCAATATTTTTGTTCTTAATTAAATCAATAAATTCTATTTCCTGGGTTGATTATCTTCTTAATCTAATTCTCTGTCTCCCTATCACCTTTTTTATTTTTGAGAAAGGGGGAGAAAGTAAAATATGATTTTGATAACACATAACAAACATGTATAATTTTGTTGCTACTAACTGTTTATTTGACGCTAAACCTTACAACCTTGAGAGATCCACCATAGAATCCGAATACAACTTCTCCTTTTTACCATGCCAATGCTAAATGTGCCTATCATTCAGACGACATAGGGCACGACACCAACAACTGTTGGCCCCTCAAAAACAAGATCCAGGATTTAATAGATGCCAAGGAGGTGGAATTCGACGCGCCCGAAAAGCCGAACGTGATTTCTGCCCCAATGCCAAAGCATGGTCATAGTGCCCATGCTATCGAAGAGGATCTGTATGTTGCTGATGTTGATGACTTCATGACCCCTTTGCCAATGATCAAGATGAATCTGTTGAAAGCCGGGATTTTTCCAGGCTGTGAAAAAGATTGTTACTTTTGTTCGTCCCTACAATCCGACTGTCCGTTATTGAGTTTAGGCGTCCAACGCCTAATGGATAATCAAGAGATCCTCTTTCATAAAACTCTTGTTACTCCTGTTACTCCAACTCCAATCAACGATATTGCTATAATTACCATTTCCGACAATCTTTCCAAGGTCTCCAAAAGACCTGTTAAGATTACACATGATCCAAAGTTTGTACCACTGAAGATTACTATGCCGAGGCCTATCCCATACAAGTACAATAAGACAATACCATGAAATTATGGAGGAGAGATCTTCTACCACGGTGTTAAGTAGATTGAACAGTGGAAGAAAATTCCGATGAAGAAACTCCTGACATAGGAAATATTGCAGGGACAAGTAAGATAACTCGTAGCGGAAGAATCTTCTCTCCGGAGATTGCTCCTCCAAGGGAAATCTTCGGACCCTCAAGTGCTCCAGTTCCAGTCAAGATATTTGTGCGAAGTCCAGTGATTGAAGAAATTGTTACTCCTAAAATTGTACCCCCTGCTGTTACTGCTGATAAAGGTAAGGGGATCCAAGAAGCACCAGTCAGGACGAGGGCTCAGCCTTTGGTTATCCCCGAGACCACCCAAAAGGAAATGGAGGAGATTTTAAAGATAATTAAGAAAAGCGACTATGATGTCATAGAACAACTGGGGCAAACCCCTTCAAAAATCTCCATGCTGGCCCTATTGCTTTATTCCGAGGCTCATGCCAAAGCCTTGATCAAATTCTTGAAGACGACGCACGTGCCTCAAGAAACATTTGCGGATCAGTTTCAAGAGTGTGTAGCTAGCCTTACCGCCAACAATGGTCTTGGTTTCTATGATGCCGATATAACACCTAAGGGAAGAAAGCATAATGATGCGCTGCATGTTTCGGTGGAGTGCAGGGGGACCACACTTGCTCACGTTCTGGTTGATACCGGGTCGTCTTTAAATGTCCTGCCAAACAAAGCATTGGACATATTGGACTGTGAGGGTTTGACTTTAAAGCCCAACAATATCATTGTTAGAGCCTTCGACGGTTCTAAGAGGATGGTCCACGGAGAGGTGGACATCCCAATTAAGGGGGGAACAAAAATTTTCAACCATACATTTTATGTGATGGATATCCGTCCTTCATATTCATGCTTGTTGGGAAGACCATGGATCCATAACACTGGGGAAGCCACTTCTTCTCTACACCAAATGCTCAAATACCCAGTTCAGGGTAAAATCATAACGGTTCATGGTGAGGAGGAGTATATGATAAGCCACCTTAACTCTTTCCGCTATGTGGAGTTAGATGGAGAATTCATAGAAACCCCTTTCCAACACTTTGAAGAGGTTTCTCCTGAAGTTGAGGCAGCTAATACAACGACTTCTGTACCCATTATTATCAAGCCTGTGTCCCGGATGGCATCCCTTAAAGATGCGGAGGCTGTGATCGAGGAAGGAGGAAGTACAATGTGGGGTCAACTACCAGATTTTCCTTTCAAGACATATAAGTTTGGTTTGGGTTTCACTGCTGCTAGTCAGAAGGCTGTGCGTCGCTCCCGGGCTGGAGGACCACCATTAAAGATCACTCATCACGGATTTCATGCTTTGGAAGATGTTGAAGATGAAAGCAATTTTGAGATTGGATTTTCCCGACTATTGAAGGAGGACTGAGTTCAAGAGATCTTGTGAGAAAATTCTTGATAAGTGAGAGGGAAAATTTTGGGGTACAACAGCTGCCCCTGTTCAATCTTCTTAAACCTGAAGAGTTAGATTGGTGAGTTTTGCCATTCGTGACTCGATGGTGGAAAATGATTGGACACTAGAGTTCCCAAAAATTTGCACTCGATAATGTGATGATAGAAGGAATGGGCTTAAAGATGCCATTTGGATAGGTGATAGAAAGATGTTGGAGATGGGCTTGTAGATGCCATCCAAAAGTGATTGTTAAATTGTAATTTGTAAGTTGAAAGAATGAGTATTAGAATGGTGTCCGTGTCTGGAGCGTATCTGTACTGTATTTGAAAAGTTGAATCTGAATGAGTGTCAGAATGGCATCCGTGTCTGGAGCGTATCTGAACTGTATCTGAAAGATGAATCTGAATGAGTATCAGAATGGTATCCGTGTCTGGAGCGTGTCTGAACTGTATCTGAGAGAGGCTCGGAATGAGTATCAGAATGGCATCCGTGTTTGGAGCGTATCTGAACTGTAACTGAAAGTTGAGTCTGAATGAGTATCAAAATGGCATCCGTGTTTGGAGCATGTCTGATCTGTATATGAGAGTCAATTTTGAATGAGTGTCAGAATGGCATCTGTGTCTGGAGCGTATCTGAACTGTATCTAAAAGAGGCTTGGAATGAGTATCAGAATGGCATCCGTGTCTGAAGCGTCTCTGTACTGTGTCTGAAAGCTCTGCACATTGTTAATGATAATTGTTAATCTTATCCTGAAAAGGGTAAAATGTTTGCTAAAATGTAAAGTCATGTTGTATGTATGATATAATGCATTTGTGTAATCAATCTTTATGATATATGGATGCGATGTATGCATATGTGATTCGATTTGCTGCACTGCTGTTAGATTGGGGAAAATAAATCCCTGACTGCTGCTGAGGATATGTGAGTCTTCACGTCTTGAAGTTGAAGTATTGATGAATTTCTGTCGAGAGAAATAAACTCTGTTGTAAGGGCAATGCCATGTACTGCTTGTAAAATCTTATTGGGGAATCCTGAGAATTTTGACGACTTCCACTGGGGATTAATAATTTGAAACTTTGTTCCGTTGGGGATTCAAACGACGTACTGCAAGGGATTACCTATGGAATAGCCTAGAGATATTTTCCTATCCTTTCAACCTATCAGTAATTGCCTCTTTTCATTTCGCTTATTTGTAAACAGTAATTATGTTCAAATGCATATGCTCAACAATGAATCATTGGACATTTTTGTAAATAAAACAAGCGTAAAGAAAAGACAAATAGTTTTTTCACTTTCAAAGGAATATTTTGTATTGACTTTGAATAAGTATTTTTTGTACAAGGAGACAAATATTCTAGTAAGAGAATGTTGTCGCAAGAAATGAAAATTTTGATACAAAGAAAAGATAGATGTGTGTACAAAAATCCCACGGGGTTTCCATTCTGCTATAGCCTTCGTATCTTTGAGCATCTTGTCTATTTGTTGCCTGGTCTGAAGATGATTGAATTGATCAGAACCTCTGAGTTTCTCAGTGGCAGCCAAAGGTTGTCCATGAAGTGATCCAATGGGACATAGTCGTACGCCTTAATTTCCTAACTTTTGCCTGGACCTCCCTTTCGGGTTTTCAGTCCACCGGGAAACCCTTTTTTTTCCCAAGTCTCCCTTTTGGGTTTTCAACTTGCCGGGTATACAGATTTTTTTGTTTTATCCCTAATTTTTGCCCGAACCTTTTTGGTTCGCCGGGATGCCCTTGTTTTGCCTAGGTGTGTCAACCTAGTGGATCTCTTATGCGTAGTATCTTTTTGACTATGTCCGTGTTCGCAGGGTGTGGCAGGTCGTCGCCTTCCATGGTGGTCAAGATCATTTCCCCACCGGAGAATATATTTTTGATTACAAATGGTCCTTCATAGGTAGGAGCCCATTTGCCCCTGGGATCACCTTGTGGCAAGATGATACTTTTGATCACTAGATCCCCAACTTGATACACTTGGCGTCTGACTTTCTTGTTGAAAGCCTTGATCATCCGTTTTTGATACATTTGACCATGACAAACAGCAGTAAGTCTCTTTTCATCAATCAAGTTCAGTTGATCAAGTCGACTCTGAATCCAGTCATCTTCGTTCGGCCCTGCATCCTTCATAATCCTCAGAGAGGGGATCTGAACCTCGATAGGCAAGACAACCTCCATGCCGTAAACCAAAGAATAGGGTGTTTCCCCGGCTGATGTGCGAGTCGTGGTACAATATCCGTGGATAGCGAATGGTAACATCTCATGCCAGTCTTTGTATGTGACCGTCATTTTCTTTATGATCTTTTTAATGTTTTTATTTGCAGCTTCAACAACACCATTCATCTTCGACCGATAGGGAGAAGAATTGTGATGTTGAATCTTGAATTGCTCGCGCAATACGGTGATCATAGTGTTGTTGAGATTTGTACCGTTGTCAGTGATGATCCTTTCTGGGATACCGTACCGACAAATGAGATTTTTCTTGATGAAATGGGCAACAACATTCTTGGTAACGGAGGCGAAGGAAGTTGCTTCAACCCACTTTGTAAAATAGTCAATGGCCACTAGGATGAAGAGGTGTCCATTGGAGTCTGTCGGCTTGATTTCCCTAATCATATCAATCCCCACATAGAAAAGGGCCAAGGAGCTGTCAAGACATTCAGAGGAACCAGAGGTACATGTACTTTGTCAGCATAAATTTGACACTTATGGCAGGTTCGAGAGTGTTGGTAACAATCTGCTTCCATGGTAGACCAGTAATAGCCTGCCCGTAGGATTTTCTTTGCCATCGTATGCCCACTGGAATGGGTACCAAAATTGCCTCCATGCAATTCAGCCATGATCCTTTCAGCTTCAACCTTATCTACGCACCGAAGTAACACAACGTCATGATTGCGTTTATACAGGATGCCATTGCTAAGGAATAATTTAGCAGAGAATCTCCTTAAGAACTTCTTATCATTGATTGAAGCTCCTTATGGATATTCTTGAGCCTCAAGATACCTCTTGACTTCGTGAAACCAAGGCTGGTCCACTACTTCTTCAGTATTAATCTCGTGACAGCATGCTGGTTCATCCATTCGTTCAATGGTGATATGGGGAGCTTCTTTATACCAATTAAGTTTAAACATAGATGACATTGTGGCTAGAGCGTCTGCTAGCTGATTTTCTTCTCGCGGGAAATGCTCGAAGGTAATCTTCTCAAAATGTGGTATAAATGTCAAAACATGTTCTTTGTAAGGGATAAGGTTTGGGTGTTTGGTGTCCCATTCCCCTTTGATATGACTGATGACCAAAGCTGAATCTCCAATAACATCTAAGCATTTGATTTCCATGTCTATGGCGGCTCTGAGACTGAAGATGCACGCTTCGTATTCCGCCATGTTGTTTGTACAATTGAATCAAAGTTTGGCAGCAAAGGGAGTATGACACCCTTCCGGAGATATGAGTACATCACCAATACCATTGTCGAGTGCATTGGAGGCTCCATCAAAGAATAGGGTCCATTGGGATCCTTGTTCAGGTCCGTCATACGGTCTGAATTCTTCGCAGTTGTCCAATGTCATGATGTATTCATCCGGAAAATCGAACTTCATGGACTGGTAGTCTTCCACAGCTTAGTGAGCAAGGTGATCTGCTAGTACACTGCCCTTTATAGCTTTCTGGGTAGTATACTATATGTCATATTCTGTCACGATCATTTGCCATCTCGCTATTCTCCCAGAAAGAGCAAGCTTCTCGAAAATGTACTTTATTGGATCCATCTTAGATATCAACAAGGTAGTATGAGTCAGCATATACTGTCTTAGCCGACAGGCAGCCCATTCCAGAGCGCAACAAGTTTTCTAAAGCCTTGAATATATGGTTTCACAGTCGGTAAAATTTTTGCTCAGGTAGTAAATAACATGCTCTTTTCGGCCAGACTCGTCATGCTGCCCCAATACACACCCCATTGAATTTTCTAAAACAGTCAGATACATGATCAACGGTCTTCCCATGACTGGTGGCATCAACACATGAGGCTTTTGTAAGTATTCTTTGATTTTGTCAAAAGCAACTTGAAACTCATCATTCCATTTGACTACTTGATCTTTCTTCAATAGTTTGAAGATTGGCTCACAAGTAGCTGTCAGATGGGATATGAATCTGGCAATATAGTTCAAACGTCCCAAGAATCCTCTGACTTCTTTTTCAGTGCGAGGAGCAGGCATTTCTTGTATTACTTTAACTTTTGCAGGATCAACCTCGATACCTTTGTTGCTGACGATAAGGCCTAGGAGTTCACCAGACCGTACCCCAAAAGTTCATTTGTTTGGATTAAACCTCAGCTTGTACTTCTTCAGTCTCTCAAATAGATTTTGTAAGTGATCAAGATGCTCTTCCTCTGTTTGTGATCTGGCTATCATATCGTCCACATAGACTTCTATCTCATGATGTATCATGTCGTGAAATAAAGCTACCATGTCACATTGATAGGTTTCCCCGGTGTTCTTCAGTCTGAATGGCATCACCTTGTAGCAGAATGTGCCCCACTGTGTGACAAATGTTGTTTTCTCCATGTCCTCATGCGCCATTTTGATTTGGTTGTAACCTGAGTATCCGTCCATGAAGGAAAACACTTTGTGTTGTGCCGTATTGTAAACTAGGATATCAATGTGGGGGAGTGGAAAATCATCCTTAGGGCTTGCCCTATTCAAATCTCGGTAGTCCACACACATTCGCACTTTGTCGTCCTTTTTGGGCATGGGAACAACATTGGAAACCCATTGGGGGTAAGAGGTGACAGCCAAGAATCCAGTGTTGAATTGCTTCATGACCTCTGCTTTAATCTTTTTTGACATATCAGGCCTCATGCGGCGAACCTTTTGCTTTACTGGCGGACAATCCTCTCTCGTAGGCAGACGATGTACCACAATATCTTCATCAAGTCCTGGCATGTCTTCATATGACCAGGAAAAGAATTTGACATAATCATGCAACAACTGAATCAGACGCTCCTTGATGCTGGGTTCCAGATTGGCACCCACCTTGACCTCTTTTTTGTCTTCTTCGGTACATAGGTTGATTGTATCCACGAGTTCCTCGTGAGGCTGAATAGTTCTCTCTTCTTGTTGTAGCAATCTGGAAAGTTCCCCTGGTACTTCACAATCTTCCCCACCTTCGTCTTCAGCTTGGTAGATCAGATTCTCAGAGTCACAAAAGGCCATAGCAGTATCGTTACCCATGGGATCCCGAATGGATGTATACCTGCATTATGAGTGTGGGTGTGTGTAAGGCTATAGCTATCTTTGAAAGAAAGTAAAATGTAAAAGAAAAACAAGGAGCACAAAAGTTTGAATGCGAAAACTTCCATGATTCATTGATGTCATATGAAAAATGAGATAATAACCCTTACAAATAGACCATTGTGCCTCGGGTAAGACACAAGGTTTTAAGAGTGCTAATTGTTTTGAATATTACAGATCCAACAAAATGTAAAGATAAATTACTGAGGGATGAAATTGAATGGGATGAAGTCTCTAGCCTCCCAATTGCTGAGCCCTCCATTGACAATTAGGAAGATCCAATCTTCCAGGTTGTAGCCATCTTCACCATCTTCTACTGCATTGACCTCACGATTGCTGATCTTCAAGGGTGGCCCTCCAGCATGGGCATGGCGTACAACCTTTTGAGCACTTGAAGTGAAACCTAGGTGTGATACGGTGGGAGAACTGACTTGGGTTTTGCGTTTGTTTTCGCAAATGTTTCGGTTGAGCAAGAGTCGCCACCGACTTTTTATTTTATCCTAAGGAAAGGTTAAAAAGCACAGCAAAAACCTTTGAGATGTTTTCTTGGGTTCGGGGAGTAGATTATAGAAAGGGAAGGTATTAGCACCCTTTCTATCCATGGTTATCCATGGGCTCTTAGTTACTTGCTTAGATCAACTTGCCTTGATTTTCAATTGTTTGAAATGGTGCTTTGTGTGTGTGTGGGTTTGGAAATGTTTTGAAAAGAGGCCAATGTGGTGGCAACCTTTGTAATGATCCATGTTGGGATGTATACAAAGGTGTACTATCTTTTGAAAAGTTTTCAATGTTTTTGAAAGTTGTTTTGAAAGTGTATTGTGGATTGTGGTTTTGAAAAATAGGCAAGTGTTTTTGTTTTGCAAGTTGGCAAGTAACCAAGAGTTGTCTACTCCTAAATTTACTCAAAGATCTTTGCTATGTTTTAACCCTTTTAACAATTTTGTTCCATCATTGTATTTGGTGTATAATCTTGTGTTAGGATGTGAACGGGACGGGCGCGGGTCATCGTTTAGACCATGATTGCAATGGTGCCAAGTGCCTTTGGGCAATTTTTCCTTTAAGGGACTTGATCATTTTTAGGCAACTTTCGAAAGCGTCATCGAGGGACTATGATCATTTGAATTGTTTTGTTTTTGCCAAAGACACCTAACATGCAACATGGCCCATTATTGAAGGCAACAAGTGGAGTAACCCTAGGGGTGCAAGTGTGATTGGTGTTGTCCATTTTCATGCTTTTATCTTGGAATTAGGTCAAGCTATTTTTGATTGATTTTTGAATACAAAACCCTAAGTCTATCATGGTATATTTAGAAAGCTTTTAAATGAGGAATTTAAAGGTCCTAAATTATTACAACACAATTATGGGATGGGGGGTACAAATGTTCAAATGGGGATATTTAGCAAGAAATTAAAATCTAAGCTATCACAATCCAAATGGAATTTACAAGGTATTTAATTGCAATAATTAAATAAAAATAAAATAAAATATGCAAGATGCAAAAAATGATTTTTTATATGTGTGTAAAAAAGGTATTTTTTATGTGACAAATAAACAAAAATAAAAAGGAATAAATTTGGATATTTTTACATTTTAGGGGAAAGCCTAATTTTGCTAAATAAAAGGTATTAATTATTTAATATACACAATATTTATTAATTATGTACAAAAAATAAATAAAAAGGAAGTATATTGTAAAAAGTGATTTTTTAAGGTCAAATATTAATAAGAGTAAAAAATGTATTATTTTGTATTTTTGTCCTAAATATTCTAATAAATATATATGTATTTATATTATTTACTAAATATATTAAATATGTACAAAAAATAAATATTTAATATTTACAAAAAAAGTATATTTGTTAAGAAAATATTTTCAAAAGATAAAATAAAATAAAATCAGAAAATAAAGTGCATTTGTATTATTTTAAGTATTTTTAAATAAAAGTATATTTTGTATTTATTTACATATAAACTAAATGAAACAAAATAAATACCAAATAAAATGCAAAAAATATGAGAAAAATAATGTTAATGTATTTTCATGCTTAAATAAAAATATAGAATCAAAATCAAAAGGAAAAAATCAAAAATGACAAATATATCTCAAAATGGGCCAGGGGGGTGTATGTGTGAAAATGTGGTGCAAAAAGGAAAAATAAGTCAGGCCCAGCCCAAAGGGTTGTCTTCAACCTCCAGACTGTTTGAACATAGAAAAAACGCGCGTTTTCTTCCTTCCCTGCTAACTTCTGATTCCTTGACTTTCAACAAAAACTGTTCAGCTTGATTCGTGTATGACAACGGAGGCACTTTCAAGGTAATGTGATGACTCGTATAACTTGCTTGAGGTTCAGGGATGCTTCTCCAACCTTTAGCTTGCTTTGAAACTAAATGAATCGAACTATAGAAGTCAACCTGCAAAACAGAAAAAGTGAAAATGGTGAAATGGGTTAGAGGTGTTACAGTCTGAAGCTAAGGCTTGGGATAGTTTGTATGGATGTTATGGAAGGTGTTTGAGGTGGTTTGGATGAAAACGCACGATGGAATGTTGCTGGCCAAGTCAATCTGCAACCATGACTCTGTTTTGCAGAAAAAATGTGTTTTGATGGATGAGGGAGTTTTAGGGATGGCTTGGTCGTGTTTCAGGTCACTTGAGGAGTATGGAATGTGTGGAGAAAGTTTTCTTGAGTTGGTTCTTGCAGGAAAGTGAGTTGTGTTCAGTTATGCAATGTTTCTTCTCTCTTAAGCAAAAAATGACAAGTTTGTTTCTAGGCTAACACAGGCCCCTCAAGTATGCTGCACATGTTAGTCTTGATCAGTGGGATATGTCCCTGAACTTGTGCCAAAAGGATTTGCATTGTACTTCATAGATTGCAATCTTGACATAAAGTGCCACTTTACAAAAATGGATAACTTGCTTTTTCTAATTAAGGCTTAATTCTTCATGTAATGACCAAATGCATAGAATAACATCTTGACACAATGGTTTAGCATTGAATTTTTGAGTGTAAATAAGATTAGAGGCCTGTAATGTAGCTTGCACATGCTGAGTTTGAAAATGCACAAGTTATGAACATGGAAATGGCCATGAATCAAAGTGACTTTTGCCCATATTGTCAAATTCGATTCTCCCTAACCACAAGGGTGTTTGAGAAGTTCTAGGACATTTTGGAAAGCTTGGAGTGTGTACTACAATCCATATTTGTAATGCAATTTGAGATTCCAAGTGGAAGCATGTGAAAAGTGGCCATGAAGTTAGGTAAAAATCCTGCCTAGAATAGGTCAAAATTTTTCTAAGTTAAGAATGTTTTGCACCCTTGTTCCAAAAATCATAACTTGAGCTACAAGCTTCTTTTGAGGAAACTTTGTGAATCAAAATTGTATATTTTTCAATGGACTATAACTTTCATGTTTTGAGTTTTTCTTGAATCCAAATGCATCTTGATGAAAAAAGGGGACAAAGTTAGGAAAAAATTAGGGATTTTCATAACTTAGAAAAATTCTAAGTTATGAAATTTCTTCATTTCAAACCCTAATTTGTGATTTTTGATTTCTTGATGAACCAGTTTCATAATTTAACATGTTTTGATGAAAAATGAATCTTGACACTTGATTTTGACCAAAAAGTCAAAGTTTGACTTTTCAGTATACAGTCAAATTTGGCTCAGTTGACTGGAAAATTCATTTGTCAATCTTGTGCATTTGGGATCTTTTGAACTTGTTGAACATATCAAGACAATGCCATTGGGTCCTTGAGCCCATATGTGAATTTGGATTGCCATTGGCTAGGTCAAACAGTCCAAAATTGCCTTTGTGCAGTCAAAACCCTAAAAATGACCATTTTGCCCTTTTGGTGATCTGATCAAATTTCTTATGGAATTGTGATCCAAACTTGACCAGATGGTTCATATGAGTTCATAATGTTGATGTGGGTCAAAAATCATGAGGTTTGACTGTCAATTGACCACAGTTGACTTTTTCCCCAATACAACTGATTTCTAGGTCAACTGTCCAATTGACTGGGCAAAGATTGGAATCAAGGCTTGAAACTTGGTATGGATAAAATTGTGGGTCCAACATGAAGCATGAAAGTCACTTTGGGCATTTTGGGTCAAAACATCTTTGTGAAAACACAAACCCTAAATTGGGTCAACAGTGCAAGGAGGAGTCTTGAGCAGAGTAAACCCTAACTTGATCTTGAGCTCCAAGGGTCTTGTGGTGAGAAAATGTTGATGAAATGGGAGGGAAAATTTTGGGGTACAACAGTTTCCCCTGTTCAATCTTCTTGAACCTGAAGAGTTAGATTGGCAAGTTTGCCTTTCGCGACTCGAGGGTAAAAGGAGATTGGACACTAGAGTGCCCTGAAATTTGCACTCGCATAGTAGAGTATCAGCAGTGTGATGTCAAGAATGGGCTTATAGATGCCATTTGGAGAGATGGTGGATGGGTTTATAGATGGCGTCTGGAGATGTGACAGAACCTTGTCGGGAATGGGCTTATAGATGCCATTTGGAAGTGTTGATCGCGTAAGAGATTCCTTAGCGAGAACTTGCGTACTTTGAGAAAGGAAGATGGTTTCCTAGCCTGTTACAGGTGTTGATCTTCAAACTCTTCATGCAGATATGCCCTGGCTAGATATAGGTATCGAATCTACAATTAGTTGCTCACAGATGTGCCCTGGCTAGATACAGGAATCGAATCTGGAACTGTTGTCTATAGATACGCCCTGGCTGGATACAGGAATCGAATCTGGAATTGTTGTCTACAGATATGCCCTGGCTGGATACAGGAATCGAATCTGGAATATATCGTCTACATATATGCCCTGGCTGGATACAGAAATCGAATCTGGAATATGTTGCTCACAGATGTGCCCTGGCTAGATACAGGAATCAAATCTGGAATTGGCAAAAGGTTGGTAGAGATAGCTTTCCTGGCTGGATACAGGTCTAAACCTCTGACCTGAGAATGAAAGATAATTTCCTGGCCGGTTACAGGGGTTGATCTTCAAACTCTTCATGCAGATGTGCCCTGGCTAGATACAGGAATCAAATCTACAATCAAATCACTCACAGATGTGCCCTGGCTAGATACAGGAATGGAATCTGGAATTGTGACAGTTGATAGTAATCATCTTTGGATTGACCTTTTCCTGAAAAAGGCAAAACATCAGTTGTATGCAATGTCATGATGTATGAGATGCATGATGTCATGATGTTTTCAAGAATGAATGAGATTGTGTTGTATGCACTTTATCATGTATGTATGAAATGTGAAACGTCCATGAATGTATTTTCGTCTAGGAAAATAAATCCTTGACAAGTGCCAGGAACTTCTGGAATCCTGGGCTGATGTTGAAGAGTGGAGTTCTTCGCTTCCGCTGGGGATGATGGTTGCAAGAATAAACCGGTAGGAGAAGATGACTCCGTTGGGGAATAAACTTGGCGGAGAGATTACTCTGAGGGGAATAAAATAGGTGAAGAGATTACTCTGCGGGGTATTACTCTGTGGGAAGAGATACTTTGCTGAGGTTTTGATGAGAGCTCCATTGGGGATTCCACTGATATGTTATACTGGGGAATTTGTTGAACTCCGCTGGAGATAGGAAGAACTTCGCCAAGGACGAGCTTTCCGTGGTAATTAGCTGAGGATAACCCGGTTATACCCTGGTGGGGAAATAACCTTTGAATGAAACCTGGGAGACGCGCTCGTACTCTGCAGGTGATAAGCTTCCAGAATCTACTGGGGATAAGCTTCAAGACCTGCTGGGGATATGGATTCCACTCTCCTGGGGAAATCTTTGGTCTGTACTAGGGAATGGTCCCATTGGGGTATCTGTATTCCGCCGGGGAACATTATTAGATTAAGACTGCCGGGGATGCTTGTTTGAGGAATGTCTATACTCTGCTTGGGAATGTTGAGATCTTCGGGGGATACCAAACTTCCTTAAGGCTGACAGTAGACTAACTCTGCTTGAGGAGAGTATCGCTGACTTGCTAGGGATACTGTGCCTTGTCTAGGGATGATGGGAGACCAACTCTTCTTGGGGAGAGTATTGCTGAATCTTGCCTTACTCTGCGGGGAGTGAAGGTACCTTGGTTATGTTCTTCAGCTGAACTTACCTTGGTACCTTGGCGGACAGAGTAACTAGATTTCTTAGATAATTCTAAATTGTCCCTGTTTCTGATGTCATCTGTAATTAGTCCTTTGTTTCGCATGCAAATATTTATGAGTTATCAATTAATGTCAAATGCATATATCTAAAATGATCATTGGACGTTCTTCGCAAAACAAAACAGATAAAGGAAAAACAAATGGGTAATTTGTCTGAAAAATTGAACTTGTATTGATTTTGAAATTTGCCTGTAAATAGGCGTTTTATGTACAGGAGGCTGACGTCCTAGTAAGAGAACGCCGCTGAACAGCATAAAGTTTATACAATTCTGAAAAGGAAAGAAAACAGTTATGTGAAAAATAATCCCACTGGGTTCCAACTCTGCTATCGCCTTTATGTCTTCAAATGTCTCATCGCTTTGCTGCTTAGTTGAAGATGAAGCTGATTGATTGTGTCGTCTGAGCCCGATAGTTGATGCCGAATTCTGGATGCGAGGTGACCCAATGAGACATAGTATTACGCTTTATCCCTAACTTTTGCCTGGACCGCCCTTTCGGGTTTTCAGTCCACCGGGATACCCATTTTTTCCCAAGCCACCTTTTCAGGTTTTCGACTTGCCGGGTGTACAGATTTTTTTTAATTTTCATCCCTTACTTTTTCCCAAACCCTTTTGGTTCGCCGGGAAGCCCTTATTTTTGCCTAGGTGTGTCAACCTAGCGGGTCTTTAATTCATGCGTAGTATCTTTTTACTATGTCTGCATTGGCGGGGTGAGGAAGGTCGTCACCATCCATGGTGGTTAGAATCATGGCTCCTCCTGAGAAGATATGTTTAACCACAAATGGCCCTTCGTACGTAGGGGTCCATTTGCCCCTGGGATCACCTTGAGGTAGAATGATGCGCTTGATTACCAGGTCCCCAACTTGATACTCTTGTCGTCTGACCTTCTTGTTAAATGCCCTGATCATCCGTTTCTGGTACGTCTGACCATGACAAATAGCAGTGAGTCTCTTTTCGGCGATTAGGTTCAATTGATCAAGCCGAGTCTGGATCCAGTCATCTTCTCTCAAACCTGCATCCTTCATTATCCGGAGAGAGGGTATCTGGACTTCAATAGGCAAGACTGCCTCCATGCCATAGACCAAGGAAAAGGGAGTTGCCCCTGTTGACGTCCGTGCTGAGGTACGGTACCCATGAAGAGCAAACGGTAACATTTCGTGCCAATCTTTATAGGTCACTGTCATCTTCTGCACAATCTTCTTGACGTTTTTATTAGCTGCTTCTACAGCCCCATTCATCTTCGGCCGGTAGGGAGAAGAATTGTGGTGCTGTATCTTGAATTGCTCGCAGAGCTCAGTGATCATCTTGTTGTTAAGATTGGTACCATTGTCTGTAATGATCCTCTTAGGTACACTGTATCGACAGATCAAGTTGTGCCGAATGAACCGTGCCACGACGCCCTTGGTTACGGTAGCATAGGAAGCCGCTTCGACCCACTTTGTGAAGTAATCAATCGCCACCAGGATGAAGCGGTGCCCGTTGGATGCCGTAGGTCTGATTTCGCCGATCATATCAATGCCCCACATTGCAAAAGGCCAAGGTGCTGTCAAGACGTTCAGAGGAACCAGAGGAATGTGTACCTTATCAGCGTAGATCTGGCATTTATGACAAGTCCGAGAATGCTGATAACAGTCGGCTTCCATTGTGGACCAGAAATATCCTGCCCTAAGGATTTTCTTCGCCATGGTATGTCCACTGGAATATGTTCCGAAGGTACCTTCATGTAGCTCCGCCATGATCCTTTCTGCTTCAGTCTTATCCACACAACGCAGTAAGGTTGAATCATGGTTTCGCTTGTAGAGGATGTCATTGCTGAGGAAGAACTTTGCAGCGAATCTTCTCAGGAACTTCTTGTCATTAACAGATGCACCTTCGGGGTATTCTTGAGCTTCCAAGTACCTCTTCACTTCATGATACCAGGGTTTTTCTGTTACCTCTTCGGTCCCGAGATCGCAGCAATGTGCAGGTTCATCCAACTTCCAGATAATGATCTGGGGCGCTTCGTTGTCCCATTTGACTTTGAACATAGAAGACATCGTAGCCAACGCGTCCGCTAACTGATTCTCCTCTCTTGGGAAGTGTTCAAAAGTTATCTCCTCAAAGGGGGGAATCAACGACAACACATACTCTTTGTAAGGAATAAGATTCGGGTGTTTCGTATCCCACTCGCCTTTGACCTGATTGATCAAAAGAGCGGAATCTCCGAATACACTCAGAAACTTGATCCTTAAGTCAATTGTAGCTTGAAGACCTATGATACATGCCTCATACTCCGCCATGTTGTTGGTGCAGTTGAAACATAGTCGGGCGGTGAGTGGAGTATGAGTGCCTTTAGGGGATATGATCACGGTGCCGATACCATTACCCAAAGCGTTCAAGGCTCCGTCAAAGTTCATAGACCATCGGGATCCTTCCTCAGGTCCTTCATCCGGTCCAGGTACTTCACAATCAGTCACTACCATGATGTCCTTGTCTGGAAAATCAAAGTTCATGGACTGGTAATCGTCCACTGCCTGGTGCGCCAAATGGTCTGCCAATACACTCCCCTTGATTGCTTTTTGAGTCGTGTACTGGATGTCATATTCTGTCAAGATCATCTGCCATCTTGCTATTCTTCCGGACAAGGCGGGCTTTTCGAATATATACTTGATTGGGTCCATTTTTGAAATCAACAGAGTAGTGTGAGTCAACATATATTGTCTCAGCCGACGAGCAGCCCATACCAAAGCGCAACAAGTTTTCTCGAGCAGTGAGTATCGGGTCTCACAGTCGGTAAACTTTTTGCTAAGGTAATAAATTGCGTGTTCTTTTCGGCCAGACTCGTCATGCTGCCCCAGCACACACCCCATTGAGTTGTCCAGTACTGTCAAGTATAAGATTAGAGGTCTCCCTTCAACCGGTGGCATAAGAATGGGTGGTTCTTGGAGATACTCTTTGATCTTTTCGAAAGCGGCCTGACATCCATCATTCCGACGTACCACTTGATCTTTCTTCAGCAGTTTGAAGATTGGTTCACAGGTAGCAGTTAGATGTGAGATGAATCAGGCAATATAGTTCAAACGTCCTAGAAAGCCTCTGACTTCTTTCTCTGTCCTGGGGGCTAGCATCTCTTGTATGGCTTTCACCTTGGCAGGATCCACTTGAATACCCTTGTCGCTTACGATGAAGCCTAGCAATTTTCCTGATCTCACCCCAAAGGTGCATTTGTTTGGGTTCAACCTCAGCTTGTACAACTTCAGACGGTCAAACAGCTTCTGTAGATGGTCAAGATGTTCCTCCTCAGTTTGAGACCTTGCTATCATATCATCAACGTATACTTTAATCTCATGATGGATCATGTCATGAAATAAAGCAACCATGGCACGTTGGTAGGTTGCCCCAGCATTTTTCAACCCAAAAGGCATGACCTTGTAACAAAAGGTTCCCCACTAAGTAACAAAGGTGGCCTTTTCCATGTCTTCAGGAGCCATCTTGATCTGATTATAACCGGAGAAACCGTCCATGAAGGAGAATACTTTATGCTGAGCAGTATTGTCAACCAGAACGTCGATATGAGGCAGAGAGAAATCATCCTTGGGGCTCGCCCTGTTCAAATCCCTGTAATCAACACACATTCGGACCTTACCATCCTTCTTCTGCACCGGAACCACGTTGGCAACCCACTGAGGGTAAGAAGTTACTTCTAGAAATCTGACATCAAATTGTTTCATAACCTCAGCTTTGATTTTCTCGGACATTTTGGGACGCATACGGCGGACCTTTTGTTTTACCGGAGGGCAATTTTCCTTGGTAGGCAGGTGATGAACCATGATGTCGGTATCCAACCCAGGCATGTCTTCGTAAGACCATGCAAAGATTTCCACATAGTCATGCAACATCTGAATCAACCGTTGTTTCACACTGAGCTCTAAATTGGCACCAATCTTGACTTCCTTTCTGTCTGTCTCAGTACCCAGATTTACCGTTTCCACTGGCTCTTCATGTGGCTGAATGGCCCTCTCTTCCTGGAGTAGCAGTCTTGCAAGTTCACTAGGCACTTCGCAATCATCTTTACCTTCGTCTTCGGCTAAGTTGATCGGATTTTCGAAGTCATAACTGGCAGTAGCAGAGTCGTTACCAGTGAGATCCAGAGTGGATTGGAACCTGTGCAAGATTTTGAAATGCAACAAACGTCCAATGTTTTGATTAATGATATATGAAAATGTCATACAAAAGCCCTCACAAATGGAGCCACGGTGCCCCGGGTAGGACACCGAGCCATAAAAGTTTCAACATATTGTTTCTTACAAATTGAAAACAAAAGAGTTCATTACTGAGTGACAAAAGTAATAGGTGTGAAGTCTTTGGCAGTCCAGTTGCTTGGTCCACCGTCGGTTGTTGGGTAGATCCAGCTGTCGAATTCAGATTCCTCCACGTCGTCTTCAATAGCATTCACTCCCGGGTTGGTGATGAACACAGGAGGTCTTCCAATTCTTGGTTTACGAACAGCCCTCTGAGCCTCTGCAGTGAAACCCAGACCAAACTTGTCAGTCTTTGGAGTGAAGTCAGGAAGTCGGCCCCAGTTTGCGCAATCACCCTTCTCAATAACAGCCCGGGCATCCTTCAAGGAAGCCATCTTCAAAGGAGGGTCTTCAATCACAGTTTCAGCTGATGCCAATGTCTGAGGCACCTCTTCAAAGTGTTGAAAGGGGGTTTCAATGAATTCCCCATCAATTTCTATGTACCGGAACGAGTTGAGGTGGCTGACCATATACTCTTCTTCCCCTTGCACTGTAACAATCTTCCCTCTGACTGGGTACTTCAGCTTCTGATGTAATGTGGAGGTCACAGCTCCAGCCTTATGGATCCATGGACGACCTAGCAAACAAGAATAGGATGGTCGGATGTCCATCACATAGAAAGTAGAATCAAAAACTTGAGAGCCAACCCTGATTGGAATGTCGACTTCCCCATGTACCATCCTTTTTGAACCGTCAAAGGCTTGGACAACAATGTTACTTGGCTTGAGCTCTAAACCCTCGCAATCCAGCCTGTCTAGAGCCTTCTTGGGCAATACATTCAATGAAGAACCGGTGTCTACCAACACATGGGCAAGAGTAGTGCCCCTGCATTAAATGGAGACATGCAGGGCATCATTATGGTTCTTTCCTTTGGCAGTCAGATCGGCGTCAGAGAAGCCCAAACCATTATCAGCAGTCAAGTTGGCCACACAATCAGTAAATTGATCAGCAGACGTTTCTTGTGGCACATGGGCCGTCTTCAGGAAGGAGATCAGGGCCTTGGCATGGGCCTCTGAACACAACAACAGTGATAGCATAGAAATCTTAGAGGGGGTGTGCCCCAGCTGCTCAACTACATTGAAATCACTTTTCTTGATAATCTTGAGGATCTCTTCCATCTCTTGCTGGGAAGCTTCGATAGTGGTTGTCTTTGGTGCCTCCGTTCGGGCAGGCAAATCAGTAGCAATCCCTTTGCCCCGAGCGTCAGATGACTCGGCAGCATGGGTAGAAACATGAACTTGATTAGGAAGGGAAGAAGGTACACTTGTAGGTGTGATGATAAGAGGTTTCTGAATAGTTGGTGGCGCAATATCTGGCGAGAACAGCCTACCACTGCGAGTAATCTTGGCAGGCCCGGTGATGTTGCTGACACCAGTACTTGTATCAAACTCTTTGTTGTACCCCAAAATTTTCCCTCCCATATTCTTCAAGAAATTGCCAAGTCAAGCTTCAAAATTCCCCAAGGGTTGCACAGTTCAAGGGCCTCCTAAGCAGTCAAAATTAGGGTTTTTGTTCTGATCAAGAAAATGAAGTTTCCAAGGGTCCAATCAAGTCCCACATGCCTATAAATATGGTCAAGCATCCTCATACAAAGTTTCAAGACTTTCAGCACAAAATTGCACAGTCAAAAAACCTAATTGCACTACAGTCAACTGTAGGGGAAAAATGGTCATTTGACAGTCAAAAGTTCAAATTTTTGGTCAACATCTCATTTTTAAGCCACAAACATCATTTGATCAATGCTTGATCATGATTCTCAAAGCTTGGCTCAAAAATCATCAAGATGCAAAAGTTTCCTTATTTGGACAGTTGGAAAAGTCAACTGTAAATTGACCAGGGCATAACTTTCACATGGATTATCAGAAAAATTCCATCCAAAGCTCATTTTGAAGAGAAAGACATTTCCTACAACTCATCTTCATACTTCAAGTCCAAGAAATGCTCTCACAAAAAGTTATCAATTTCAACATTATAGGTCATTTTCAAAAGTCAACAAAAAGGGACTTTAAGTCAAAGTCCATAACTTGAGATTGGTAAATCAAAATGACATGGGACCAAAGGCATTGGTTAGAGGACTCAAAGAAATTTCCAAAATGTCCAAGAACATGAGCAAAGCTTAAAAATTGAGCAAGTTATGCCTTGTGGAAGTTGGGAAATTTTTGGATATTTTGAAAAGTCAACATTGGTTCAAATGACCTAAAATTGCTAATGGGCCTATTTTTCTTCCATAATTCATCATCCAAGGTATGTGCACGACCATTAGGCCCAAAGGGAAGTTTTTCTTCATTTTTTATTTATTTATTTGAATTTTTATTAATAATAATTCATTTAAATCAATTAAATACATGAAAAATAATTAACCTAAGTTTTTCTATCTTTTTATGCATGTTATATCCTCAAGATTTCGTGCCTAGCCAAATATGGAAATAATCAATTGGATTGGTCATGATTTGTATCAAAAAGCATGTGAAAAAGATTTGAAAATCATGTTTAAAAATCAAATATCATATTCATGAATGCAAGAGATTTGGATCAAGTTTTCTAACCCTAATCATTCCTACATATACAAGCAAGCAAGACCTAATGCATTTGACCAAGAAGCTGCGCAAGAGACCAAGCATTGAACTTGAAAATTTTGGCCAAAAACTCAAAACTGAAAACCTAGTTCTAGGACGATTCGAGGCGAGATTCCTATCTCATTAGCTTGCTGAGGCTTCATAGAAGGATTTTGCATCAAAAACCACAAGCTCTCGTGCCCAGAAACGTGAGAACAATCTCATCTGTACCGAAAAATTTTCATACTCGTGCATCTCAATTCATACGCTTTTTGCAATTTTTAACATGTGATTTATATTCCTTATGCAATTCTGATGCTAACCGTGTGGTTTAATTTTGTTTTCATGCCCTATATGAGGATTTGCCATTAGAGACATCTAGGGTTTCCAGGTTTTCAAATTAGGCGTTTCTCGTCCCTGTAAAATTAGGACACATCAATACCATGAACAAAAACAACACGCTTGGACGAAGAGAATGAGACCATCGCGCCAAATTTCTGAGCCCACATGGCCTAATCGCTATTATTAGAATAAGCATGTTTTGAGGGGGTTCAAAACCCCCGTTAAATGTTTGTTGTTTTTTCAGGAAGAACGAAGACGTGAGGAAGACGATGCGTGGCCATCAGTGATTGGCTAGTTCAAAATTTCGCGCTAAAATATCATTAACATTTGGCTTTATTTTATATTGATTGTTTGATATCCAATATACAACACGCGCATTTGGGACGGTTGGCAAGCATAGTGACTGGTAAACTATAGGACCTGGGTTCGAGCCCCAGGTCCTCACCCCCTTTCCATATCTTTTTTCAACTAATGTTCGTATGCAGATTCAACGTGGTAGACGCACCATACACCTTCAAGATCAGGCTGTTCACGTGGCCAATGGATTCAATCAAGGGTTCAGATCTCAAGAACAGGATGCACCCTAGTCAATGCTCCCACACGTTGCATGGAAAAGTCAGCGAGGCCATGCTGATTTGGGCTCAAAGTTGATGGGCTTAACCTCCATATTAAGGGGCAGACCCCCTAGGTTTGCAATTCTTTTTACTTTCTTTATTTTTTTTTATTTTCTATTTTCTTTTTAATTATTGTTTTGTTCAATTAATTTATTATTTTCATAAAAAACATAAAACACCAAAAAATCAGAAAAGAGAAAAAATATAATAAATATTTTATTTTAGTATTTTTATAAATAAATTGTATTAATTAAATTTAGTTATTAAATTAGGTTTAATAGTAATGTTTTCATAATTAATTTAAAATTTGTAGAACTAGGGTTTATGATAATTTTATTCCTTTTTATTTTTCTTCCATAATAATTAAAATATTAAATATTTATTTTTATAATTAAAATGCATGTATATTAATTAGGGTTAATTTCAGGTTTAAGCTTTAATATGCTTTCATAATAAAATAAAAATTGTAGAATTAGGTTTAATTTTAATTAATTCTTTTCCATTAAAATCCTAAAATACTAAAAAATACCAAAAACATTTCCTTTTTTTTTAATTAATTAATTTCACCATTTAATTTAATTTTGCAAAAAGGGTCCAACGCCCTCGTTTTAATTCTTGTTTAATTCGCATATTTATTTTTATTCTTTTTAATATTTATGTATCTCTCCCAAAGCCATGTAATGTTATAATTTCTTGCACTTTATTTTCTTTTAGTTCTTTATTTTTTCTGTTAAATCGGGTTCAAGAAATTTTGGCGATGTGGACCCGCGCCTTTTGTAATAGCTTTAGACTTTTACTTTTCTCGCACTTTAAACTGTTAATCAAGGCATGAAAGAATGTATGGACAAAAATTAAAAAAAAAACGCTAGATCACCAATAACATGACAAAAGACAAAAATATCTGAATCAGACACACAAATCACACACCACCCCTAGGGTACGCCTCACTGTTGCCTTGCCTCGAAAGGTGATCGTCGAGTAGAGGATGTCTTAGTAAGTCCTCATGATCCGGGAACCTGGCATGAGGGTAGCTTCTAAGGTGTCTTCCTATTGCTCTGGTGATCACCATGTCCGAACCTTCGAATTGACCCGAACACCTCCAACGGTGGTGCTACCTACCTCTCAATGGTGAGATGGCACTACTTAAAAGGACATTTACACAGACGAATTCCTTAGGGTAGGTAGACGACTCTAAATACTTGCTCTAATTTCAAAACAAATCAAAAATACTTTTCACACCGACACCTTTTCAAAAAGCTTTCGAAAGCAACTTTTCAAACACTCTTGAGGACTGATACAAGAGTCGAACTGGAATTTTCAAAGAAACTTTTTAAAACCCACATTGAAAAGCAAACAAACCATTTTGAAAACACAAGTGAGCAAGTATCTAAGAGCCCATGGATAACCATGGATAGAAAGGGTGCTAACACCTTCCCTTTCTATAACCTACCTCCCGAACCGAGAGCAATCTCTACAAGGAATTTTTCTGTGCTTTTGTCCTTTCCATTTGGAGAAAATAAAAGACGGTGGCGACTCTTGCTTCCGCGACATTTCGCGAACCAGCATTAAACAGTCAGTTCCAGATCCACCGATCACAGAACTGGCGACTCTGCTGGGGAATCTTTATAAAGTGAGGTGTACCTTAGGGATAGTTCATAACTGTGTCTTCAATTGTTTTCCTTGTGTGCTTTAAATTGTGGGTTGCTTGGGAGTTCTATAGATCCTAACCCGGATCTGGGGGATACCTTCTTAGAAAGTAGCAACAAGGCTGTGAGGGAACTGTGCGGGGTATACCGACATGGTTGAAACAGTCTGCTACGTTGATGTGGCACTTTGGTGTGTACAGGTAACCCTTGAGTTCAGTCAAGGAGAGTACGGGGCCTCCGCATGGTGTCATGAAGCATCAACAGACCTTAGGAACCTTAATTGAACTATCTTGGCCTCTTTAGGGTAGTGAGATAACTGACTTTGGTGCAGTCCGAGGTTGGTTGATACTCGATACTACACTCAATTGAGGGTTGCTTTCCTGGAATATTTCGGTCGCCAGTTCAGTGGCTAAATCGAAACGATGAACAATGAAAGCAATCCCGTGATATTGGGACCCTTAGAACCCGGTTACTTCTAATAGGACAGGTTGAGCCCACCAACTTCAAAAGGGTACTACCCAGACCCCATGCTGGCCTTAAACCTTAAGGGCTTGTCTTGTGTGCCTTGTGTGCCTTACATGTTTGTCTTTGTAAATATCTGTGGTGGGTTTAACCATAGCATCATGACATCATCCAGCATCATATGCATTGACTAACCATTTCAGGGGTTCGAATTTTCATCTTTGTTCTTGTTTTGTAGGACATGGAAACTGTTCGTAGAAAGACAATTCAAATCAGTCTTGTAAGGATCCCTCCTCAGCTTAAGGAGCTTATATCCAGGATTCCCGAGAACTCTTCATTCATTGAAAGACATGGAAGCCTTATCAGCTTGGTCAATACCAACATTGAGGAAGACATGATAAAGGTCTTGTTCCAATTCTTTGACCCTCTGCATCACTGTTTCACCTTCTTGGACTATCAGCTGGTACCTACATTGGAGGAGTTCTCCCGGCTCCTGAAGATCCCTATCCTTGATCAGCTACCCTTCAACGGTACAGAAAAGGAACCCAAGCTTGAAGAGATTGCTAAAGCCTTGCACCTGCAGTCATCTGACCTCAAGGGACATTGGGAAGTTAGAAGTGGTATCAAAGGGTTCTTAGCCAGGTTTCTGTTTGAAAAGGCCCATGAATGTTGGAACTCCCTTGACTTGCAAGCTTTTGAAGAGGTTGTGGCCCTCCTTGTCTATGGTTTGGTGTTGTTCCCTAACCCAGATCAGCTTATTGATATTAGTGCTGTCCAGATCTTTATGTCCAGGAATCCTATACCTACGTTGCTGGGGGACATCCTTCACTCATGTTACACTCGAACCATGAGAAAAAGAGGTGTCCTTATATGTTGCACTCCTCTCCTGGGAAGGTGTTTATTTCGCACCTTCCACAATCAGTTTTGAAGAATGAGCGGGGTTTGAGATGGTCACAACGGTTGATGACTCTTACACATGCGGATATACATTGGTGCCCTCGGTCCAGAGAGGATGTCACTATCATTGATCGTTGCGGGGAGTACCCTAATGTTCCTTTACTTGGAATCAGAGGAGGTATTACTTACAGCCCATGCCTGGCTTGGAGACAGTTTGGTTATGCTCGGAGGGATGGTCCTCATGACATGTTAATTCCTGACATAGTTTTTGACTTCGACAACGATACTCAAGGACTTCGCCAGAGATTTATCAGAGCCTGGAGGATGCCAAGTAGGATAGACAGCAAGACATTGGGGCACAGGAACTCCATCCCGTTGGAACCTTATCTCAAGTGGGTACACGCCCGCTCCCAGAAGTTAGTGATGCCTTATCCTCATATGCTCCCTGTGATCAAAGAGCCAGTCTTGGAAGGAGAAGTGTCCTGCACTATTCAGCACCCTGATATGCCCACATCCTGGGAAGAGATGCAGAAGAGCTGGATCCAGCTTAAGGAAGAACAGAATTCACTTGAGACCAGTCTACATGCCAGTGAAAAGAAGGTCTTGGAGCTCACCCGCCTGTTGCATGAGGAGAGGAATCTCAACACTTACATAGCTCCAAAGAGGATGCGCAGTGTATTTTGGGATTGATTTGCTTTTGTATTATTTTGCCCATGAGGCTTTGATGTACTAAACAATGATTTCCTTAATGATAACGTGTGTTCCTTTTTTTGGTCTACAACAAATTTGAACTTTCGAACCCTTGAATGCATTGCATAAACACATCTCATTCATCATGTGCATAGTAGGTTTTTCCTCTTTTCAGGTTGCTTACAGTTCTTCGCTGTTTATTTAAGCATCATGAATCCCGACTCGTCATCAACTGAGACATCCATCAAAGCTCTTCAGGCGCAAAATGCGTAATTTCAGGAATTAATCAAGGGTTTGGCTCAAGGCCAAGAAGAGTTGAAAGCTCTGCTCCTGAAGAAGGAGAAAAAGAAGAAGAGAAGAACTGTTCTGTTCAACTCGGGCCGAAGGTTTGGCAATGCTCTGCAGCATGAAGAGGCTGGTTCTTCTGTTGGCAAGAGTACTCCTCAGGCAGAAAAAGGTCCTAGTCCGGTAGTCTCTGACAACGAGACTGATTTTGATGAAGAGCAATATCCTCCGGCAGAAGACCGTTACAAGCAGCTGGAAGATAGGTTGAATGCTATGGAAATACAACAGGTACCTGGGCTGGATTTTGGAGATCTGGTATTGTCCACTGGTGTGATTATTCCTCGGAAGTTCAAAGCACCATCTTTCACTAAATATGACGGGGCGTCTTGTCCCAAGCTACATCTCAGGTCCTATGTTCGGAAAATACAACCGTACTCAGCGGATAAGAATTTGTGGATCCACTTCTTCCAGGAGAGTCTTTCAGGGACTCATCTCGAATGGTTCTATCAGCTGGATGGGACCAAGGTTCGTAACTGGGAGGAGTTGGCTACTGCTTTCTATAAGCAGTATCAATATAATGTCGACCTTGCCCCTACACGTACCCAAATCCAGGGTATGTCGTTAGGTTCAAGTGAAGGTTTTAAGGAGTACGCTCAGAAGTGGAGAGACCTGGCTGGCAGGGTGCAGCCACCGTTGACTGATCGGGAGTTGGTAGACATGTTCTTGGGGACCCTATCTGGGCCATTTTTCAACCATCTTATAGGGAATTCGTCTGCAGGGTTCACTGATTTGATTCTGACTGGAGAAAGAATTGAGGCTGGGTTGAAATCTGGAAAGATTCCGAAGGGTGCATCGTCTAGTTCTGAGAAGAAACCCTTCAAAAAGGAGGCTAGTGCTGTATATGGCTCCCGGAGATCAGAAAGATTTGAGCGCCGCCAATCTGTCAGTGCGGTAACGATTGCCAAGCCTGCTACCGCTCCTCGGCCAACCAATCCTCAAAGGGCTGAAAGACCCCGGAGAGAGTTTACCCGTTTGAGCATGACCTTGTCGCAGATCTTACCACAGTTGCTCTCAACCAATTTAGTGACTGTCAGAGAGGCTCCGAAGTTCCCCAATACTACATCTCCTAAGTACAACCCAAATGCTCGCTGTGCTTACCATTCAGATAGCCCGGGGCATTCTACTGATGACTGTTGGGCACTAAGGAGTAAGGTGCAAGACCTTATTGACGCAAAGGAAATACAGTTTGAAGCGCCTGAGAGGCCAAATGTGGTTACTGCTCCTATGCCCCAGCATGGAGTAAATGCTGTTGACGAAGATGTTTACGCTGTTTCGGTGGATGATCTAGCCACTCCTCTGAAGATTGTCAAGAAGAACCTACTGCTGGCCGGTTTATTTCTGGGTTGCAGTGAGGGTTGCCTGTTCTGTGTTGTGTCCCTATCTGGTTGTCCCTTGCTGAAGTTAGGCATCCAAAGCCTAATGGATAGCAAGGAGATTCTGTTTAAGAAGTCTGTTGTTCAGTTGGTTCCTGTGGAAGAAGTTTCTGTGGTTACCATCTTCAATAATCCAATCAAGGCTCTCCCGAAGAAGCCTATTCAAATCATGACTGTTGCACCTGTGGTTATCACTGTTCCGGGGCCTCTTCCCTACGTATCTGATAAAGCTGTCCCCTGGAATTACGGGGCAGAGGTGTATGTGAATGGGGTCAAACAAGAATTCAACACTGGCGCCAGCATCTGTGATATCACTGGCCCAGCCAAGGTTACCCGCAGTGGCAGGCTCTTCTCGCCTGATATTGCACCGCCTGCTGCTCGAAGACCACTCCTTATAACTCCTACAAGTGTACCTGTTCCTATTGTTGATCAAGTTATTTCTCCTGCTGCCGAGTCATCCAATCCTCGGGGCAAAGGAATTGAAGTTGAGCCTGCCCAGATGTAGGCACCTATACCTATAACTGCTGAAGCCTCCCAACAAGAAATGGAGGAGATTCTAAAGATAATAAAGAAGAGTGACTTCAATGTTGTGGAGCAGCTGGGGCACACGCCCTCCAAGATCTCCATGCTCTCTTTATTGCTGTGCTCCGAGGCCCATGTTAAGGCCTTAATCTCGTTCCTCAAGACGGCCCATGTGCCACAGGAGACTTCTGCAGTCCAGTTCACTGATTGTGTAGCAAATCTGACAGCAGACAATGGCTTGGGTTTCTCAGATGTTGACCTGACTGCGAAGGGAAGAGACCATAATGATGCCCTGCATGTCTCTATCGAATGCAGGGGCACTACGCTGGCACATGTATTGGTGGATACTGGTTCGTCCTTGAATGTTCTACCAAAGAAGGCTTTAGATCGCTTGGATTGTGAAGGCCTGGAACTGAAACCCAGCAATATCATCGTCAGGGCCTTTGACGGTTCAAAAAGGATGGTTCATGGAGAGGTTGACATTCCGATTCGTGTGGGATCCCAGGTGTTTGACTCTACATTTTATGTGATGGATATCCGTCCGTCGTACTCTTGTCTACTGGGTCGACCTTGGATACATAAGGCTGGGGCAGTGACCTCTACCCTGCACCAGAAGCTGAAGTACCCCGTCAGAGGGAAGATCGTCACTGTGCCAGGAGAGGAGGAGTATATGGTAAGCCACCTGAATTCCTTCAGATACATTGAGATGGATGGGGAGTTTATTGAAACCCCCTTTCAGCATTTCGAGGAGGTGCTTCCAATTGCAGCAGCAGCAGAAACAGCAGCAGAAGAAAATGTTCCTTTGAAGATGGCTTCCCTGAAGGATGCCCGGGTTGTGGTTCAAAAAGGTGAATGTGCTAACTGGGGCAGGCTTCCAGACTTTACACAGAAAACTGATAAATTTGGGCTGGGTTTTACTGCAGAGGGTCAGAAGGCTATGCGGAAGGCGAAGATCAGAAGACCTCCTGTGTTCATTACAAATCCAGGAGTGAATGCTGTTGGGGAAGACAACGAAGTGGATGAAGCAGAATTCAATAGCTGGATCTACCCGACGACCGAAGGCGGATTGAACAATTGGATTGCCAAAGACCATACTCCTGTTACCTTTGTGACGCAGTAATAAATTTCTTTGTTTCGTTATTTGTAATAAACAATAAATAAACTCTATGGCCCGGTGTCTTACCCGAGGCACCGTGGTTTCATTTGTGAGGGCATATAAATTGTCATTTCATATATCATGAATGAAAATCTTGGACGTTTTCTCGCATTGCAAATCTTATGCTCCTTTCCTGTCTTTATTTCCTTTACATATATTTCAAAACAGCTGTATTTACACACACACTCACTCATACAGGTTTCAATCCACTCTGGATCTCACTGATAATGACTCTGCTACTGCCAATTATGACTTAGAAAATCCGATCAACTTAGCCGAAGACGAAGGTGAAGATGATTGCGAAGTGCCTGGCGAGCTTGCAAGACTGTTACTTCAGGAAGAGAGGGCAATTCAACCCCATGAAGATCCAGTGGAAACAATAAACTTGGGTACTGAGGCAGACAGGAAAGAGGTAAAGATTGGTGCCAACCTAGAGCTCAGCGTGAAGCAACGGTTGACTCAGATGCTACATGATTATATGGAGGTCTTTGCCTGGTCCTACGAAGACATGCCCGGGTTGGATACCGATATTGTGGTCCATCACTTGCCAACTAAGGAAGACTGCCCTCCGGTTAAGCAAAAGGTCCGCCGGATGCGTCCAGAGATGTCTGAAAAGATTAAAGCCGAGGTGATGAAGCAGTTTGATGCTGGGTTCCTTGCAGTGACTTCTTACCCTCAGTGGGTTGCTAATGTGGTGCCGGTACCAAAGAAAGACGGTAAGGTCAGAATGTGTGTCGACTACAGGGATCTGAACAGGGCCAGCCCCAAGGATGACTTCCCCCTACCCCACATTGATGTCCTTGTTGATAATACAGCTCAACACAAGGTGTTCTCTTTCATGGATGGATTTTCAGGTTACAATCAGATAAAGATGGCACCTGAAGACATGGAAAAGACTACATTTGTTACTCAGTGGGGCACCTTCTTCTACAAGGTCATGCCTTTTGGACTTAAGAATGCTGGGGCAACCTACCAACGTGCCATGGTTGCTTTATTTCATGATATGATCCATCATGAGATAGAAGTGTATGTTGACGACATGATCGCAAGGTCCCAGACTGAGGAAGAGCACCTAGATCATCTGCAGAAGTTGTTTGACCGGTTGAAACTGTACAAGCTGAGGTTAAACCCGAACAAGTGCACTTTCGGGGTAAGATCTGGAAAGTTGCTAGGCTTCGTGGTAAGTGACAAGGGAATTCAAGTGGACCCTGCTAAGGTCAAAGCTATTCAAGAGATGCCAGTTCCTAGGACAGAGAAGGAAGTCAGAGGCTTTTTAGGACGCCTGAATTACATTGCTCGCTTCATCTCACACCTAACTGCTACCTGTGAGCCAATCTTCAAGCTGCTGAAGAAAGATCAGGTAATACGTTGGAACGATGAATGTCAGGCTGCTTTCGACAGAATCAAGGAGTCTCTCCAAGAACCGCCTATCCTTATGCCACCGGTTGAAGGGAGACCTCTGATACTATATCTAACAGTGCTTGACAACTCAATGGGGTGTGTGCTGGGGCAGCATGACGAGTCTGGCCGAAAAGAGCATGCTATTTATTACCTTAGCAAAAAGTTTACCGACTGTGAGACCCGATACTCACTGCTTGAGAAAACTTGCTGCGCTTTGGTATGGGCTGCTCGCCGGCTGAGACAGTATATGCTGACTCATACTACCTTGTTGATCTCAAAGATGGATCCTATAAAGTACATATTCGAAAAGCCTGCTCTGTCTGGGAGAATTGCAAGATGGAAAATGATCTTGACGGAATACGACATTCAGTACACGACCCAGAAATCCATCAAGGGAAGTGTATTGGCAGACCACTTGGCACATCAGGCCGTAGATGACTATCAGTCAATGAACTTCGAGTTTCTGGATGAAAGCATCATGATAGTAACTGATTGTGAAGTACCTGGACCGGATGAAGGACCTGAGGAAGGATCCCGATGGTCTATGCACTTTGACGGAGCCTCCAATGCTTTGGGTAACGGTATCGGCGCCATAATCATATCACCTCAAGGCACTCATACTCCACTCACTGCCCGACTATGTTTCAATTGTACCAACAACATGGCGGAGTATGAGGCGTGCATCATGGGTCTTCAAGCTGCGATCGATCTAAGGATCAAGTTTCTGAGTGTCTTCGGAGATTCCGCTCTTGTGATCAATCAGATCAAAGGAGAGTGGGATACGAAACATCCGAATCTTATCCCTTACAGAGAATGTGTGTTGACCCTGATCCCCCACTTTACAGAGATAACCTTTGAGCACTTTCCAAGAGAAGAGAATCAGATGGCGGACGCGTTAGCTACAATGTCTTCTATGTTCAAGGTCAAATGGGATAATGAGGCTCCCCGGATCATCATCTGGAAACTGGACGAACCGGCATACTGTTGCGATCTCGAGACCGAATTGGTGACTGAGAAGCCTTGGTACCATGAGGTGAAGAGATATTTAGAAGCTCAGGAATACCCTGAAGGTGCATCTGTCAACGATAAGAAGTTCCTGAGAAGGTTCGCGGAAAAGTTCTTCCTTAGCAACGGCATCTTGTACAAGCAAAACCATGATTCAACCTTACTGCGTTGTGTGGATAAGACTGAAGCAGAAAGGATCATGGAAGAGCTACATGAAGGGACCTTTGGTACACATTCCAGTGGGAACACTATGGCTAAGAAGATCCTTCGGGCAGGAGATTACTGGTCCACAATGGAAGCTGACTGTTACCAACATTCTCGGACATGCCATAAGTGTCAGATTTATGCAGACAAGGTGCATGTTCCTCCAGTCCCCCTGAATGTTCTGACTGCG
Source organism: Vicia faba (assembly GCA_948472305.1). Lineage (NCBI taxonomy): Eukaryota > Viridiplantae > Streptophyta > Magnoliopsida > Fabales > Fabaceae > Vicia > Vicia faba. The sequence goes on along the minus strand of OX451735.1, from coordinate 670,719,925 downwards.
CCTTGGCCGTTTGCAATGTGGGGTATAGACATGATCGGCGAGATTAAACCTACGGCATCTAATGGGCATCGCTTCATCCTAGTAGCGATTGATTACTTTACGAAGTGGGTCGAAGCAGCATCCTATGCTACGGTAACCAAGACTGTTGTGGCACGGTTCATTCGGCATAATCTGATTTGTCGGTACGGCGTCCCTGAGAGAGTTATTACAGACAATGGTACCAATCTGAATAACAAGATGATCGCTGAGCTCTGCGAACAGTTCAAGATACAGCACCACAATTCTTCTCCTTACAGACCGAAGATGAATGGGGTTGTAGAAGCAGCAAATAAAAACATCAAGAAGATCGTGCAGAAGATGACAGTGACTTATAAAGATTGGCACGAGATGTTACCGTTTGCTCTACACGGGTATCGTACCTCAGCTAGGACGTCAACCGGGGCAACTCCTTTCTCTCTGGTTTATGGTATGGAGGCAGTCTTACCGATAGAAGTGCAAATACCCTCTCTCCGGATAATGAAGGATGCAAATCTGAATGAAGATGATTGGATCCAGACACGACTTGATCAGCTCAACCTCATTGATGAAAAGAGACTTGCTGCTATCTGTCATGGTCAGACGTATCAGAAACGGATGATCAGGGCGTTTAACAAAAAGGTCAGACCACAAGAATATCAAGTTGGGGATCTGGTAATCAAGCGAATCAACCTTCCTCAGAGTGATCCAAGGGGCAAATGGACCCCTACATACGAAGGGCCATTTGTGGTTAAGCAGGTGTTCTCAGGAGGAGCCATGATTCTAACCAACATGGATGGTGACGACCTTCCTCACCCCGCCAATGCAGACATAGTAAAAAGATACTACGCATGAAAAAAGACCCGCTAGGCTGACATGCCTAGGCAAAAATTAGGGCTTCCCGGCGAACCAAAAGGGTTCGGGCAAAATGAAGGGATGAAATGGAAAAATCTATACACCCGGCAAGTCGAAAACCTGAAAAGGCGGCTTGGGAAAAAATGGGTATCCCGGTGGACTGAAAACCCAAAAGGGCCGTCCAGGCAAAAATTAGGGATAAAAGCGTAATACTATGTCTCATTGGATCACTTTGCATCCAGAATCCGGTATCTACATCAAGTTCAGACGACATCGATCAGTCAGCTTCACCTTTAACCAAGGTCATCAAGTGATGAGACGCTCGGAGTTATAAAGGCAATAGCAGAGTTGGAACCCAGTGGGATCATTCATATTTCACACAGCTGTTTTATTTTCTTTTGTACAAAATTTGTATAAACTCTTTGGCTCGGCGGCGTTCTCTTACTAGGACGTCAGCCTCTTGTACACAAAACGCCTATTTGCAGGCCATTCAAAAATTAATACAAATATACTTTTCAGTTAAAAGTGCCAATTGTTTTTCTTTTCTGCTTTGTTTTACGAAGAACGTCCAAGGTTCAATTTGTGATATATGCATTGACAATAATTTTCTAACTCATAAATATTTGCATACGAAACAAAGGATTAATTACAGGTAACATTAGAAACAGGGGCAATAAAGAGTTGTCTGAGCAATCTAATTGTTCCGTCCTCCAAGGTACCAAGGTAGGTTCAGCTAAAGAATACAACCGGCATATCTTAATTCCCGAGAGAGTGAGTCAGCAAGTCAGTGCACTCTTCCTCAAGCAAAGTTATCAAATCTTAAGGAAGTTGGGTATCCTCCAGCAGATCTCAACATTTCCCAGCAGCATATATATCCTTAACAAGCATCCCCGACAGTCTTGGCCTAAAGATTGTTCCCCGGCGGTATATCGAACATTCAAAGGAATCACTTTCCCCGCAATTCAAAACTTCCCTGAGAGAGTCCAATCTAGTTCCCCAGGAAAGTTGGAATCCATTTCCCCCAAGCAATAAGCTTATCCCCAGTAGATTCTGGAAGCTTATCCTCGCATAGCACGAACGCGTCGCCCGACTTTATTCAAAGAGTTATTTCCTTACAAGGATATAACTGGGTTATCCTCAGCCAAAAGCCACGGAAAGGTCGTCGTCAACACAGTTTCTTCTTATCCCCAACGAAGTCTATCAACACTTCCGACACAACAAGGGTATCCCCAACAAGTTATTATCAGCATTCCAGCAAAGTATCTCTCTCCCCACAAAGTGTTGCTCCCCAGCAAGATCACTAGAGTACTTTTCTCCCCGCAGAGTTATCATTCGCCAAGTTTATTCCCCAACGGAGTTATCTTCTCCTACCGGTATTCTTGCAACTATCATCCCCAGCAGAAGCAAAATCTATTCTCCAACGTCAGCCCAGGAGTGACTTCCCGGCACCCGTCAAGGATCTATTTTCCTAGACGAAAATATGCATTCCTAAAACATCACATACATCATTATAGCATGCATATACGCATCATATCTTACAAATCTCATTTATGTTGAGAACATCATTGCTTGGTCCATATCATGCATTGCATATGACTGACCTTTGCCTTTCAGGAAAGATTCAGTTAAATTCTCAATCATATTTCAAGATCTAGACCGGTTCAGTTAATCGACTCCAAAGATTTCTTATCCAGTCCAAGGCCTTCTCTAGTCCAGCTAAATCGACCCCAAACAGATTTTTCTGATGAAGACTCAGTAGAAGTTATCAGGTTTTTCTCAAACGTCCGCTTTTGAGATTATAATTTCCTATGGTTCTCTCCCCAACGGTGCGGAGATGATAATTCCATCCCAGGTTTTTCTCAAACGTCCGCTTTTGAGATTATAATTTCCTATGGTTCTCTCCCCAACGGTGCGGAGATGATAATTCCATCCCAGGTTTTTCTCAAACGTCCGCTTTTGAGATTATAATTTCCTATGGTTCTCTCCCCAACGGTGCGGAGATGATAATTCCATCCCAGGTTTTTCTCAAACGTCCGCTTTTGAGATTATAATTTCCTATGGTTCTCTCCCCAATCCTGCGGAGACGATAATTCCATTTCAGGTTTTTCTCAAACGTCCGCTTTTGAGATTATAATTTCCTATGGTTCTCTCCCCAACGGTGCGGAGATGATAATTCCATCCCAGGTTTTTCTCAAACGTCCGCTTTTGAGATTATAATTTCCTATGGTTCTCTCCCCAATCCTGCGGAGACGATAATTCCATTTCAGGTTTTTCTCAAACGTCCGCTTTTGAGATTATAATTTCCTATGGTTCTCTCCCCAACGGTGCGGAGATGATAATTCCATCCCAGGTTTTTCTCAAACGTCCGCTTTTGAGATTATAATTTCCTATGGTTCTCTCCCCAACGGTGCGGAGACGATAATTCCACTCCAGGTTTTTCTCAAACGTCCGCTTTTGAGATTATAATTTCCTATGGTTCTCTCCCCAATGCTGCGGAGACGATAATTCCGTTCCAGGTTTTTCTCAAACGTCCGCTTTTGAGATTATAGTTTCCTATGGTTCTCTTCCCGATCCTGCGGAGGTGGTAATCCCAAGATTCTCTCAACGTTTGCTGTCGAGGTTAAGGTCACCCAGGATTCTCTCACCGTCCCTGTTGAGGTAGTAACTATCCCTAGTTCATTCATCGCCGTTTGAAGCTCCAGATCCAGCTCCTATAACCAGTCAGGACATATCTATACAAAGCATCGGAAAACCAGCTCCTACAGCATGTCAGGTACTCATTTTTCCTTTTGCAGGTACGCAGATTCTCGCTAAGGAATCTCTTACGCGATCAACATCCAGATGGAATCTATAAGCCCATCATCCTATCCTTCAATCTCTAAATGGAATCTATAAGCCCATCCCATCATCACACTGCTACTATGTGAGTGCAAATTTCTAGGCACTCTAGTGTTCAATCATCTTCTACCCTCGGATTACGAAAGGCACGTCAGCCAATCTGCATCCTCAGGTCTAAGAAGATTGAACAGGGGCAACTGTTGTACCCCAAAATTTGCCCTCCCATATTCTTCAAGAAATTGCCAAGTCAAGCTTCAAAATTCCCCAAGGGTTGCACAGTTCAAGGGCCTCCTAAGCAGTCAAAATTAGGGTTTTTGTTCTGATCAAGAAAATGAAGTTTCCAAGGGTCCAATCAAGTCCCACATGCCTATAAATATGGTCAAGCATCCTCATACAAAGTTTCAAGACTTTCAGCACAAAATTGCACAGTCAAAAAACCTAATTGCACTACAGTCAACTGTAGGGGTAAAATGGTCTTTTGACAGTCAAAAGTTCAAATTTTTGGTCAACATCTCATTTTGAAGCCACAAACATCATTTGATCAATGCTTGATCATGATTCTCAAAGCTTGGCTCAAAAATCATCAAGATGCAAAAGTTTCGTTATTTGGACAGCTGGAAATGTCAACTGTAAATTGACCAGGGAATAACTTTCACATGTTTTATCAGAAAAATTCCATCCAAATCTCATTTTGAAGAGAAAGACATTTCCTACAACTCATCTTCATACTTCAAGTCCAAGAAATGCTCTCACAAAAAGTTATCAATTTCAACATTATAGGTCATTTTCAAAAGTCAACAAAAAGGGACTTTAAGTCAAAGGCCATAACTTGAGATTGGTAAATCCAAATGACATGGGACCAAAGGCATTGGTTATAGGACTCAAAGGCCTTTCCAAAATGTCCAAGAACATGAGCAAAGCTTAAACATTGAGCAAGTTATGCCTTGTGGAAGTTGGGAAATTTTTGGATATTTTGAAAAGTCAACATTGGTTCAAATGACCTAAAATTGCTAATGGGCCTATTTTTCTTCCATAATTCATCATCCAAGGCATGTGCACGACCATTAGGCCCAAAGGGATGTTTTTCTTCATTTTTTATTTATTTATTTGAATTTTTATTAATAATAATTCATTTAAATCAATTAAATACATGAAAAATAATTAACCTAAGTTTTTCAATCTTTTTATGCATGTTATATCCTCAAGATTTCGTGCCTAGCCAAATATGGAAATAATCAATTGGATTGGTCATGATTTGTATCAAAAAGCATGTGAAAAAGATTTGAAAATCATGTTTAAAAATCAAATATCATATTCATGAATGCAAGAGATTTGGATCAAGTTTTCTAACCCTAATCATTCCTACATATACAAGCAAGCAAGACCTAATGCATTTGACCAAGAAGCTGCGCAAGAGACCAAGCATTGAACTTGAAAATTTTTGCCAAAAACTCAAAACTGAAAACCTAGTTCTAGGACGATTCGAGGCGAGATTCCTATCTCATTAGCTTGCTGAGGCTTCATAGAAGGATTTTGCATCAAAAACCACAAGCTCTCGTGCCCAGAAACGTGAGAACAATCTCATCTGTACCGAAAAATTTTCATACTCGTGCATCTCAATTCATACGCTTTTTGCAATTTTTAACATGTGATTTATATTCCTTATGCAATTCTGATGCTAACCGTGTGGTTTAATTTTGTTTTCATGCCCTATATGAGGATTTGCCATTAGAGACATCTAGGGTTTCCAGGTTTTCAAATTAGGCGTTTCTCGTCCCTGTAAAATTAGGACACATCAATACCATGAACAAAAACAGCACGCTTGGACGAAGAGAATGAGACCATCGCGCCAAATTTCTGAGCCCACATGGCCTAATCGCTATTATTAGAATAGGCATGTTTTGAGGGGGTTCAAAACCCCCGTTAAATGTTTGTTGTATTTTCAGGAAGAACGAAGACGTGAGGAAGACGATGCGTGGCCATCAGTGATTGGCTAGTTCAAAATTTCGCGCTAAAATATCATTAACATTTGGCTTTATTTTATATTGATTGTTTGATATCCAATATACAACACGCGCATCTGGGACGGTTGGCAAGCATAGTGACTGGTAAACTATAGGACCTGGGTTCGAGCCCCAGGTTCTCACCCCCTTTCCATATCTTTTTTCAACTAATGTTCGTATGCAGATTCAACGTGGTAGACGCACCATACACCTTCAAGATCAGGCTGTTCACGTGGCCAATGGATTCAACCAAGGGTTCAGATCTCAAGAACAGGATGCACCCTAGTCAATGCTCCCACACGTTGCATGGAAAAGTCAGCGAGGCCATGCTGATTTGGGCTCAAAGTTAATGGGCTTAACCTCCATATTAAGGGGCAGACCCCCTAGGTTTGCAATTCTTTTTACTTTCTTTATTTTTTTTTATTTTCTATTTTCTTTTTAATTATTGTTTTGTTCAATTAATTTATTATTTTCATAAAAAACATAAAACACCAAAAAATCAGAAAAGAGAAAAAATATAATAAATATTTTATTTTAGTATTTTTATAAATAAATTGTATTAATTAAATTTAGTTATTAAATTAGGTTTAATAGTAATGTTTTCATAATTAATTTAAAATTTGTAGAACTAGGGTTTATGATAATTTTATTCCTTTTTATTTTTCTTCCATAATAATTAAAATATTAAATATTTATTTTTATAATTAAAATGCATGTATATTAATTAGGGTTAATTTCAGGTTTAAGCTTTAATATGCTTTCATAATAAAATAAAAATTGTAGAATTAGGTTTAATTTTAATTAATTCTTTTCCATTAAAATCCTAAAATACTAAAAAATACCAAAAACATTTCCTTTTTTTTAATTAATTAATTTCACCATTTAAATTAATTTTGCAAAAAGGGTCCAACGCCCTCGTTTTAATTCTTGTTTAATTCGCATATTTATTTTTATTCTTTTTAATATTTATGTATCTCTCCCAAAGCCATGTAATGTTATAATTTCTTGCACTTTATTTTCTTTTAGTTCTTTATTTTTTCTGTTAAATCGGGTTCAAGAAATTTTGGCGATGTGGACCCGCGCCTTTTGTAATAGCTTTAGACTTTTACTTTTCTCGCACTTTAAACTGTTAACCAAGGCATGAAAGAATGTATGGACAAAAATAAAAACAAACGCTAGATCACCAATAACATGACAAAAGACAAAAATATCTGAATCAGACACACAAATCACACACCACCCCTAGGGTACGCCTCACAGTTGCCTTGCCTCGAAAGGTGATCGTCGAGTAGAGGATGTCTTAGTAAGTCCTCATGATCCGGGAACCTGGCATGAGGGTAGCTTCTAAGGTGTCTTCCTATTGCTCTGGTGATCACCATGTCCCGAACCTTCGAATTGACCCGAACGCCTCCAACGGTGGTGCTACCTACCTCTCAATGGTGGGATGGCACTACTTAAAAGGACATTTACACAGACGAATTCCTTAGGGTAGGTAGACGACTCTAAATACTTGCTCTAATTTCAAAACAAATCAAAAATACTTTTCACACCGACACCTTTTCAAAAAGCTTTCGAAAGCAACTTTTCAAACACTCTTGAGGACTGATACAAGAGTCAAACTGGAATTTTCAAAGAAACTTTTTAAAACCCACATTGAAAAGCAAACAAACCATTTTGAAAACACAAGTGAGCAAGTATCTAAGAGCCCATGGATAACCATGGATAGAAAGGGTGCTAACACCTTCCCTTTCTATAACCTACCTCCCGAACCGAGAGCAATCTCTACAAGGAATTTTTCTGTGCTTTTGTCCTTTCCATTTGGAGAAAATAAAAGACGGTGGCAACTCTTGCTTCCGCGACATTTCGCGAACCAGCGTTAAACAGTCAGTTCTAGATCCACCGATCACACTCTTGTTTAACTCCAAGCACATAAACATCTGCCCCATAGTGCCATGGGACAGCTTTGTCGGATGTATAAGGGAGAGGCCCCGGAACAGTAATGATAATAGGAGCAATCTTCTGAGTGGACATGATTTTGACAGGCTTCTTCGAAGGAGCCTTAGGAGGGTTGTTGAAAATAGTGACGATAGAAACTTCTTCAGCGGGGACAGCAGGAACAACAATCTTTTCGAACAAGATCTCTTTTCTATCCATCAGGCTTTGGATACCTGATTTCAGCAAGGGACAACCAACAGGTAAAACAGCACATAGAAGGCAACCTTTACCACATCCCGAAAATAAACCGGCTAGCAATAGGTTCCTTTTGACGGTCAATAACGGAGTAACAATCTCTTCCACGGAGGCTACATACCGGTCTTCTTCCACAGCATTCACTCCATGCTGGGGCATAGGAGCAGTCACAACATTGGGCCTTTCGGGCGCCTAAAACTGTATTTCTTTAGCATCAATAAGGTCCTGAAGCTTATTTCTCAGAGCCCAGCAATCGTCAGTAGTATGTCCCGGGCTATCAGAGTGATAAGCGCAACGGGCGTTGGGGTTGTACTTTGGAGAAGTTGTGTTCACTACCTTTGGAGCTTCTTTGACAGTTACCAGATTGGTTGATAGTAGTTGCGGCAAAATCTGAGACAGGGTCATACTAAGTCGAGTGTACTTCCTTTTGGGCCTCTCACCCCTTGGTTGGTTGAACTGCTGAGGAGAAGCAACAAGCTTTGAAATTACCAATGCATTGACAGCTTGGCGACGCTCCGGCTTAAGTTGTCTTCTGGGACCATAAACAGCACTGGCTTCCTTCTTGAAAGGCTTCTTTTCAGTACTCGCGGAGGCACCCTTCTGTATATTCCCCGACTTGATACCAGCTTCTATTCTCTCACCATTCAAGATCAAATCTGTAAACCCAGCTGAAGAATTACCAATCAGGTGATTGAAGAATGGAACAGAAAGGGTCCCTAAGAACATGTCAACAAGTTCACAGTCAGTCAAAGGCGGCTGCACCCTGCCATCCAGGTCTCTCCACTTTTGCGCATACTCCTTGAATCCTCCGCCCGTCCCTAGTGACATACCCTGGAGTTGGGTACGCGTGGGAGCGAGGTCAGAATTGTACTGATACTGTTTATAAAAGGCAGTAGCCAAGTCCTCCCAGTTTCGGATACTGGCTCCATCCAGCTGATAGAACCACTCGAGTTGAGCTCCTGAAAGGCTATCTTGAAAGAAATGAATCCACAAGTTCTTGTCTGCAGTGTAAGGTTGGATATTCCTTACATATGATCTGAGATGCATTTTAGGGCAAGACAGCCCATCATATCTTGCAAAAACTGGCACTTTGAACTTCGGGGGGATCACAATTCCAGCAACTAATCCCAAATCTTCGAACTCTAAGTCGGGAACTCTCTACAGCTCCATAGCTGCCAACCTGTCTTCCAAGCCTTTGTACTTATCATCGGCGGGCGGGTATTGTTTCTCAGAGTAGTCTTCGTCTTCTTCAGCCTCTCCTTCTTCAGCTTCGGATTCGGAAGGTACTGCAGCCGCATTCCCTTTACTGGTTCCCTCTTCAGATGTAGGGGAAATTCAAGAACTCTTCGGGCTTCACCCTCAAACCTTCTTCCTAGGGTAGCCACCCCGACTCTCTTCTTCTTCTTTTTCACTTGCTCCTTGTTCCCCAGCAGGGCTTTTAGGTCCTCCTGACCCTTAGCCAAGGTCATCAAGAGATGTTGAAACTGTGAATTCTGAGACTGCAAGTCCTTGACCGTCTGTTCGAGATCCATCTTACTAAAATAAACAGCAGAAAGATAAGGAAACCTGGTGTGAGACCTGCTTATGCGCATGATGATTGATATGTTTATGTATGCAATGCATTCAAGGATTTAGAAAATTCAAAATTATTGCAAACAAAAAGAACACACGTCATATTAATAAGAAGAAATTTGTCAGTACATAAATGCCCCATGGGCCAAATATTACAAAAGACTTCTCAAGGTAAAAAGACGTTGCACATCCTCTTTAGTTCGATATAGGTGTTGAGGGTCTCTTCCTCATGGAGTCGGCGGGTAAGCTCAAAAACCTTCTTCTCACTGGCGTAGAAGCTGGCTTCAAAAGTATTCTGTTCCTCCTTGAGTTGGATCCAACTCTTCTGCATCTCCTCCCACGATGTAGGCATGTCAGGATATAGGATGGTATAAGGAACCTCTCCTTCCTTAACGGGATCTTTAATCACAGGGAGAACATGGGGGTAAGGCATCATTAGACTCTGGGCTCAGGTTCGTACCCACTTGAGGTAAGGCTCAAGAGGGATGGAGTTCTTGTGCCCCAGTGTCTTGCTGTCTACCTTGTTAGGCATCCTCCAAGCTCTGATGAATCTTTGGCGAAGTCCTTGCGCATCGTTGTCGAAGTCAAAAACTAGGTCAGGAATTAACATGTCGTGAGGGCCATCCCTCCGTGCATATCCAAATTTCCTCAAATCTAGACAAAGGGTTGTAGGTAATGCCTCCTCTAATGCCAAGCAATGGAACATTAGGGAACTGTCCACAACGATCGACGATGATGACATTTTCTCTGGACTGAGAACACCAATGTACATCAGAGTGAGTGAGGGTCATCAACGGTTGTGACCACCTTAAGCCTTGGTCATTCTTCAAGACAGATTGTGGAAGGTGCGAAATAAACCACCTTGCAAGGAGAGGAGTACAAAACATGAGAACACCCCTCTTTCTCAGTGTTCGTGTGTAAAATGAGTGAAGAATGTCCCCAAGCAATGTTGGTATTGGATTTTTGGATAAGAAGATTTTGACGGTGTTGACGTCTATAAGCTGGTTAGGATTTGGGAACAAGACCAACCCATAAATGAGGAGTGCCACAATTTCTTCAAAGGCTTGTAGATCCAATGAATTCCAACACTCTTGTGCCTTCTCAAACAAGAATTTTTCCAAGAAGCCTTTGACGCCGCTTCTAGTTTCCCAATGCCGCTTGATGTCAGATGGTTGCAAGTGTAGTGCTTGAGCAACACTTTTAGGCTTTGGTTCTTTTTCCGTACCGTTGTAGGATAGTTGATTAAGAATAGGAATTCTCAGGCGTTGAGAAAATTCCTCCAAAGTGGGCACCAATTGATAGTCGGGGAAAGTGAAACAGTGGTGAAGGGGGTCAAAGAACTGGAACAACACCTTTACCATGTCCTCTTGAATGTTGGTGCTGACTAGGCTGAGCAGTCTACCATGTCTTTCACTGAAGGGAGAGCTTTCCGGAATTCTTGATGTGAGCTCCTTGAGCTAAGGGGGGATTCTCACAAGGTTGACTTGGATGGTTTTCCTGCGAAGAATCTCCATGACCTACAAAACAAGAACAAAGATGAAGATCTAAACCCTTGAAATGGTTAGTGTATGCATATGATGCTTTATGATGCTCATGATGTATGCACAAACATATGTACAAGCAAATCACACAAAACCCTAGTTTCGGGCTTGCATGGGGTTTCATAGGTAAGTACCCTCTTGAGTGTAATTGGCTTAAAAACCTGTCCTATAAATAGTAACCGGGTTCTAAGGAGCTCAATATCATTGGATTGTTTTCCATGTTCATTGTTTTGGTTTAGCCACTTAACTAGCGACCAAAATATTCCAAGAAAACAACCCTCAATGAGTGTAGTATCGAGTATCTACCAACTTCGGACTGCACCAAAGCCGGTCATCTCACTACCCCTAATGAAAGGCCAAGATGGTCAAGTAAGGTTCTAGGTCATTAGTGCTTAGTGACATCACTCAGCGGCCCCGTACTCTCCTTGATTGAACTCAAGGGTTACCGGTACTCACAAATATGTCGCACTAATATAGCTATTGCTTTAACCGTGTCGGTATACCCCGCACAGTTTCCACAACGTATTGCTATCTATGAATGTTTCCCCAAATCCGGGTGTAGGATTTCAAACCCAAACAAAAGAGCCAAGATATAAAGCAATCAAAGCAATCAATTAGGCATGCAAGAGGGTGATCTAAGCCCTAAGGTTACTCCACTTTAAAGTTATCCCCAGCAGAGTCGCCAGTTCTGGGTTACGGTGGGAGAACTGTTTTGGGTTTTGCGTTTGTTTTCGCAAATGTTTCGGTTGAGCAAGAGTCGCCACCGACTTTTTATTTTATCCTAAGGAAAGGTTAAAAAGCACAGCAAAAACCTTTGAGATGTTTTCTTGGGTTCGGGGAGTAGATTATAGAAAGGGAAGGTATTAGCACCCTTTCTATCCATGGTTATCCATGGGCTCTTAGTTACTTGCTTAGATCAACTTGCCTTGATTTTCAATTGTTTGAAATGGTGCTTTGTGTGTGTGTGGGTTTGGAAATGTTTTGAAAAGAGGCCAATGTGGTGGCAACCTTTGTAATGATCCATGTTGGGATGTATACAAAGGTGTACTATCTTTTGAAAAGTTTTCAATGTTTTTGAAAGTTGTTTTGAAAGTGTATTGTGGATTGTGGTTTTGAAAAATAGGCAAGTGTTTTTGTTTTGCAAGTTGGCAAGTAACCAAGAGTTGTCTACTCCTAAATTTACTCAAAGATCTTTGCTATGTTTTAACCCTTTTAACAATTTTGTTCCATCATTGTATTTGGTGGACAATCTTGTGTTAGGATGTGAACGGGACGGGCGCGGGTCATCGTTTAGACCATGATTGCAATGGTGCCAAGTGCCTTTGGGCAATTTTTCCTTTAAGGGACTTGATCATTTTTAGGCAACTTTCGAAAGCGTCATCGAGGGACTATGATCATTTGAATTGTTTTGTTTTTGCCAAAGACACCTAACATGCAACATGGCCCATTATTGAAGGCAACAAGTGGAGTAACCCTAGGGGTGCAAGTGTGATTGGTGTTGTCCATTTTCATGCTTTTATCTTGGAATTAGGTCAAGCTATTTTTGATTGATTTTTGCATACAAAACCCTAAGTCTATCATGGTATATTTAGAAAGCTTTTAAATGAGGAATTTAAAGGTCCTAAATTATTACAACACAATTATGGGATGGGGGGTACAAATGTTCAAATGAGGATATTTAGCAAGAAATTAAAATCTAAGCTATCACAATCCAAATGGAATTTACAAGGTATTTAATTGCAATAATTAAATAAAAATAAAATAAAATATGCAAGATGCAAAAAATGATTTTTTATATGTGTGTAAAAAAGGTATTTTTATGTGACAAATAAACAAAAATAAAAAGGAATAAATTTGGATATTTTTACATTTTAGGGGAAACCCTAATTTTTCTAAATAAAAGGTATTAATTATTTAATATACACAATATTTATTAATTATGTACAAAAAATAAATAAAAAGGAAGTATATTGTAAAAAGTAATTTTTTAAAGTCAAATATTAATAAGAGTAAAAAATGTATTATTTTGTATTTTTGTCCTAAATATTCTAAAAAATATATATGTATTTATATTATTTACTAAATATATTAAATATGTACAAAAAATAAATATTTAATATTTACAAAAAAAGTATATTTGTTAAGAAAATATTTTCAAAAGATAAAATAAAATAAAATCAGAAAATAAAGTGCATTTGTATTATTTTAAGTATTTTTAAATAAAAGTATATTTTGTATTTATTTACATATAAACTAAATGAAACAAAATAAATACCAAATAAAATGCAAAAAATATGAGAAAAATAATGTTAATGTATTTTCATGCTTAAATAAAAATATAGAATCAAAATCAAAAGGAAAAAATCAAAAATGACAAATATATCTCAAAATGGGCCAGGGGGTGTATATGTGAAAATGTGGTGCAAAAAGGAAAAACAAGCCAGACCCAGCCCAAAGGGTTGTCTTTAACCTCCAGACTGTTTGAACATAGAAAAAACACGCGTTTTCTTCCTTCCCTGCTAACTTCTGATTCCTTGACTTTCAACAAAAACTGTTCAGCTTGATTCGTGTATGACAATGGAGGCACTTTCAAGGTAATGTGATGACTTGTATAGCTTGCTTGAGGTTCAGGGATGCTTCTCCAACCTTTAGCTTGCTTTGAAACTAAATGAATCGAACTATAGAAGTCAACCTGCAAAACAGAAAAAGTGAAAATGGTGAAGTGGGTTAGAGGTTTTACAGTCTGAAGCTAAGGCTTGGGATAGTTTGTATGGATGTTATGGAAGGTGTTTGTGGTGGTTTGGATGAAAACGCACGATGGAATGTTGCTGGCCAAGTCAATCTGCAACCATGACTCTGTTTTGCAAAAAAAATGTGTTTTGATGGATGAGGGAGTTTTAGGGATGGCTTGGTCGTGTTTCAGGTCACTTGAGGAGTATGGAATGTGTGGAGAAAGTTTGCTTGAGTTGGTTCTTGCAGGAAAGTGAGTTATGTTCAGTTATGCAATGTTTCTTCTCTCTTAAGCAAAAAATGACAAGTTTGTTTCTAGGCTAACACAGGCCCCTCAAGTATGCTGCACATGTTAGTCTTGATCAGTGGGATATGTCCCTGAACTTGTGCCAAAAGGATTAGCATTGTACTTCATAGATTGCAATCTTGACATAAAGTGCCACTTTACAAAAATGGATAACTTGCTTTTTCTAATTAAGGCTTAATTCTTCATGTAATGACCAAATGCATAGAATAACATCTTGACACAATGGTTTAGCATTTAATTTTTGAGTTTAAATGAGATTAGAGGCCTGTAATGTAGCTTGCACATGCTGAGTTTGAAAATGCACAAGTTATGAACATGGAAATGGCCATGAATCAAAGTGACTTTTGCCCATATTGTCAAATTCGATTCTCCCTAACCACAAGGTTGTTTGAGAAGTTCCTGGACATTTTGGAAAGCTTGGAGTGTGTACTACAATCCATATTTGTAATGCAATTTGAGATTCCAAGTGTAAGCATGTGAAAAGTGGCCATGAAGTTAGGCAAAAATCCTGCCTAGAATAGGTCAAAAATTTTCTAAGTTAAGAATGTTTTGCACCCTTGTTCCAAAAATCATAACTTGAGCTACAAGCTTCTTTTGAGGAAACTTTGTGAATCAAAGTTGTATATTTTGCAATGGACTATAATTTCATGTTTTGAGTTTTGCTTGAATCCAAATGCATCTTGATGAACAAATGGGACAAAGTTAGGAAAAAATTAGGGATTTTCATAACTTAGAAAAATTCTAAGTTATGAAATTTCTTCATTTCAAACCCTAATTTGTGATTTTTGATTTCTTGATGAACAAGTTTCATAATTTGACATGTTTTGATGAAAAATGAATCTTGACACTTGATTTTGACGAAAAAGTCAAAGTTTGACTTTTCAGTATACAGTCAAATTTGGCTCAGTTGACTGGAAAATTCATCTGTCAATCTTGTGCATTTGGGATCTTTTGAACTTTTTGAACATGTCAAGACAATTCCATTGGGTCCTTGAGTCCATATGTGAGTTTGGATTTCCATTGGCTAGGTCAAACAGTCCAAAATTGCCTTTGTGCAGTCAAAACCCTAAAAATGACCATTTTGCCCTTTTGGTGATCTGATCAAATTTCTTATGGAATTGTGATCCAAACTTGACCAAATGGTTCATATGAGTTCATAATGTTGATGTGGGTCAAAAATCATGAGGTTTGACTGTCAATTGACCACAGTTGACTTTTTCCCCAATACAGCTGATTTCTAGGTCAACTGTCCAATTCACTGGGCAAAGATTGGAATCAAGGCTTGAAACTTGGTATGGATAAACTTGTGGGTCCAACATGAAGCATGAAAGTCACTTTGGGCATTTTGGGTCAAAACATCTTTTTGAAAACACAAACCCTAAATTGGGTCAATAGTGCAAGGAGGAGTCTTGAGCAGAGTAAACCCTAACTTGATCTTGAGCTCCAAGGGTCTTGTGGTGAGAAAATGTTGATGAAATGGGAGGGCAAATTTTAGGGTACAACACTAGGCCAAACTTGTCATACTTATATGGGATATCTGGGAGTTGTCCCCAGATAGTGCACCCACCTTCTTCCACCATTGCTTTAGCATCTTTCAGTGATGACATCCGGAGTGGAGGCCTTGTAATCTTGGGAACAACCTTGGTCACTGCCACCTCTTGAGGGACCTCTTCAAAGTGTTGAAATGGAGTTTCAATGAATTCACCGTCCAATTCAACATATCTGAAGGAATTAAGATGGTTGATCATGTATTATTCCTCTCCATGTACGGTGATAATCTTCCCTTGAACCTGATATTTCAGCATCTGGTGTAATGTAGAGGTAATAGCGCCAACATTTTCGATCCATGATCAGCCTAGCAAGCAGGAGTATGAAGGGCGGATGTCCATCACATAAAAAGTTGAATTGAAGGTTTGGGTTCCAACCTTTATGGGAATATCCACCTCCCCATGTACCATCCTTTTCGAACCGTCAAAAGCCCTTACCACTATGTTGCTTTGCTTCAAAGTCAACCCCTCACAGTCAAGTCTATCAAGAGATTTTTTGGGTAATAAATTCAAAGATGAGCCAGTGTCCACCAAAACATGCGCCAAAGTGGTGCCCCTACATTCCACTAAGACATGCAATGCCTCATTATGCTTTCTTCCCCTCGGCGTTAGATCAGCATCTGAAAAACCTAAACCATTGTCTGCAGTTAGGCTGGCCACGCAGTCTTGAAATTGATCAGGAGATGTCTCTTGAGGTACATGGGCTGTTTTTAAGAACTTCACCAAGACTTTTGCATGTGCCTCGAAACATAGTAGTAATGCCAACATGGAGATCTTAGAGGGAGTTTTCCCCAGTTGTTTAACTACATCGTAGTCGCTTCTCTTTATAATTTTTAAGATCTCCTCCATTTCCTTCTTGGAGGTCTCAGGGATAGTCAATGACTGAGCCTTCGTCCGGACAGGGTCAACCATAACACCTTTTCCTCGAGCCTCGGTTAACTCGGCAGCAGGAGTTTCAGTAAGAATGATTACAGCGGTTGTAACGGCTTTGTCAATTGGAGTACTCGCAGAGATGATTATGGGTGTAGGAGCAACCTTTGGAGCAGCCACAAGGATAATTACGGGTCCAGAAACTGCTTTTGGGGGAGAAATTTCTGGAGAAAAGATCCCACCACTTTGGGTTATTTTGCTAGTTCCTGCAATGTTACTGATGTCAGAGTCTTCTTTCTCGGAGCTTGAATCTTCGGCGGGTGACTAGTCTTGTTTGATACCATGGTAGTAGACATCCCCTCCATAATTCCACGGTATGGTTTTGTCTGATATATATAGGACTGGCCCAGGCATTGTGATTATTAAAGGAGTTGCTTTCGGGACTGATGTAATTCTAACGGGTCTTTTGGTGGAGACCCTGGAAGAATTGGCGGAAATGGTAATGATAGAAACGTCTTTAACAAAATAGGTGTAACAAGAGACTTTTCAAACAAAATCTCTTTGTTATCCATCAGGAACTGAACGCCTACATTCAACAAAGGACAACTAGTTGGTGAGGATAAACAGAAACAACAATCTTCATCACAACCCGGGAACACACCGACATTCAAAAAGTTCATTTTAACAGTCAGAAGTGGGGTCATGAGTTCATAAACTGAAGTAACAAACAATCCTTATTCAATGGAATTGACATTGTGACCATGTCTGGGCATAGGAGAAGAAATGAAATTTTGCTTCTCGGGCTCATCAAACTCAATTTCTTTTGCTTCAATGAGGTCTTGTATTTTGTTCTTTAGAGCCCAATAGTTGTTAGTATCATGACCAGGACTTTATGAGTGATATGTGTAACGAGAATTAGGATAATAATGAGGGGATGTTGTATTGGGGTTTTTCGGAGCTTCTTTCAAGGTTGCCAAATTGGATCTCAGAAGATGAGGTAATACTTGAGACAAAGTCATGTTAATTCTGGTGAATTGCCTGACTGACCTTTCCAACCTTGGTTGATTATTTCTTTGTTGATCAGACTTAGGCTTTGGGATCATAACAGCCTCCACCATTGGTCGGAGTTCGGCTCTATCTCGGTTTCTTTGCGGATATACGACAACCACCTTTTTCTTTCCGATAAAGGGCTTCCTTACAGCTATAGAAGAGGATGTGTCTTTCTGAATCTTTCCATTCTTTATACTGGCTTATATCCTCTCTCCGGTCAATATTAGTTCAGTAAAGCCAGCGGATGAACTTCCGATTAAATGATTGAAGAAGGGACCAGACAAAGTGCCCAAGAACATGTCCACAAATTCTCTCTCAGATAGAGGGGGTTGAACTCTTCCAGCCAAATCTCTCCATTTTTGTGCATAGTCCTTGAAACCTTCATTGGAAACCATGGCCATACTCTGGAGTTGAGTACGGGTAGGCGCCAAATCAACATTGTATTGATATTTCTTGTAGAAAGCTGCGGCAAGATCTTCCCAATTATGAACATTGACTCTTTCTAGTTGGTAAAACCAGTCAAGTTGAGTACTAGACAGACTGTCTTGGAAGAAATGTACCCATAAGTCTTTATCAGCAGTGTGGGTTTGAATTTAACTCACGTATGACCAGAGATGCATTTTAGGGCATGACACTCCGTCATATTTGGAAAATGTAGGAACTTTGAATTTTTGAGGAATCACAATCCCCGACACTAGTCCCAATTCCTCAAAGTCTAAGTCTGGTACCTTTTGGATTTCCATCGCGCTTAACCGCTCTTCGAGATGTCTGTACTTGTCATAAACTGGAGGATATTGTTCCTCATATTAGTCTTCTTCTTCCTCTTCTTCTTCCGATTCTGACGGGTCCGCTGTTTCCTTGCCTTTCCCCTCTCCTTCATCGGATGTTGTTGCAAAGTCCAAAGTCCTTCTTGTCTGCCCATGAATCTTCTTCCCATATTTAAGACTCCGGTTACCTTCTTTGTTTTCTTTTTCCTCTCTTCATCCAGCAGAGCCTTCAACTTTTCTTGCCCCTTGGCTAGGGTCATGAGCAACTGTTGAAAATGCATATTCTGAGCTTAGAGATCTTTCACTGTTTGCTCGAGATCCATCTTACTAAAATAAACAGTAGAGAGATGAGGAGACTTGTTGTAATAGACCTATTTATGTTATGATGAATGATATATGCATATGCAATGTTTTCAAGGATTTCAAATATTCAAATTTGTTTTAGACAAAAAATAAACACACGTTATATAAATAAGATAAAATTTGAGTACATCAATGCCTCTTGGGAAAAATAATACAAAAACTCTAAGATAGAAAAGTAGTGCGCATCCTCTTTGGTGCAATGTAGGCATTCAGAGTCTGCTCCTCATGAAGTAGCCTAGTGAGTTCCAAAAACTTCTTCTCTCTTGCGTAGAATTGGGCTTCAAAAGTATCTCACTCTCCTTTGAGTTGTATCTAATCCCTTTGGAGGTCTTCAAGAGAATTGGGCATGTCAGGATGTAGGATAGTGTATGGAACGTCTCCCTCCATGACAGGCTCAATGATTACAGGGAGAATGGAGGGGTAAGGCATCATAAGATTCTGAGCGCGAGTTCGTACCCATTTGAGGTAAGGCTCAAGAGGGATGGAATTCTTGTGCCCTAAAGTCTTGCTATCCACCTTGTTTAACATCCTCCAAGCTCGGATAAATCTTTGTCGAAGACCTTGATCTTCGTTGTCGTAGTCAAATACCAAGCCTTGAATCAGCATCTCGTGCGGGCCATCCCTTCGGGAATAACCAAACTGTCTTAAGGCTAAGCAAGGGTTGTAAGTGATTCTTCCCCTAAAGCCAAGTAAAGGGACATTAGGAAATTCTCCATAACGGTCAACAATGATAACATTCTCTTTGGATCAGGAGCACCAATGAATGTCTGAATGTTTGAGCCTCATCAACCTTTGTGACCACCTTGAACCTTGCTTATTCTTTATGACTGATTGGGGATGATGAGAAATAAACCATCTTGCTAAGAGAGGAGTGCAACACATAAGAACACCTCTTTTCCTCATTGTGCGAGTGTGAAAAGAGTGTAGGATATCCCCTAGCAATGTAGGCACCGAGTTGCGTGATATGAAGATTTTGACGGTGTTGATATCTATGAGTTGGTCAGGATTTGGAAACAAAACCATCCCATAGATGAGGAGAGCCACAATTTCCTCAAAGGCTTGCAAGTCTAACGAATTCCAATAACTTTGGGCTTTCTTAAACAAAAATTCTGCTAGGAAACCCTTGACACCACTCCTTGTTTCCCAATGAGTTGTAACATCAGATGAGTGCAAGTGTAAAGCTTGAGCAATCTCTTATGGATTTGGATCTCTTTCTGTACCATTGAAAGGTAGTTGATTGAGAATGGTAATCCTCAAGAGTTGGGAGAATTCTTCCAAAGTAGGCACAAGTTGATAGTCGGGAAATGTGAAGCAATGGTGCAAGGGATCAAAGAACTGAAAGAGCAACTTCATCATGTCCTCATCTGTGTTGGAGGTGACCAAGTTGAGTAGACGACCATGTCCCTCGGTGAATGGATAGTTCTCAGGAATCCTTGAAGCTATCTCCTTAAGCTGTGGAGGGATTCTCACAAGGTTGACTTGAATAGTTTTCCTGCGAAGTGAATCCATATCCTACAAAATAAGAACAAAGATGAATCCAAAAATCCTTGAAATGGTTAGTGGATGCATATGATGTTCATGATGTCCATGATGTTATGTACAAGTATGCATATATAAACAAAGCAAACAAGTCCTAGGTTTAGGCTTGCATGGAGTTTTATAGGTAAGTACCCTCTTGAAGTTTAGTTGGCTTAAACTTGTCCTAGTAATAGTAACCGGGTTCTAAGGAGCTCAATATCACTGGATTGTTTCCTTGGTCATTGTTTCAGCACAAGACACTTTAATGGCGATCGAAATATCTCAAGAAACCAAACCTTAATGAGTGTAGTATCGAGTATCTATCAACTTCGGACTGCACCAAAGTCGGTCATCTCACTACATCCTAAAGGCCAAGTTGGTCAAGTAAAGGTTATAGAAGTTCATTAGTGCTTCATGACATCACTCAGAGGCCCCGTATTCTCTTTGATTAACTCAAAGGCTACCGGTACCCACAACTATGTCGCACTAACGTACCTATTGCTTAGACCATGTTGGTATACCCCGCACAATTTCCAAAATGTATTGCTACTTACCTATGATGTATCCCCAAATCCGGGTAAAGGATTGAAACCCAAACAAAGAACCATAATGTAAAGCATACAAGTCAAACAATGTAAGCATGTAAATATGATCTAATCCCTAAGGTAACCCCACTTTTAGAATGTCCCCAGCAGAGTCGCCAGTTCTGTGATGCAGTGGGAGAACTGACTTGATTGTTTTGCGTTTGATCGCAAATGTTACGGTTAGCAAGAGTCGCCATCGACTTTTCTTTTATCCAAAAGGAAAGGTGAAAAAGTACAGTAAAGACCTTTGAGATTGTTTCTTGAGTTCGGGGGGTAGATTATGAAAAGGGAAGGTATTAGGACCCTTTTCATCCATGGTTTTACATGGGCTCTTAGCTACTTGCTAGATCACTTGCTTTTATTTGAAATTATGCTTTGTGTGGTTTTTGAAAGTATTTTGTAAAAGAGGCCATTTTTTATGCAATCTTTGTAATGATTCTCGTTCGTAAGAATGTATACAAAGATGTTGATCTTTTTTTAAAGTGTTTTCAATGTTTGTAAGATGTTTGGAAATGTGTGTGTTTGTTTTGAAAATAGCAAGGATATTTGTTTTGAAATGGAACAAGTAACTAAAAGTAATATACCTACTCAAATGTCTTTCTTGTTCATTTTCTTTCCCTTTGACATTGTTGTCTTACCATTGATTTGGTAAACAACCCTATCTTTGGATGTAAACGGGACGGGCGTGGGTCATCGTATATCCATGATTAGCAATGTTGCAAAGTATTTTATAATTTTTTAGGGACTAAGATCATTTTTGTAAGGCAACTTTGAATAGCGTCATCGAGGGACTATGATTTTGTATTTGTTTGTTTTTGCTAAGACACCTTACCTGCGTAATATGGCCATTTTTGTAAGGCAACCAAGTGGGATAACCCTAGGGGTGTTTTGTGAGCAAGTGTGTCATTTTCATGCTTAATTTTATCTTGGATTAGGATTTTCTATTTGATTGGTTTTATCTTGCCATACAAACCCTAATTACTAGCATGTTATATAAAAGCGATAAATTGCAAAATTTAAATGTCCTACGCTATTACAACACTTATGGGAGGGGGTATACAATTTATGAATGGGGATTGCAATAATATAAACCTAATTAGTCTATTACAACCAAATTGAATATGTATAAATATTGGAATAAATAATATACAAAAATGAATTAAATATGCAAAGGTATGTAAATGCAAAGAAGATTTTGTTTGGTTTTTTATATGAAAAAAAAGAAAAAAAGTTTTAACCTAAACCTAATAAATAAATCAAGATTAACTTAAATCAATTAAGAAAAGAAAAATATTTTTAGAAAAGATTTTGAATAAACCCTAATTCTATTTGATTAAAAGAAAATATATTTCTTTAAGAAAAAGTAAGTATTTTTGTATTTTTTGTCTTGAAAATAATACATGGCATTATGAGGTATTTTGGTCCTTTTATATTAAAATAAATATTTAATGGGTATAAAGAAAAAAAAATATTAAACTAGTTCTAATTTAATTTACAAATTTAATTAATAAAAATGGATAATACATATTACTAAATAAAATATTTTTTGTGAGAAAAATAAAATAAAATAAAATAAAATATAAATCTATCATTTTTTATATTTTTTATGATTTTTAATATTAAGAAAAATATATTTAAGAAAATAAAGTGAAAACAAAATAAATAAATAAAATTATAAGGGTCAGGGGTGTCATAAGCAATCAGGAGGTGAGTGTTAGAAAAAAATCACAAATCCCAAAGTTTAGAGGCCCACGTTTCAAAGGAACAAAAAAATGGCATAAAATGTGAGAAAATGCAAAAGGCAGGCGCTAAGGCTCAAACCCGTGACCTATAGCATTTTTGCACGCTGCCTTACCACTAGGGTGACTGTACATCCGTTTATAGAAACACAAAGATAATATATATTAGAAAACGCCCCCTGAAGGCAACTTCATTGTTGTACCCCAAAATTTTCCCTCCCATATTTCTCAAGACATTGCAAGAAAAATCTCCAAATTGCTCAAGGTTGCTCAAGGATTGACCAGACAAGCTATCTCCTAAGGCAGTCTATTCCAAATTAGGGTTTCACATTGCATCAAGATCCTTGAGTCCAAATGACCTAAAGTGCTCCCTAATGTCCTAGTATGTTCTCAAGATTATCCATGTCAAATTTCAAGCCTTGCAGAGGAAGTTTGCTCAGTCAATTGCTCAAAGGTCCAAAAATCGACTGTGTTAGGGCAAAAGTCAATTGTGACCTACATACAGTCAAACTTCAAGAATTTTTGTCAACATTATCATTTTGAAGGATATTTCATCATTTTATCAAGGTTTGATCATGATTCATCAAGGATTTCTCAAAGTTCATCAAGATTCAAAAATTGCTAAATTAGGGTTTTTTAGGAAAAGTCAACCCAACTTTGACCAAGCATAACTTTCTCATACTTTATGAGAAATGACCCATCCAAAGCTAATTTTGAAGAGGATGAAATTTCCTACAATCCATATTCACATCCCAATATCAAAAAATGCATTCACAAGAAGTTATGAATTTGGACATTATAGGTCATTTTTGAAAGTTAACAAAAACACCTTTTTTACCAAAGCTTATAACTTAAGCATGGAATATCAAAATGCGATGGGACAAAATGGGTTGATTAGAGGACATCTGAAGCTTTCTAGAAAGTCCAAGAACATCTCCAAAAGTTCAAAATTGAAGAAGTTATGCATTGTTGAAGTTGGATTTGTTTGCAAAATTGCCAAAAGTCAACTATCCCCAAAACTTCAAATTTTGCCAAATGAGCCCATTCTTTTCCACTTGATTTGAGTTTATATTATTGCCCATGTGCCCTAGCTTCAGCTATGTGCCCGTATTTCATTTTTATTATTTAATTTGATTTTTAATTGGATTTATTCATTTTAAATCAAATAAAATCATATAAAATCAAAGGCATTGATAAATCATGATTTTTTGGTTGTTTTAGGCTTTGTTCACAGCTAGCATCACAATCAAATTCGAATCAAGGCTTGTATGCACAAAAAGATCCAAATCAAATCAAATTTGGAAGGTTTTAATGGTGGAATCAAATCCAATTCATGAGTATTGATATGGAGAGATTTGTACCAAGTTTCTTACCCTAATGCAGTACACATTACATAAGGAAGCTAAGCACACGAAAATAAGGGTTGAAGATCGTTGGAAGGGGCAGAACCACTTTGCAAAAATTCACAAAAAAAGTTGGAGATCAAAGTCCAGGTTAGAGGCAGTTTTAGGACGCGAGAGTGGTCTCAATCGATTCCTGGCCATTCACACAAGCTACCTGGATCCAAACCACGCATCCTCAAGCCTCCATACGCGCTGTAAGTCTCATGCAACTCATCCATGTTCTTGATTTCGATTTGAGTTATTCTGGTATCTATTGCACAAACCAATAGCATATTTGTAACCCTCATATCATTTGCAAGCTATTGGCAATAACCAATTTGATTTATATGCACTGTAATCATGAAACGCCATGGCTAGGGTTTTGTTTCTGTTTTTAGGGGTTCTTATTTCAGGTAAAATTGGTCCATGTGATGGGCATGGTTGCATCTAGGAGGATGAGACGAACACGACCATGACCTTGAAAGTCATTTTTATTGCCTGAGGACGATTTTATGAGTAAGCTGCGCTTTCAGCTACGGATTCAAATCCGCAGGTAATATTACAGTAGTGGGATGACAGGGACGAAGAGCTGTCACTCGCTCATTGGGCCATTCAAAAATGGTGCGTGTTTTTATTTTTTTCTGACCAATTGATTTTGCTTTGTTATATTATTATTATTGCATATTATATTAACAAACAAATCAATGTGGCATGGTGGAAGGCATGTAGTGCATTCTCCTTCAGGACCTGGGTTCGAATCCCAAGTCCCCCTCTTTCTCAATATTATTGTTTTTCAGGTATTCCGGTGCGTATGCTAGCCTGCGATCCACCATACACCCTCATCCATCCAAGCGCCAGATGGCCAAAAGGCCAGATCTGGTGCCCAAGCGTTGAAGCTCCACCAAGGTGTTAGTCAACGCACGTGTACCAGATCCAAAAAGTCCACACGGCCTAGTTGATAATGGGCCAAGAATTTGCTTTCTACACCATCAAAAACAGGACCAACACTCCTCTCTCTCTTATTTATTTTGTTTTATTAATTGTTTTATTTTATTTAATTAATTTTCCAACCAATCACAAATTTCTTTTTTTTTTATCAAATAAAATCACAAAAATATTTTTATTTCAATCAAATTTTAAACTTTTATTTTTCTTAATAAATTTATTAATTGATTAGGTTTTTAATTAGAAAACTTTAATTCATTTTTGTAAATGATTTTAATTAATTAGATATTAACCACTAATTTAATCATTTTTAATTTCTTTCCTAAATAATCAAAAACTCCAAAAATAATTTATTTTTTCATTCAATTAATTAATTTAATTTAATTTGGTTATTTAATTTAGGATTAGTTTCTTTTCTTAAAATAAAAACAACAAAAAAAATATTTTCTTTCAAAAGGGTCAAAACCCTAAATTGTGCATCCGATTTAATTTCGTGTCGCGCTTTATTTTTCTTTATCCAATTATGTATCTGCTTATGGACTGTAATAGTTAAATAGGACATTTAATTATTTTTATCGCTTTATTTTATTTTTCAAAAGGGTTGCTTTTGGCGATGTAAATACCCGATGCCTTGTAATTTAAATTCTGCATTTTATTTCCGCAAATTATAACTGCTAGATGTTTGATAATAGGGTTTGTATGACAAGACTGAATGTTAATCTTAAAATCAAATTAGATCACCCTTAACATGTATAAAGATAAAAATAAACTGAAAATGACACACTCGCACATGCGCACTCTTAGGGTACACCCCACTTGGTTGCCTTCGTACGCGGTCATTGAGTATAGGTCACTTTAGAGGTCGCCCTCTTGTTTAAAATATCATAGTCGCCTCGAAATGGTTGCCTCGGATATTGTTTCCACAAACAAATGATCTAAGATTTTAGGGTTACCGCTAAGGCGTCCTAACATTTCTTTAGTGACCGTACGACCCTAATTCGAATTGACCATTAAACTCCAACGACGGTACTACCTACTCATTAATAGTGGGATAGCATTGTCTAAAAGAAAATAGCGTAGAACGATTCCTTTTTTCGAGTAGGTGGATGGTTCTTAGATACTTGCTCTTTCAAAAAACAAAACAAATTTTTCACACTTACACTCCTTTTCAAACAAAGTTTTCAAAACACTTCATTACACTCTTGAGGACATAAGCAAGAGTTAAATCAAAGTTTCAAACAAAAAACTTTTTCAAACCCACAAGCACAAAGAAAACAATTTTGAAAACAATTGAGCAAGTACCTAAGAGCCCGTAGATAACCACAGATAGAAAGGGTGCTAATACCTTCCCTTTCTATAATCTACCCCCCGAACCCGAGAAATATCTCGAAAAAAAGGAATTTTCCTGTGCTTTTTTCCTTTCCTTGTTAGATAAAATTAAAGTCGGTGGCGACTCTTGCTTACCGCGACATTTTGTGAAAACAAACGCAAAACTCAAACCAGCATTCCAAAAAACAGTCAGTTCTTCCCACCGTATCACAGAACTGGCGACTCTGCTGGGGAATATTAATAAGTGAGGTGTACCTTAGGAATAGTTCATAATGTTTTCAATTTCTTGATTTGTATGCTTTATCTTTGTGGGTTTGAATCGGAGTTACTATAGATCCTAACCCAGATCTAATGGATACCCTTTAGGTAAGTAGCAATAAACTGTGAGGGAACTGTACGGCGTAGATCGATACAGTTGAAGCAGTAGCTACGTCTGTGTGGCACTTTAGTATGTACCGATATCCCTTGTGGCGCAACGAGGAGAATATGGGTCTGCTAAGGGGTCATTAAGAACCAACTGACCTTAGAACCTGTAATTGACCAACTTGGCCATAGAACAGTAGCAGTATGCTACACTCATTGAGACCAAACTCTCGCGATGATTCTGGCCGCAAGAAAAGGTCGCTAAACTGGAATTATGACCGATCAAGGGTGGTTAGTGATATTGAGATCCTCTAGAACCCGGTTACTATTTCTAGGACAGGTTTGAACCAACTGAACTGAAAGAGGGTAATACCTAAGCTCCTTGCCAGCCTAAAATCTAAGGGCTATCTGTGTGACTTGTTTGCCCTTACCATGTTTGCTATCTGTGGATACTTGTGGTGTGTTTTCTATCATGACATCATGCATCATGACATTGCATGTATCTTGCATTGGACTAACCCATTTCAAAGACATAGGGGATTCATCTTTGTTCTGTTTTATAGGTCATGGCACCCATGCGTAGAAACACTATTTGGATCAACTTTGTCCAGATTCCCACTCAGCTTAAGGAATTGGTTGCAAAGGTTCCTGACACTTCCTCCTTTATCAGAAGACATGGGCACCTCCTTGGTTTGGTCACTTCTAAGATGGATGAACATATGATGAGTGTCTTAGTCTAGTTCTTTGATCCACTGTACCATTGCTTTACTTTTCCGGACTACCAATTGGTCCCCACCTTGGAATAGTTCTCTGATCTACTTGGTATCTCCATTCTAGAGCAGACCCCATTTACAGGATGGGAGAAAGTCCTTAGGCCGAAAGAGATTGCTTCAGCCCTCCATCTGACAAAGGCTGAGGTAATGTCTAATTGGGAAACTCGTAGCGGGACAAAAGGTTTCTTGAATAAGTTCTTGGTTGGTAAGGCTAATCAATTCTGGGACAGTTTAGACTTTCAGGTGTTCAAGGACATCCTGGATCTTCTTATTTATGGTCTGGTTCTGTTTCCAAACTCAGATTCTTTCATCGACGTGAATGCAGTGAAGATTTTCATGTCCGGTAATCCTGTGCCCACTCTCTTGGGTGAAATTTTGCACTCCCTTTATGCCCGTACTGCTCGGAAACGGGGAACCCTTATGTGTTGTGCGCCATTGCTAGCGAGGTGGTTTATTTCTTACCTCCCCAAATCAATTTTGAAGAACAAGGAAGGCATGGGTTGGGCCTACAGGATTATGTCTCTCTCTCATAATGACATCATTTGGACTATCAAAGGCATGGAAGACGTGGCCATTATTGATCACTGTAGGGAATACCCCAATGTTCCGTTGCTAGGAACCCATGGAGGAATCACCTATAATCCGTGTTTGGCCTTACGTCAATTTGGTAGAGCTAGGAGGGAAGGACCTCATGAGTTGCTGATGCCAAGCATTGTCTTTGACTTCCAAGGTGATAGTGACGAGCAACGTCGCAGGTTCATACGAGCCTAGGGTAGGGTACACAGGTCCGATCCGCACGAGCTAGGTGCGAAGACTTCTCTTCCGATGGAGCCATATCTCCGATGGGTTAGAATTCGTGCCCAAAAGCTGGGAATGCCGTACGAAGCCGTCTTGCCTATAATTGTTGAGGTTGCTGATGAAGAAGGGGTTCCTCCTACCATCCTCCATCCATACATGCCTACTGACATTGGGGCATTAAAGAGATCATGGATGCAGCTGAGAGAAGAGCGGGATACTTACAGAGAAAAGGATCACGAGCAAGAGCGGAAGATCCAGAAGTTGACAAGGCAGCTGGAGAACGAGCAGATCCTCAACGACTATGTCCGCACTGACGGGAAACGACCATGGGAGCGCTGATGTCTTTTTCTAGTGTTGATTTACTTTTTCAGTATTTCTTTTTTGTAACGCCTTAAAGGCATTTGTTGAACAATTGAATTCAAAGTTTTATCTAATAAAAGTGTGTTTCATTTTGGTTTATGAATTTGAATCCCTAAAGTCTTTGAAATCATATCATACACATATCATTCCCATGCACTTCATCACATGTACCCTTACAGGTTTCTCATCTTCTTCGCTGTTTATTTCAGCATCATGTCTTCTGAAACATCAACTGAACAAGCCATCAAGGCTCTGCAAGCTCAAAACGCCCAGTTCCAGGAATTGTTCATGAGTTTGGCCAAGGGTCAGCAAGATCTGAAGACCCTTATCCTAAAAGATAAAAAGAAGAAGAAGAAGAAGACGGTCCTGCTGAATATGGGTCGTAGATTTGGAAATAATTTGCGGGATGATGTTAATTTATCTTACTCACCTGGAGGGGGAGAGAATCAGGAAGAAAGGAGGGCTCCTAGCCCTGTGGTTTCCAACAAAGAGACTGACTTTGACGAAGACCAGTATCCTCCGGCTGAGGATAGATATAAGCAACTGGAAGACCGGTTGAGCGCGATGGAAGTTCAGAAAGTTCCTGGCCTGGACTTTGGAGACTTGGGTTTGTCATCTGGGGTGTTGATTCCCCACAAGTTTAAAGCACCAGTCTTTCCTAAATACGATGGGGTTTCTTGCCTAAAACTGCACCTCCGCTCGTATGTTAGAAAGATCCAGCCATACACCGCTGACAAGAACCTCTGGATCCACTTCTTTCAAGACAGTCTTTCAGGGACTCAGCTTGAATGGTTTTACCAGCTGGAAGGAGCTAGTATCCGTAATTGGGAGGACTTGGCTGTTGCTTTCTACAAGCAGTACCAATACAACGCCGACCTCGCTCCCACGCGTACCCAACTTCAGGGTATGTCTATGGGTGCGGGCGAAGATTTCAAATACTACGCTCAGAATTGGAGGGACCTTGCTGGAAGAGTGCAACCACCCTTGGCTGATAGGGAGCTAGTGGATATGTTTCTGGGGACCTTGTCTAGTCCGTATTTCAACCATCTGATTGGAAGCTCATCGTCCGGGTTTATAGAGCTAATTATGATCGAGGAAAGAATTGAGGCCGGTATCAAATCTGGAAAAATACAGAAGGGTGCTTCATCAAGCACCGAGAAGAAACCTTTTAAGAAGGAATCCAGTGTAGTTTACAGCGCGAAGAGCCATAATAGACCTGAACGCCACCATGCAGTTAATGCGGTTGTTATATCAAGACCTGTTGTCGCTCCTCAGCGCAACAATCAGCCAAGGGCCGAGAGGCCGCGAAGACAATTCACTTAACTCAACATGACTTTTATCCCAGATTCTTCCGCAGTTATTGAAGACCAACTTGGTGATTCCGAAGGAGGCCCCGAAGAATCCCAACAAAATATCACCC
The DNA here is from genome assembly GCA_948472305.1 of Vicia faba. Taxonomy (NCBI): domain Eukaryota; kingdom Viridiplantae; phylum Streptophyta; class Magnoliopsida; order Fabales; family Fabaceae; genus Vicia; species Vicia faba. The sequence continues at coordinate 670,690,066 of OX451735.1, read as the reverse complement.
ATGTACAATCCGAACGCCCACTGTGCTTTTCATCCTGATAGCCCGGGGCACGATACGAATGACTGCTGGGTTTTGAAGAATAAGGTACAGGACTTGATTGATGCGAAAGAGATTGAGTTCGAAGCGCCTGAAAGGCCTAATGTTGTGACTGCTCCTATGCCCAAGCATGGAGTGAATGCTATAGATGAAGACTCGTTTGTGGTTTCTGTGAAAGACATTGCTACCCCATTGATGACTGTGAAAAAGAACCTTCTGTTAGCCGGTTTATTTACGAGCTGTGACGAAGGTTGCCGTATGTGTTCCGCCCTACCTACCGGTTGCCATCTTTTGAAGTCAGGTGTCCAACGCCTGATGGATAATAAAGAAATTCTATTTGAGAAGACTTTTGGTCCTTCGATTCCTACTGAAGAAGTTGCTATAATCACCATTTTCGACAATTCTTCCAAGGCTTCCTCGAGAAAGCCTGTTAGAATTACATCCCCTCCAAGAATTGCACCATTGATCATCACCATTCCTGGGCCTATCCCCTATACATCAAATAAAGTTATCCCATGGCACTACGGGGCTGACGTATACTATCACGGAGTTAAACAAGACTTGAGTGCTGAAGAGGCTGATACCGACGTCAGCAATATTGTTGGACCTGCCAAAGTCACCCGCAGCGGAAGACTTTTCTCCCCTGAAATCTCTCCACCAGTTGTTCGGAAGCCTGGTTTTATTACACCTACCAGTACACCTGCTACTGTCCCTTTTCAAGTTCCAATTCTTACCCCTGTTGCCGAGTTATCTGATACTCGGGGCAAAGGAACCACCGGTGAGCCTTCCCGGATGGAGGCACCAAAGAAGATTATTGTTGAAGCCTCTAGACAAGAGATGGAGGAAATTTTGAAGATCATTAAAAAGAGCGACTACAATGTAGTCGAACAGCTGGGGCAAACCCCGTCCAAGATCTCCATGTTGTCCTTATTGTTGTGTTTAGAGGCTCATGCTAAGGCTCTGACTGCTTTCTTGAAAACTGCACATGTACCGCAAGAAACATCAGCTGATCAGTTTAAAGATTGCGTGGCTAGTCTGACTGCTGATAATGGGTTGGGTTTCTCTGACACTGACTTGACTGCTAAGGGGAAGAATCACAATGATGCCCTGCATGTCTCCATTGAGTGCATGGGCACTACCTTAGCTCACGTATTGGTGGATACTGGGTCATCGCTGAATGTTTTACCTAAGAAAGCTCTAGACCGGTTAGACTGTGAAGGGTTGGAGCTGAAACCAAGCAATATTGTAGTCAGGGCCTTTGACGGGTCCAAGAGGATGGTACACGGTAAAGTGGATATTCCGATCAAGGTTGGTTCTCAAATCTTCGCATCTACATTCTATGTGATGGACATTCGGCCATCTTATTCTTGTCTGCTGGGTCGCCCGTGGATCCACAAAGATGGGGCAGTAACGTCTACGCTTCACTAGATTCTGAAATACCCAGTCAAGGGGAAATTGTTACCGTACGAGGAGAGGAGGAGTACATGGTGAGCCACCTCAACTCATTCCGGTATGTGAAGATGGACGGGGAGTTCATTGAGACCCCATTTCAGCATTTTGAAGAGGTTCCCCAGACGTTGGCGTCAACTGAAACTGTTTTTGAAGATCCTTAAATGAAGATGGCTTCCTTCAAGGATGCCGGGGCTGTTGTTGAGAAAGGTGGGTGTGCAAATTGGGGACAACTCCCTGATTTTGCACATAAGACTAACAAGTTTGGTTTGGGTTTCACTGCAGAAGCTCAAAGGGTTGTTCAGAGTGCACGGATTGGAAGACCTCCCCTGTTTATCAGCAATTCAGGAGTGAATGCCATTAAAGACGATGTAGAAGAGTCTGAGTTTGACAGTTGGATCTACCCTACTGCCAATGGTGGATTAAGCAATTGGACGACAAAGGACTTCGTCCCAATTTCCTTTATTGCCCAGTAATGAGACTTTTGTTTTGAATTTGTAACAGACAATTTTTAAACTTTACGGCCCGGTGTCTTACCCGAGGCACTGTGGTTTTGTTTGTGAGGGCTTTATGTGTGTCATCTACATATATCATTAATAAAAACATTGGACATTTCTTGCATTTCAAAATTTTGCGCTCTTTGTTTTTCTTTTATTATATTGCAAAACAGCTATTTTACACACACTCACATATACAAGTCTACATCCACTCTGGATCTTACTAGTAACGACTCTGCTACTACCAGTTATGACATCGAAAGTCTGATCAACTTAGCCGAAGACGAAGGTGAAGATGATTGCGAAGTGCCTCGTGAACTTGCTAGACTGCTACTTCAGGAAGAGAGGGCCATACGGCCGCATGAAGAGCCGGTGGAATCAGTGAATCTGGGTACAGAGATAGACAAGAAAGAGGTCAAGATCCGTGCAAATCTGGAGCCTAGTGTTAAGAAATGGTTGATTCAGATGCTGCAAGACTACGTTGAGATCTTTTCCTGGTCTTATGAAGATATGCCTGGGTTGGATACCAATATTGTGGTTCACCGCCTGCCTACCAAGGAAGACTGTCCTCTGGTAAAACAGAAGTTCTGCCGAATGCGCCGGGAGATGTCTTAGAAAATCAAGGCTGAGGTGATGAAACAGTTTGATGCCAGTTTTCTAGCAGTTACTTCTTACCCACAGTGGGTTGCCAATGTGGTTCCAGTGCCGAAGAAGGATGGTAAGGTTTGAATGTGTGTTGACTATAGGGATTTGAATAGGGAAATCCTCAAGGATGATTTCCCTTTTCCTCATATCGACTTTCTGGTTGACAACACCGCACAACATAAGGTCTTCTCCTTTATGGATGGTTTATCCGATTATAATCAAATTAAAATGGCTCCCGAAGACATAGAGAAGACAACCTTTGTTACTCAATGGGGTACCTTTTGCTACAAGGTCATGCCTTTGGGATTGAAGAATGCTAGGGCAACGTATCAGCGTGCCATGGTCACCTTGTTCCACGACATGATCCATCATGAGATTAAGGTATACATCGACGATATGATTGCAAGATCCCATACTGAGGAAGAACATCTGGACCACCTTCAAAAGTTATTTGACAGATTGAAGTTGTACAAGCTGAGGTTAAACCTAAACAAGTGCACCTTCGGGGTGAGATCTGGTAAACTGTTGGGTTTCATTGTAAGCGATAAAGTTATTCAAGTGGATCCTCCAAAGGTGAGGGCTATACAGGAAATGCCAGCTCCCCAAACAGAGAAAGAAGTCAGAGGATTTCTGGGACGTCTGAACTATATTTCCTGATTCATCTCGCACCTGACTGCTACTTGTGAGCCAATCATCAAGCTACTGAAGAAAGATCAAGTGGTAAGATGGAACGATAAATGTCAGGTCTCTTTCGAAAGGATTAAAGAGTATCTCTAAGAGCCACCTATTCTGATGCCTCCAGTTGAAGGGAGACCTCTGATCTTATACTTGACAGTACTCGACAACTCAATGGGGTGTGTGCTAGGTCAGCATGACGAGTCTGGCCGAAAAGAGCATGCTATTTATTACCTTAGCAAAAAGTTTACCGACTGCGAGACCCAATACTCGTTGCTCGAGAAAACTTGTTGCACTTTGGCATGTGCTGCTCGCCGGCTGAGACAGTATATGCTAAATCACACTACTCTATTGATATCAAAGATGGATCCAATCAAGTATATCTTCGAAAAGCCTGCCTTGTCCAAAAGAATAGCAAGATGGAAGATGATCTTGACTGAGTATGACATCCAATACACGACCCAAAAGGAAATTAAGGGAAGTGTGTTAGCAGACCATTTGGCACATCAGGCAATGGATGATTACCAGTCTATGAACTTTGAATTTTCGGATGAGAATATCATATTGGTAACCGATTGTGAAGAACCCGGACCGGATGAAGGACCTGAGGAAGGATCCCGATGGTCTATGTACTTTGATGGTGCTTCAAACGCTTTGGGTAATGGCATTGGCGCCGTAATTATATCTCCTAAAGGCTATCATACTCTGTTTACCGCCCGACTATGTTTCAACTGCACCAACATTATGGCGGAGTATGAAGCGTGCATCATGGGTCTTCGAGCAGCAATTGACCTAAGGATTAAGTTTCTAAGTGTCTTTGGAGATTCCGCTCTCGTGATCAGTCATATCAAAGGCGAGTGGGATACGAAACACCCAAATCTTATTCCTTACAAGGAGTATGTATTGATGTTGCTTCCGCACTTCGAAGAGATAACCTTTGAACATTTCCCTAGAGAGGAGAATCAGTTGGCGGACACGCTGGCTACGATTTCTTCTATGTTCAAAGTCAATTGGGACAACGAAGCTCCTCGGATTACCATTGAGAGATTGGACAAACCTGCACATTGCTATTACATTGAGACTGAAGAGGTAGCAGATAAACCCTGGTTTCATGAGCTAAACAGGTATCTTGAAGCTCAAGAATACCCCGAGGGTGCATCTGTTAATGATAAGAAGTTTATGAGGAGGTTCGCTGCGAAGTTCTTCATCAGCAATGGTATTCTTTACAAGTGTAACCATGATTCGACCTTACTGCGTTGTGTGGATAAGAACGAAGCAAAAAGGATCATGGAAGAGTTACATGAAGGTACCTTTGGGACTCATTCCAGTGGACACACCATGGAAAAGAAAATCCTTCGGGCAGGATATTTTTGTTCCACAATGGAAGTCGACTGTTATCAGCATTCTCGGACCTGTCACAAGTGCCAAGTCTATGCTGATAAGGTGCACATACCTCCAGCACCTCTGAACGTCTTGACAGCTCCTTGGCCTTTTGCAATGTGGGGCATTGATATGATCAGCGAGATCATACCTATAGCGTCCAACGAGCATCATTTCATCTTGGTAGCAATTGATTACTTTATGAAGTGGGTTGAAGCAGCTTCCTTTGCTACTGTAACCAAGAACGTTGTGGCACAGTTTATTCGGCACAACCTGATCTGTCGATATGGTGTACCAGAGAGGATCATTACGGACAATGGTACAAATCTCAACAATAAGATGATCACTGAGCTCTGCAAGCAGTTCAAGATACAACATCACAACTCTTCTCCTTACCGACCGAAGATGAATGGGGATGTAGAAGCGGCTAATAAGAACATTAAGAAGATTGTGCAGAAGATGACGGTGACATACAAAGACTGGCACGAGATGTTACCATTTGCTCTTCATGGGCACCGTACCTCAGCTCGGACGTCAACAGAGGCAACACCCTATTCCTTGGTATATGGCATGGAGGTCGTCTTTCCCATTGAAGTTCAGATACCCTCTCTTCGGATTATGAAAGACGCAGGTTTGAGCGAAGATGACTAGATTCAGACCCGGCTTGATCAGCTGAATTTAATCGACGAAAAGAGACTTACTGCTATTTGTCATGGTCAGACGTATCAAAAATGGATGATCAAGGCATTTAACAAGAAAGTTAGATGACAAGAATATCAAGTTGGGGATCTGGTGATCAAGCACATTATCTTACCTCAAGGTGATCCTAGGGGAAAATGGACCCCTACTTACGAAGGGCCATTTGTGGTTAAGAACATTTTCTCAGGAGGAGCTATGATCCTAACCACCATGGATGGTGACGACCTTCCTCACCCCGTCAATGCAGACATAGTGAAAAAATACTATGCATAATCAAAGACCCTCTAGGTCGACTGGCCTAGGCAAAAATAAGGGCTTCTCAGCGAACCAAAAGGGTTCAGGCAAAAATAAGGGATGAAAATGAGAAAAATTTGTACACCCGGCAAGTCGAAAACCTGAAAAGGCGGCTTGGGCAGAAAAGGGTATCCCGGTGGACTAAAAACCTGAATGGGCGGTCCACGCAAAAATTAGGGATCAAAGCGTAACACTATGTCTCATTGGATCACCTTACAACCAAACATCGGTATCGACTATCAAGCTCGGATGACACTAATCAATCTGATCTACCTTCAACCAGTAGCAAAGTGATGAGATGCTCGAGGACATAAAGGAAATAGCAGAGTTGGAACCCAGTGGGATTATTAACATAGCTGTTTTGTTTAGTTTTTCACAAATTGTGTAAATTCTATTATTCGACGGTGTTCTCTTACCAGGACGTCAGCCTCTTGTACAAAAACGCCTATTTACAGGCCAAACTTCAAAATCAATACAATTCATTTTCAGAGAAATGTCAAACTGTTTTTCCTTTTTCCGTTTTGTTTTGCAAAATAACGTCCAATGTTCATTTTTGATATATGCATTTGACATTAATTTCTGCTCATAAATATTTACATGCGAAACAAAAGACGATTACTGGTAATATCAGAAACAGGGGCAATGAGAAATGTCCAATCTATACAGTTGCTCTACCCACCAGGTACAAAGGTAGATTCAGCTGAAGAATATGGCCAAGGTGTGTTCATTCCCCGCAGAGTAAGAAAAGACAGTAATGATTAGCTCTCCCCAGCTGAGACTTGCAACGGTGAATGAATCGGTAATATTCTCCCCAAGCAAAGTTTATTTACCATCAGCACTGAAAGGTCTTAATATTCCCCAGCGGAGTATAAGAATATTCCCCGGTAGAATACAAAATATCCCCAGTGGAGTTTGAAATTTTTCCCAGCGCAGTCTGAAAAAGCTTCCCCAGTAGAATTTGGAGAATCATCCCCAGTAGACTTTGGAAGATTTTCCCCAGCAGAGCTCAAAGGATTATCCCCATTAGAGTCTAAAAGGTTATCCCCAGTGAAGCCGCAACCGAAAGATCATCCCCAGTGAAGTTATTTCCTTTCACAAACAAGAAATTCAATCCCCAACAGGATTCAGTATCACCAGAAATGGTAATTCATCCCCAGCGGAATCCTCTACAGAGCATCTCTTCCCCACAGAGTAATCTCCTCATCAGTTTATTCCCTAGCAGAGTTATCCTCTCCTGCAGGTTTATTCTCACAATCATCTTCATTCGCTATCTCCAGCGGAAACGAAGAATTCAGCTCTTTTCTCCAGCAGCTATCCAGGATTTATGTTCCCCAGCTAAAAACATTACATTTCCATACATCATGACACATGCATATACACATCATACAACACAATCTCATTTATTTTGAGAACATCATTGTTTGATACATATCATACATTACATACAGCTAACCTTTACCTTTCAGGAAGGATGCAGTTAAGTTCTCAGCTATGAAGCTTTTACCCAAGTCGAATTACTGACCAGTTCTTAAATCTCAGCAGAATTATCCTCAGTTGAATTACGAACAAGGTCCTAAATCTCGACAAGTTCCTCCGTCGAATTACAGACGAGTTCCTAAATCTCAGCAGAATTATTCTCAGTTGAATTACGGGCGAGTTCTTAAATCTTGACGAAGATGTTTCCCTCAGTCGAACTACTGACCAGTTCTTAAATCTCAACAGAATTATCCTCAGTTGAATTACAGACAAGGTTCTAAATCTCGACAATTTCCTCCGTCGAATTACAGACGAGTTCCTAAATCTCAGCAGAGTTTTCTCAGTTGAATTACGGGTAAGTTCTTAAATCTTAATGAAGATGTTTCCCTCAGTCGAATTACTGACCAGTTCTTAAATCTCAACCAATTTATCCTTAGTTGAATTACAGATAAGGTTCTAAATCTCGACAAAATTCCTCCGTCGAATTACAGACGAGTTCCTAAATCTCAGCACAATTTTCTCAATTGAATTACGAGCAAGTTCTTAAATTTTGATGAAGATGTTTCCCTCAGTCGAATTATTGACCAGTTCTTAAATCTCAACTGAATTATCCTCAGTTGAATTACAGATAAGGTTCTAAATCTCGACAAAATTCCTCCATCGAATTACAGACGAGTTCCTAAATCTCAGCAGAGTTTTCTCAGTTGAATTACGGGCGAGTTCTTAAATCTTGATGGAGATGTTTCCCTCATTCGAATTACTGACCAATTCTTAAATCTCAACCGAATTATCCTCAGTTGAATTACAGATAAGGTTCTAAATCTCGACAAAATTCCTCCGTCGAATTACACACGAGTTCCTAAATCTCAACAGAGTTTTCTCAATTGAATTACCGACGAGTTCTTAAATCTCGATGAAGATGTTTCCCTCAATCGAACTACTGACCAGTTTTTAAATCTCAATCGAATTATCCTCAGTTGAATTACAGATAAGGTTCTAAATCTCGAAAAATTTCCTCCGTCGAATTACAGATAGGTTCCTAAATCTCAGAAGAGTTTTCTCAGTTGAATTACGGGCGAGTTCTTAAAACTTGATGAAGATGTTTCCCTCAGTCGAATTACTGACCAGTTCTTAAATCTCAACGGAATTATCCTCAGTTGAATTACATATAAGGTCCTAAATATCGACAAGTTCCTCCGTCGAATTACAGACAGTTCCTAAATCTCAACAGAGAAGTTTTCTCAGTTAAATTACGGGTGAGTTCTTAAATCTCGATGAAGATGTTTCCCCCCGGTTGAATTACGGACAAGTTCTTAAAACTCAGCACAGATATTCTCTCGGTTGAAGTACAGGCAAGTTCCTAAATCTCAACAAAAATCAGACTTCCCCAGCGGAATCTCCCACAACAACAGGTATACAAGCTCTCGCTAAGGAATCTCTTATGAGATCGACACTCCTTCAGATGGCATCTCTAAGCCCATCCTCCCATCTGCAATCTCCAAATGGCATATGTAAGCCCATTCTCGATATCACAAGGCTGATACCACTTCATGCGAGTGCAAATTTCTGGGCACTCTAGTGTTCAATCATCTTCCACCTTCGGATCACGAAAGGCATGATAGCCAATCTACATCCTCAGGTTTAAGAAGATTGAACAGGGGCAGCTGTTGTACCCCAAAATTTTCCCTCCCATATTTCTCAAGACATTGTAAGAAAAATCTCCAAATTGCTCAAGGTTGCTCAAGGATTGACCATACAAGCTATCTCCTAAGGCAGTCTATTCCAAATTAGGTTTTCACATTGCATCAAGATCCTTGATTCCAAATGATCTCAAGTGCTCCCTAATGTCCTAATATGTTCTCAAGATCATCCATGTCAAAATTCAAGCCTTGCAGAGGAAGTTTGCTCAGTCAATTGCTCAAAGGTCCAAAAATCGACTATGATAGGGCAAAAGTCAACTGTGACCTACATACAGTCAAACTTCAAGATTTTTTGTTAACATTCTCATTTCGAAGGATATTTAATCATTTGATCAAGGGTTTATCATGATTCATCAAGGATTGCTCAAAGTTCATCAAGATTCAAAACTTGCTAAATTAGGGTTTTGCAGGAAAATTCAACCCAACTTTGACCAAGCATAACTTTCTCATACGTTATGAGAAATGACCCATCCAAAGCTCATTTTGAAGAGGATACAATTTCCTACAATCTATTTTAACATCCCAAGATAAAAAAATGCACTCACAAGAAATTATGAATTTGTACATTATAGGTAATTTTTGAAAGTCAACAAAAACACCTTTTTTTCCAAAGCTTATAACTTGAGCATGGAATATCAAAATGTCATGGGACCAAAAGGGTTGATTAGAGGACATCTCAAGATTTCTAGAAAGTCCAAGAATATCTCCAAAAGTTCAAAATTGAAGAAGTTATGCATTGTTGAAGTTGGATTTTTTTGCAAAATTGACAAAAGTCAACTATCCCCAAAACTTCAATTTTTGCCAAATGAGCCCATTCTTTTCCACTTGATTTGAGTTTGTATTGTTTCCCACGTGCCCTAGCTTCAGCCATGTTCCCATATTTCATTTTTATTATTTAATTTGATTTTTAATTGGATTTATTCATTTTAAATCAAATAAAATCATATAAAATCCAAGGCATTGATAACTCATGATTTTCTGGTTGTTTTAGGCTTTGTTCACAGCTAGCATCACAATCAAATTCGAATCAAGGCTTGTATGCACAAAAAGATCCAAATCAAATCAAATCAAATTTGGAAGGTTTTAATGGTGGAATCAAATCCAATTCATGAGCATTGATATGGAGAGATTTGTACCAAGTTTCTTACCCTAATGCAGTACACATTACATAAGGAAGCTAAGCACACAAAAATAAGGGTTGAAGATTGTTGGAAGGGGCAGAACCACTTTGCAAAAATTCACAAAAAAAGTTGGAGATCAAAGTCCAGGTTAGAGGCAGTTTCAGGACGCGAGAGTGGTCTCAATCGATTCCTGGCCATTCACACAAGCTACCTGGATCCAAACCACGCATCCTCAAGCCTCCATACATGCTGTAAGTCTCACGCAACTCATCCTTGTTCTTGATTTCGATTTGAGTTATTCTGGCATCTATTGAACAAACCAATAGCATATTTGTAACCCTCATATCATTTGCAAGCTATTGGCAATAGCCAATTTGATTTATATGCACTATAATCATGAAAGGCCATGGCTAGGGTTTTGTTTCTGTTGTTAGGGGTTCTTATTTCAGGTAAAATTGGTCCATCTGATGGGCATGGTTGCATCCAGGAGGATGAGACGAACACGACCATGCCCTTGAAAGTCATTTTTATTGCCTGAGGACGATTTTAGGAGTAAGCTGCACTTTCAGTTGCGGATTCAAATTCGCAGGTAATATTACAGTAGTGGGAGGACTGGGACGAAGAGCTGTCACTCGCTCATTGGGCCATTTAAAAATTACGCATGTTTTTATTTTTTTCTGACCAATTGATTTTGCTTTGTTATATTATTATTATTATTGCATATTATATTAACAAACAAATCAATGTGGCGTGGTGGCAAGCGTGTAGTGCATTCTCCTTCAGGACCTGGGTTCGAATCCCAGGTCACCCTCTTTCTCAATATTATTGTTTTTCAGATATTCCGGTGCGTATGCTAGCCTGCGATCCACCATACATCCTCATCCATCCAAGCGTCAGATGGTCAAAAGGCCAGATCTAGTGGCCAAGCGTTGAAGGTCCACCAAGGTGCCAGTCAACGCACGTGTACCAGATCCAAAAAGTCCACACGGGCTAGCTGATAATGGGCCAAGAATTTTCTTTCTACACCATCCAAAACAGGCCCAACACTCCTCTCTCTCTTATTTATTTTGTTTTGTTTTATTAATTGTTTTATTTTATTTAATTAATTTTCCAACCGATCACAATTTTTTTTTATCAAATAAAATCACAAAAATATTTTTATTTCAATCAAATTTTAAACTTTTATTTTTCTTATTAAATTTATTAATTGATTAGGTTTTTAACTAGAAAACTTTAATTGATTTTTGTAAATAATTTTAATTAATTATATTTAATTAAATATTAACCACTAATTTAATCATTTTTAATTTCTTTCCTAAATAATCAAAAACTCCAAAAATAATTTATTTTTTTCATTCAATTAATTAATTTAATTTAATTTGGTTATTTAATTTAGGATTAGTTTCTTTTCTTAAAATAAAAACAACAAAAAAAGTATTTTCTTTCAAAAGGGTCAAAACCCTAAATTGTGCATCCGATTTAATTTCGCGTCGTGCTTTATTTTTCTTTATCCAATTATGTATCTGCTTATGGACTATAATAGTTAAATAGGACATTTAATTATTTTTATTGCTTTATTTTATTTTTAAAAAGGGTTGCTTTTAGCGATGTAAATACCCGACGCCTTGTAATTTAAATTCCGCATTTTATTTCCGCAAATTATAACTGCTAGATGTTTGATAATAGGGTTTGCATGACAAGACTGAATGTTAATCTTAAAATCAAATTAGATCACCCTTAACATGTATAAAGATAAAAATAAACTGAAAACGACACACTCTCACATGCGCACTCTTAGGGTACACCCCACTTGGTTTCCTTCGTACGTGGTCATTGAGTATAGGTCACTTTAGAGGTCGCCCTCTTGTCTAAAAGATCAAAGTCGCCTCGTAATGGTTGCCTCAGATATTATTGCCTCAAACAAATGATCTAAGACTTTAGGGTTACCGCTAAGGCGTCCTAACATTTCTTTGGTGACCGTACGTCCCTAATTCGAATTGACCCTTAAACTCCAACGACGGTGCTATCTACTCATTAATAGTGGGATAACATTGTCTAAAGGAAAATAGCATAGAACGATTCCTTTTTTCGAGTAGGTAGATGGTTCTAAGATACTTTCTCTTTGAAAAAACAAAACAAAATTTTCACACTTACACTCCTTTTCAAACAAAGTTTTCAAAACACTTCATTACACTCTTGAGGATAGAAGCAAGAGTTAAATCGAAGTTTCAAACAAAAACTTTTTCATACCCACAAGCACAAAGAAAAAAATTTTGAAAAAAATTGAGCAAGTACCTAAGAGCCCGTGGATAACCACAGATAGAAAGGGTGCTAATACCTTCCCTTTCTATAATCTACCCCCCGAACCCGAGAAATATCTCGAAAAAAGGAATTTTCCTGTGCTTTTTTCCTTTCTTTGTTGGATAAAATAAAAGTCGGTGGCGACTCTTGCTTACCGCGACATTTTGTGAAAACAAACGCAAAATGCAAACCAGCATTCCAAAAAACAGTTAGTTTTTCCCACCGTATCACATTCATCTTCAACCTTGAGCCATGGATGGACCACCTGTATCTCTCTCATTTCTCCATGAAAATGGAAAGTCCAAAATGAAAATTATGGTGTTTCTTCCCACGAGTTCAACCATATAATTTATGTAAACTAACAATCAAAGATCAAAGCTAATTTTACTTTCCCTAATTTGAAACCTAGTTTTTACAGAAATTTCAAATCCAAAATTCTCTATACACAGTTAATATAAATGAAAACTATGAACATGGTTAGCTTTAGTGCAAGGATATCTACATTTTTCTTTCACAAATCAGGACCAAAGGATGCTTGTATGAAGAGATAGAAGATTGAGTTTTTACCTCTTTCAGTTGAGATCGTGAATGGAGTTTGAGCAAGTTCTGAGAAGGCCTGAGGATCTGTTTAGCTTGCCTGGACCTCCCTAAGTGTATTCCAATCCTTACTTTATCTTGAAACCCCTTGAATCTCCCTACTCAAGTCAACCTGCAAGCTTGTTATTTGAAAATGGTGGATGGAGGAGGAGGAGTTACAGTGAGGGAACAAGGGTCTGGATCACTTATGTGTGATGTATATTAAGTGTTTAGGTGGTTAAAACTCAAAACGCACGAGTGGATTTGGAGATGGCTGAGTAAGGTTCAGAACTGTCAAGCTATGGCATATTTTCAATGGAAAAGTGTTTGGGAGTGTTTCTGAGTTTTAGCATTCATGTGTTAGGTTGCAATACACTTGTGTATAAGTATGGAAAAGGTTATACTTCAAGCTTTCTCAAGATTTCTGAGTTATAGCCTTTTGGCTCTATTACTTGCTTTTGAAGAAAAGTGAGGAGACAAGTCCCTAAGTTTGTACAAGCATGGTATGGTTTGGTAGAGGCTTCAGGCAAGTTGATTTTGGTTTTGGATTTGCTTGTGTGCAGAGAAAACAAGTGCAAGGCTCAAGAAGTGGAAAATTGCAAAACTAGTGCTTTATCAAAATGGAAATGGCACCTTTGTGCCAAAAATGGAATTGTTCTTGTACAATGCATTTAATACTTGGCTTAAAGCTTCCAAAATCTGTGAAAAAATTTAATTATGGAGTGAAAGTCAAGTTAGGAGCCTGGAAAGTAAGATTTGTTCAGCATGCTTAAGGATTTGAATTTTTGTTCTTCATGAAATGGCTTGAAATCAAAGTGATAAATCACCAACTTCATCTCTTTGATTCTCCATGCTCAAGAATGATCTCAGGGAGTTCTTGGAAATTTTGGAAAGCTTGCAATGTGCTCTAAAAACCATATTTGAATTGATTTTGAAGATTCCCATTTGAACTATGACAAAAATTGGCATGAAGTTAGGTAAAAAATCTGCCTAACTAGGGCAAAATTTCACTAAGTTATTTTGGTTCATGAGTATGCATTCACAAAATTATATCTTGAGATCCAATCATTTTTAGGAGAAATTGTGTGAAGCAAAGTTGTAGATTTCATGCAGATATACAACTTTCATGTTGGAAGTTTCCTTTGAATCATCTTGCATCATGGTGAAAATTTGGCTCAAAGTTGAGAAAAAATAAGAAATTTTCTATACTTAGAAAATTTTCTAAGTTAAGAAATTTCAACTTTTCAAAACCAAATCTTAAATCCTTGGTTACTTGATGAAAAAGTTTCACATTTTGACATGTTTTGATGGATTATGATCTTTGGCACTTGATTTTGACAATAAAGTCAAAGTTTTGACTTTTTAGTGTACAATTGACTTTTGATCAGTTGACTGAAAAATTCATCTGTCAATCTAGTGGATTTGTAATGTTTTGAATCATGTCATTAGGTCAAGATGATGCAATTGAAATCTTTAAATCATGCTTCAAACCAATTGATCATTTTCTAGGTCGAAAATTAGAAATTGCCCCTTCTCAGTCAAAACCCTAATTTTGACCATTTTGCCCTTTTGATGATTTGATCAAATTTCTTGAGGAATTATGGTCCAAACATGATCAAATGATACATATGAGTCTAATATGTTGATGTGGATAAAAAATTATGAAGTTTGACTGTAAATTGGCTATGGTTGACTTTTTCCCCAATACAGTTGATTTTTAGGTCAACTGTCCAATTGAGTGATCAAAAATGTGATTCAAGGCTTGAAACTTGACATGAGAAATCTTGGGGATCCAAAATGATCCTTGAAATTAATATGAAGCATTGATAGTCCAAAAATACTTTTTCACACTCAAACCCTAATTTTGGTCATCAGTGCATGAGGAGTTGTCTTGAGTTGGTCAAACCCTAATGCAGTCTTGAGTTCAAGAGATCTTGTGAGAAAATTCTTGATAAGTGAGAGGGCAAATTTTGGGGTACAACACGTGCCTTTTCTTTTTTATTTAGTTTTAAATAAAAAACTTAAAGGGTTATGACTACGGTTTGTTCGTTCCACCATTGTCATATAGTATGTTTTTTTTATTTAAAAGTTTTAATTGTAAATTAAACTTTGGTGCTTCGTTATGAAATTTCACTATGAAAGTAATATATCATAACGACTTCTAGTTTTGTCCGTTTTGATATCTTTATAATATTATACACTCCTAATTAGCTTGTCTCTTTAGTATCCTTTTTTCCATTGAAAAAAGAAACTAGACAAAACGATACACGATTTCAACCCTAAACCCTAAAATTCAATATTGTGAAACAATACACGATTTCAACCAAAACACCATTGTTAACCCTACCTTGTCTCTTCAGTATCCATTCTTCACTGTATATTTGTCATATTCATCATTATCGTCAAGGTTGACAAGACCATCACAATCGTGATGTCAAGAAAGAAGATTACATCAACCAAGTTGTCACCGTCGAGAAGGAAGACAGTAACAACACTGTCATTTTCGTAAGGAAGTAAGACTACACCAACACCAACACCAACAACATTTACTTAGTCATCACGTTTAGGGTATGTAAAATTTCCCCCATGCATCTATAATAAAATTCATTTTCCATTGTTGTGGTTCTTGTTGTTCATGTTGTTGTTGTTTTTGAACGTAGATGTCAACCTTGTCGAGTTCTTTATCAGATACTAGCAAAGAACATCAAACAAATGAATGTTGTGAGAATTAAAATCAAACAAATGATACTGAATCAAAAATATCACAAAGATGTGTCACAATGATGCCCTAATTCACATCAGTCTGTAACTCATCAGGTGAAAAAAACTCCAATCGAATTTGATTCATTCTACAGAGTAGTTGATTATGAACATTACTCTATTTTTAAGATTTATGTTGTGTTCCTTGGATGGAACAAAGTAAAAATATTGATATATGATTGGAAATAAGTGGATGGGAAATTCAAAGAAAGCATATGGAAATGCGTTAAGGTATTACATACTATAGTTTTCATATATTAGATATAACTACCTATAATTTCTAATACATTGATTTAAATGTAGTTGAATTTTGAGTTTACCGATGACTCAAAGTTGAAAATAAAGTGGATCTATTATGCCGGTACTCGTTGGAGAAGATTTAAGTCACAACTTACGACTGAATACATTAGTAAGAATAAGAGCAGTCTTGATCTTCCATGGAAAATATATAGTTTTATATCAAAGAAGCAATTGAAGAAGTTTGTGAAGATACGTCATTTTAAGGAATTCAAGGTTAGTACTAGTCTTATTTAACCGATAATGTTATGATAATGAGTTATAAATACTAATCATATATATTATTTTCTATGTTAATAACAACTTAAAAGAAAATTAGGAATACGAAACAAGGCAAAGAACATGTACCCCTATAGATTGTCTCGCGGGGGTTACAGGAAACTTGAGAAAAGAATCATGCTTGAAAAACAACCACAAACAAGAGATGATCGCATCCCATCCCCACTGTTGTACCCCAAAATTTTCCCTCCCATTTTCAAGACAAATTAATTTAAGACACACCCTCATGCTCATGAAGGTCTCAATTGCTCAAGACTTATTAAAGATTGATCAGATGGACTCTCCTGCTAAGTAATTGACCTACAACTAGGGTTTTTCTTATCTCAAAGGAAATTAAATTTCTAAGGCCTTAAATGAACTTCATGGTATCCAACATGCTTCAAAGAATCCTCATACCAAATTTCAAGCCTTGCAGTACAAGTTTGCTCATTCAATTGATCAGATGATTGAAAATCAACTATATTGGAAAAAAAGTCAACTTTGACCAATTAACAGTCAAAATTCATCATTTTTGGTCAACATCAATATTTTGAAGTCATATTCATCATTTGGTCAAGTGTTGATCATGAATCATCAAGAAAACTCAGGATTCATCAAAAGTCAAAGTTACTAAATTAGGGTTTTATTAAGGAGAAGTCAATTGAACTTTGACCAAACATAACTTTCACATACTTCATCAAACATTTATCAACCAAATCTCATTTTGTCATTTTGAAGGAAACTCAATTCTCTACAACTTTGTCTCTCTAAGATCAAGGCAAAAAATGCTTCATTTGAGAGATATGGATCAAAACATTACATGTCATTTTGAAAGTAAAAAAAAGGCATTTTTTGTCAAAGAAATTTACATAAAGATAAAGGCTTCAAATTAAACATTGACCAACATGAAAGTTGTAGGAGACACCTTGAGCTTTCCAAAGAATCCAAGACCACCTTCATATGAAACAAATTGAGAGATTTATGAGTTTTGCAAGTTGAGCAATTTTGAGAAAATGTATGAAGTCCGCTTTGAGCAAAGTTGAATTTTTGGGCTAATGGGCCTAAGTTTTTAGGTTCAAACGTGTTCATAACCTTACAAAGGACCTATAAATCCATTCACATATTTTTATGATTTTTATTTCTTTTATTTGGATTTTATTCATTTAAATGCAAATTAAATCAAATAAAATATGAAAAAATTGGACTTAGGCGCATGGCTTTGGTTTTGGATCAGAATTGAAGCCCAAAAGCTTGTGACAACTAAGGAAAACTGTGTATGGCATATTTGGAAGGAAAATCTTCAATTTTGGAAATATTTTAAACACAATATGGAAACAAATCATGGAAGCCTTAATTCCATGAGATTTTGACCTAAATGAGTCCTCTATATATACTTAACCCTCAGACCTCACAAGGATATGGTTTTGCAGCCAAGAGAATAGGGTTTGAATTACAAAAATTCAAGAAAAAGTGAGCAATCGAGTTTCAAATTTCAACCAATCTCAATCCAAACCAAAGCCAGCAATCACTTCCCGAGGATCAAAGCAGTTGATCCAAGTCATTTGTCAAGCAATTCCACGTCCAAAACAACCATATTTATCATCATCGATTGAGGTATAAAATTCAAACTTGAAACTTATATCCTAAGCATTTTCAATACCATGTAGCCTTTGATTTGCATTCTAATGATTGTAAGGAATAAATCTAGGCAATCGTTTGAAAGAATGGAGGCCTGGATCGTGAGATGTCATTGTTAGGGCACGATCTGAGTTTGCGTTTAAATCTCATGATACACTAACCCGTTGCTTGTTTTGAGCCCAGATTCGAGTTTTGGACACAATTTTGTATAAGACAGGCCTTTTGGTTTGCTTCGAATCTTCTATTTTTATAGGTTTCGAGGTCGCAGAGAAGACGACCAGAGTTTGACTCCGACGTCCTGTGGATTGTTTGACTCCGATAGAGCTTGTGTGGTGTGAAGGCACTTCATGATTGGTCATCACTTAAATCGCATGGGGCCACTTTTGACTCGTTTGAAAATTCAAAAACTAACATGCGTTTTATTATTTGTTGTTTAATTCCTCTTGTCAAATATTTTTTCTTTTTCAGAATAACGTGGAGGTTTATAATAGACTAATTGGTTCCTATTTCATATCACAAACAACACCATGACGCAGTGGATAGAAGGGCAGGGCGTGGGTTCAACTCCCACCCTATGCATTTTTTTCTTCTTATTTTACTAACCCTGGTTTTTATTCCATTTTCTTAATTAATCTATTTTCTAATTAACCATTAACAAACCTTAAACTTTTTTCAAAACTATAACAAATTAGGATTACGTTTTTTTAGTTAGTAATTAAATTTTTGACATATTTTTATTTATTAATTAATTAAGTTAATTAGCCTGTTATTCATATTATAATTTATTAGAATAATTAGGTTTTTATTAAGTATTAAGTTAAATTATTTTCTACAAAAACACCAAAAAAATCTTTTCTAACACATATAATTTTTAGGGCATTTAAACATTTTTCTAACATTTTTCTTATTTCTTTTAGATATTTAATTTACTAGAAAAGTGTATAGGATCGCACTATCAATGTAATAGCGTAGATTTATTTTCTCACTTTTTTTTTCCTATTATGTATATGCTCCGAGGATGTAATAGCGTAGATTTACTTTCCCATAAATTTCTATATTTATGTATCTCTACCAAAGCCATGTAATAGCGTAAAAACTTTACGTTCCGCACTATTTTTCTGTACATATTTAATTGCTAGTAAAATAGGGTTTGTATGGAAAGACTAAAAGAAATGTAGATAACCCTAATTTTCAAGATTAAATAACTGAAACTAATACACTTTGCACACTTCACCTCTAGGGTAACCTCTCTTGTTGCCTTACGATACTTTTGGTCACTGTTAGAACATAATTCGGTTCTACATCCCTGCAAGAGTTTTGATGATAACAAACACATGATAAATATAAAGAACAAATATGCTCTCTAATAAAAGTATCCTTATATGCAGGAAGTTCTGATGTGAAAAAGATTTTCTGGTGTAAGGAGCATAGACGATCTTCCAGAACATTACTAGAAGTTCTGATTATGCAAGCATAGAATATGAGAGTACCGTGATAGAATCAGATGCATCCTTCTTAGAAGCAAATCTGTGTGACATGCTTATATGAAGAAGTTTTGTTACAACTTCTGAATGCACCAGCACTGTGAAACAGGATCTCTGATACTCTGATCTGTAAAGTTCTGATACAAGCTATGAAGGACTCTCAACAGTAACATTCATCCTCTAATGTAAGAAGTTCTGAAGCGTTAAAATTTATCAATCAAATATCAAAAGTAACCGCTACAAACAGATAAAGATCTCATGGTTTGGGAAGTTCATTAACTCGTGTTATGAACATACCAAAAGCATCTTCTTATGTCATTGTTGCATGGCATATATAAAGAAGAAAAAAATAAGAATTCAAGTGATGAACTACTGCGCTCAAAAAGAAGAATTCACGTGAAAGTACAGTAACACAACAATCATCTTTCATTCTCAAACGTTCATATTCAAATTGTGTAAAACATCACTGTTAGTGATACTGTTTTATTAGAAACACCATTGTACACATTTGTTCAATTATTGTTTAGGCATTTCCTTGAGAAAACTGGGTTATGGTTTTGGACTCATGAAGATTTTGGCATTTGTCAAAGTAGTTTTGTAATCAAGATTGATTAGTGGATTAAGAACTCGTTGGAGAGAGGAGAAATCACCTTGGCGGGTGACTGGAGTAGTTTGAGTTCAAAAGAACTAGGATAAAAATCAACGTGTGCATGTCATTATATTTTGAGATCCCAATTCAACCCCCCTTCTTGTGTTTTACCCTTCTTCAATTGGTATCAGAGCGCCTGGTTCTGAGTTCAAACACTTAACAGTGTCAGAAAAAGATCCAAGGAGGAAAAACACCATGGTGGGACCAAGTCAGAACATCATCCAGGATTATCATGATGAGAAAGACAGAATAAACAGTAGACCCCCAATATTTAACGGTGAAAATTTTGATTACTGGAAAGACATGATCAGAAGTTTCTTCCTAGCATGTGACACTGACCTTTGGGATATGGTAACAGATGGATACATACATCCTGTTGATGAAAACGGTCAGAAGATTGACAGAAAAATAATGAAAGATCATCAAAAGAGGGATTTTAGAAATCATCACAAGGCAAGAACTATTCTCCTGAGTGCCATCTCATATTTAAAGTATGAGAAGATCACAAACAAAGAGACATCACAACACATGTTTGATTCTATGAGAATGACGCATGAAGGCAACACATAAGTCAAAGAAACCAAATCCCTTGCGCTCATTCAGAAATATGAAGCCTTCAAAATGGAAGAAGATGAAACCATTGAGACAATGTTCTCAAGATTTCAAATTCTGGTGGCTGGGCTAAAAGTTCTAGACAAAGGGTACTCAATTGTCGATCATGTAAAGAAGATCATCAGAAGTTTACCAAGGAAAGGGAGACCCATGGTCACATCTCTCAAACTTCCAAAATGTCTGTACAAAATCTCTCTAGAAGAACTTGTCAGCTCTCTCAGAAGTCATGAGATAGAGTTATAAGATGATGAGCCCCAGAAGCAAAGTAAGTCTCTCTCCCTGAAATATAATAAATATGAAACCAAATTTTTACAGGCAAAAGAAGAAGTAGAAAACTCTGGTGAATCCTTGTCAGAAGAAGACGAATTGTTCCTTCTATCCAGAAGAATCAATCAGTTGTGGAAGCACAGGCAGAGGAAATTCAAAAATTCCAGAAGAACATGGAATCAGTCTGGATATAGAAAATCTGAACCATCTTCTGAGTACAGAAAGTCAAGAAACAAAGACATTGTCTGCTACGAGTGCAATGAACAAGGGCACTACAAAAGCGACCGTTTAAGGCTTCAGAAGGAGAAACCAAAAAGGAAATTCGTTAAGGAGAAGAAGAAAAGTCTTATGGCAACATGGGATGACTCTGAATCTTCTGAAGACGGAATAGAATCAGAAGATGAACGAGCCAATATAGCTCAAACGGACAACTTATCAGATGTCTTTGAATCCTCTGAATCAGAATCAAATTCAGAGTCAGAAGAGGTATTTTCTAACTTTTCTATATCTCAATTAGAGGAGAGTTTGTCAGAAATTCTAGAAAGGTATCAAAAGCTTCGAGTCATAAACAAGAACCTGAAAAAGGATCTAGTTTCTTACTCTAAAGAAACTAAGAATTCGAGACTAGAAAACTCTGAGTTGAAAGAAAAAATTTTAAAACTTGAAAATGATTTAAAAAATACTCAGAAGGAAACTGTCTCAGAAGTTCCTAGTAACCCTGATACAATCATAAAGGAATATGATCACAACTTTCAAAAGTTCCTCGCTAAAAACATAGATAGAAGAAAGATGGCTTCTATGATCTATGGAGTTAGTAGAAATGGCAGAAAAGGGTTAGGATATAAAGGTAAAGTATCCCAACCTAAGAAATTCAGGGATTTGGTTATTAAACGCACACCTCTTTATTCTCACTTCACTATTTGGCAAACACATGATATAAAATATACCAGTAAGGCATTTTATGCTAAACCAAAATTCAAACAGAATTTTGGAAACTCTAACAATCGTGGGCCCTAAAAGATATGGGTACCAAAGGAAAAAATCATCTATGTTGCAGATATTTTTAACAACAAGGTTGAAACACCAGTCCTGACACTTGGATTCTAGATGCTCTCTACACATGGAGGGAAGAAAGCATGAGTTCTAAAGCCTGGAATTTAAAGGATTCACAAGTTTCAGACGCAATCAGAAACAAAAGATTATCGACTCTGAGACTATTGGGAATGGGAATGAGAATACAACATCATAATCTCTCTAAAGAATCTGAGTTTAATCCAGAAGGGGATGTCACACCTTCTCAAGCAACTTCCTACTTTTTGATTATTGACAAAAAGAGGGGAGAATCAGTGATATTTTGACTCCTCATAAGAAAATTTGTATTATCAAAAGATATTCAGGGAAGTATTATATCTTCTCATTATCTGAGTATTCTACTCAGGGGGGGGGGGGGGTTTATTCTTTGTTCTTTATAATCCATCAAAATATACAAGTTTTGTCATCATCAAAAATGGGGAGATTGTTAGAACATAATTTGGTTCTACATCCCTGCAAGAGTTTTGATGATAACAAACACATGATAAATATAAAGAACAAATATGCTCGCTAATAAAAGTATCCTTATATGCAGGAAGTTCTGATGTGAAAAAGATGTTCTGATGTAAGGAGCATAGACGATCTTCCAAAACATCACTAGAAGTTCTGATTATGCGAGCACATAATATGAGAGTACCATGATAGAATCAGATGCATCCTTCTTAGAAGCAAATCTTTGTAACACGCTTATGTGAAGAAGTTCTGTTACAACTTCTGAATGTACCAATGTTGTGAAACAGGATCTCTGATACTCTTATCTGTAAAGTTCTGATACAAGTTATAAAGGACTCTCAACTATAACATTCATCCTCTGATGTGAGAATTTCTGAAGTGTTACAATTTATTAATGCAATATCAAAAGTAACGGCTACAAACAGACAAGGATCTCCTGGTTTAGAAAGTTCATTAACTCGTGTTATGAACATAACAAAAGCATCTTCTTATGCCACTGTTGCATGGCATATATAAAGAAGAAAAAAAGAAGAATTTAAGTGATGAACTACTGCGCTAAAAAAGAAGAATTCACGTGAAAGTACAATAACGCAACAATCATATTTCATCCTCAAACGTTCATATTCAAATAGTGTAAAACATCACTGTTAGTGATACTGCTTTATTACAAACACCATTGTACACATTTATTCAATTATTGTTTAGGCATCTCCTTGAGAAAACCGGGTTGTGGTTTTGGACTAATGAAGACTTTGGCAGTTGTCAAAGTAGTTTTATAATCAAGATTGATTAGTGGATTAAGACCTTGTTGGAGAGAGGCAAAATCACCTTGGCGGGTGGACTGGAGTAGTTTGAGTTCAAACAAACCAGCATAAAAATCAACGTGTGCATGTCATTATGTTTTGAGATCCCAATTCAACCCCCCTTCTTGTGTTTTTCCCTTCAGTCACGTCCCTGGAAAGTAGGGATACTTTAGTAACAGGCCCTCGATATGCAATATCATCACGACCCCTTTCGAATAAAGATCATAATCCCTCAATGACCCTTTGATTTGCCTACAAAATGATCTAGTCCCTCGATGACCCTAAGAGCAAAATGATGATAGTCCTTTTAATACAATTGATTAAGCATCCTTACCACTTGCTTTCGATGACCATAAGATGACCCTACGTCTGTCCCTTCACATCCCATAGATAGGATTACCTACCAACTAATGGTATGGATAATACTATCTCCAAAGGAGAAGGAAAAGAATAAGAAAGACCATACTTAGTGGGTAGAACTCTTGAATGCTTGCTCAAAGACAAATAAAATTCACACTACACTTTCAAACAAGATATTTTCAAAAACACTTTGTATACATTCTTGAGGACCAACACAAGGATTATTACAAAGTTAGCCTTACATTGACATTCAAAATATTTTCAAATCACACACACAAAGCAAGTTTTAAAAGTGAGTTAGCAATTAAGAGCCTGTAGATAACTACAGATGAAAAGGGTGCTAACACGTTCCCTTTTCATAACTTACCCCCAAAACTCAAAATCTTTCAAAGCTCTTTCCTGTTCTTTTCACCTTTCCTAAATATTGGATAAAAGAAAAGTCGGTGGCTACTCTTGCTAACTGCAACATTTGCGATAAAACCAAAAAGTAAGCTCTCCCACCGTATTACATCCACCGTCAAGACATGAGAAATGGAAGAGGGCTCGATTAAGACCAAATGGAGAGTACACCTCTGAGCCAACAAGAGTAGTTGCCGAGAAAATTGTATGTATGATTTTTTTTGCTTATGTTATTTGTCATTTAAATGTGTTGGTAACAATATACGTAAGTTTCTCATGTTATGTTGGATAAGTTGGTTGAGGCGACACGTGAAAGCACATTTGTTACAGGAGAATGACATGAAATATTAGTAGAGGCAATCAAAACAGATGAGTATGGTGGGCGTGTCCGTGTTGTGGGAGAAGGTGTCAGCTTGAGGTTACTCTTTGGGTCTAAAAAAAAGTACCAAAAGCTCGGAATTGAATGCACAAAAACAAAAGATTGAAAATTTTATGAAGCAATTAGAAGAACAGAGGAGGATGTTAGACGAGGAGAGGGAAAAAAGGGAGAAATATATGGAAAGTTTTCAAGAGTTATATTTGGTATGTGCTTTACTTGAGATTTTAGTGTTTTATCGGAAATGTATGATATCTATTGTGTTTATTTTTATTCTAACTGAATATTATGATGTAGAGATTAAGTGAAAACCTCGAACAACGTACAAATGAAGATCAACATTATGTTGATGGTGATGATGATCATGATCATAATCAAACTCCAAGTGGAATTATTGTATGTTAGGCTTCTACAAAAGTAAGTAATTATTCAGCCGCTTCCCCCCTTCAGCTAACTGCAATGAGTTATTGGACCCTAATTCAAATAAAAACACCATATTAAACTTGAATGTTGTGGTGATAAATGATACACAACCTGACCCGCTAGAACGTTTTCCATGTGTGGAGTTATTCTATTACAGTCCTAAAGATGTAAGTGATTTTCTCGGTGGATATAAGTGGACGAACGTAGGGATATTGCAAGTTTGGTGCACGTAAGTATATAGTTGAGTATACATGTCATTATAGAACATTACCATTTTTGGTATTTCCTCAATTAATTTATTCATTTTCTTTAACCACTTATGTACATTCAAAGTATTTGTATAGAGTTAAATAAATCGAGTGTTTATGAAATCTTGGATCCGCTTTTTATTCGATGGGCGTATAATCAACCGAAAGACATTCAAAATTACTTGAAAGAAAGGTTAAATGAGGGAGGAAAAGAATGTTACTTCGCACCATTTCTCTGTTCGTACGTAATTTTGTAATTGATGTTTATGTATTTTATATTTAGTTTTGTTTTAGCAAATACTAATAATATATATGCTCATATTTATTCAGTGGTTATTGGAAATTGATCATAATATCATTTAAGACAAATACGATAATTGTACTGTGTTCCTTGCATGATCCACTCGACAAGAAAATGAAAGAGATTATTAATTTGTAAGTGTATGTTTAATTAATTTTATTTGATATTGTAAGTATTTTAGCATGTAACATGTTTAATTCATTTTCAATGTACAATGTTGTGGAGCAAGTGAATATGATGAACAATGTTAGAAGAAAGCCCTCATGGATCTCTCCTAAAGTAAGTGGCCCGATTACCTGTTTATTCCATTTACATTTATGTATGGTTATATTCATATATGGTTACATTCATGTGTGGTTACATTCATTTATAGATGAGGAAACAGCCTGGGAAATACGAGTGTGGGTATTATGTCATGAAACACATGTTAAATATTGTCCTTGCCGGTATTGTTAATTCATGGGATAAGGTATATATGTCATAAGATGTTTACATATATTAATATATAAGTTGACATATATTTTAAACACTTTTTTTCTCTTTCTTATGTAGATGTTTAACGACGTAACCCCATTTTCTATTGAGGACTTTGTCGGTTTTCGTAAATGTTGGGCGTATATCCACAAGGTGGTGAAGGGTCTTGCTATTTGATTTATTGAGATATTATAATGACTTATTTTTTTTATATGATGATGTGAATATTACTTTTTACTTAAACATATTGTGTTTGATGTAAATATTAATTTTGACTTTTGATGCACAATGTTAGCATTTTTTATGCTCTTTATGCATGGTTAACACAAATACGGGTTGTTGTAAATTCTCTGATATGGTTATAATAGTTACAGGATAATAAATGGGAAGAATTTGAGAAGCATAGAATTGCATATTTAAAACAGAGGAAGTTTTGACAATGGTTATAAAACCTAACCATGATTTTATATTGAACGGTGACCAGAATAATATACATTACAAAATGTTGATGTTGAGAATTGAACCTGAGACCTTTAGTTCTATCACAATGGTTGGGTTAAAGAACCATTATGATATGGTGCACTCATTCTAGAATATAACAATGGTCCCATAACTGTGATTTTAAGTATCGCATATACAACGATATTCTACATTATAACGCCTGGGTCCGTGTTGTTATATATCTTTCCCAACCGTTGTTAATTGGGTTTTCCGTAGTAGTGAATTGATGTGGGAGAGGTTATTACTAGAGGATTATGAATAAATTATTTCTAAGATGTATATTGAGTATGCTCAAGACAAGAGAACTGTGATTAAATACACAACTGAGTTCTTGCAAATTTTTGAGCGCAATGAATCGGGAGAATCAAAGAGCCAAAAAGTGGCTCGATACATTCTTGGTCTAAAGGGAACCTTGAAGGAGAAGATGGTTTTAGAGACTCTATAAACCGTATCTAAGGCATACAGTCTAACTTTGAAGGAAATATAAATAAATAAATCCCCTCGAAATTTCTCATTTTTTAGGTATTTCCCCCAGAATAATTTTGAATTAGTCAGCGATAAGGAAATGAGTGCAACAACTAGGGATTTCAACCCTGAGAATAAACAGAATAGCAACTCTAGCGGTATGCAGCAAAGTAAAGCATAATTTTAGATGAAAAATAATTCATATGCTAAACTCACTAGAGACACGTGTTATCAATGTGATGGAAGCGGTCACAAATCAAATGTTTGTCCAACAAGGAGAATTGTTGTTGTTGGGGAAGAAAAGGAAGAGGAAGAGTAAATAGAAGGACATGCACCTGAGAACGATGAATATGCAGGGGTTGAGTTTACATAGGAATGATATGATGATAAAGTGAATTTTGTGTTGCAGAGAAATTTACTAGCACTAGAAGATGAAGGGAAGCGCAAAATATTGTTTAAAACACATTGTTCTATCAAGAACAAGGAGTGTAATTTGATTCTGGATAGTGACATCATAGAGAATCTAGTGTCACAAAAATTGGTAGATTATTTGAAGTTGTTTTATGGACATCATAAGAATCCATACACCCTCTAATGGGTAAGCAAGAGATCCCAAGTTCGAGTAACACTATCCTGCAGAGTTTCTATCTCCATCAAAAAGAATTACAGAGAAGAGGTACTTTGTGATGTTGTTGATATGAATATTTGTCATGTTTTACTTGTTAGGCCTTGTCAATTGGATAAAGATATCATTTATAGAGGAAAGGATAACTTGATGATGTTTACATGGAGCACACATAAAATTTCGATGGCTTCTGTTTTGGACTTTGATAATAATCCAAGAGGAAAGAAGTCTAGTTTCTTGGTGATGACACATAGTGAAAGGATTTTGATGAGGTTGTTAAAGAAACTAAATTTTTATGTCTATTATTGATTAAAGAGGTGATGAGTGTTGTAAAGGAGAAAACAACAATTCCAAATGAAGTGTTAGGGGTACTAAAGTATTTCAAGGAGTTAACTGCATATGAGCTGCCAAATGATTTGCGCCATATGCGAGATAAGCGCGTGGAAGTGAAAATTTTCAATATGGGAGAATATGTGATGGATTTTCTGCGTAAAGAGAGGTTTCCTGTTAGTACTTATAGCAAGATGAATTTATATTAAGCTATTTATCAAGAATAGAACTCGGAGGTCGAGTGTAACACCCAAATTTTCCCCAAAGAATAATAATTAAAATCAGAGTAATTTTTAAAACATTATACATACAAATAGGATGCTACATTTTCAAAAACGTACAAAATCTGCTCATAACATGTATAGGATACATAATACAAGTATGGATAAACCAAAAATAACAAACATAGTATTCAACTTTACTTTTTATTAAGCAGCGGAAAAGAATCATACTTGGAATTAAATCAATAACATTTAAACATCAATAAAAATTTATTCAGGAAATAAGGAGTTCAAAAGATTCCAACATAAGGGTGAGATATCACACAATATAAATAAATGTATAGTAATAAGTAGATAGCAGATATATTCATGCATACACATTCCACATCCCACGCCCTCACACAACCAACAACAATTATATTACATGTTAATTATACAATGACCTATCATCAACACATATAATCGAATTATCATGTAATACATGCACCAACTACACAAACTCAAATATTATGTTAATGACAATGTAATGCAGTGAGAGCGACTCACAGACTCAATGCATGTGGTACCATTTGTTAATTCTCTAATTTTAGGATTGGCATTAATTTTTGTAAAAAAATATAGCAGTAATATGTTAGATATGAGATGTTAACAGGATAATAGGAACATGTTGAACAAGAAGTCCCATCTTATGTTAAGACATGTTGCGATGAGAAGTTATCATCATCTGGAACAACATGTCGTATAAGATGTCCTATGGAGGAGCATACGAAATCGCGCCTGAGTTGAGCTGGACCGTTAGATTTTGTTATGATTTAACTGATCCAAAATATTCTTTGAGTATTATGCTATCTTATGTGGCGCTGAACTACAGGTCAAGAAGAATCAATTCAAAATATTGAAGAATATGCATTTTCTAAATATGGATATATTTTAGGAAACTAATGATTGAAGACCTTGTTTGTAGAAGAAGTTACCGCAGATTTGTAACAAATGATATGTTGTAATTAGAAGCCCATGTCCAATTAGGAATATGTTATAAATATAAGGGTTTGTAACCTAGTTTGGTAGGGGTCCAAGATGTAGATCATTAGGGCTTTGTCTTTGTGAACCACTCGGGTTGTGAATGGTCACTATGTTCTCACTCAGAAACTTGTAGGTAAGGAGTTGAGTATTGTTCTTGAAGGAAGCTTGTAAGCAACTCTAAATATTGTTATTGGTCAAGACTATTGGCTAGGTATTGTCATGGATTGTGTCTTCTATTTGCTGTCATGGAAGTGTGTCTTCCTGTTATATCCAATCGCTGTCTATGATTGATGAGGGATTGAGGAGGGCCTCATATCTAGGCGAGTCTTAGATAGAAGTATAGCACGTGTAGTGATTAAGTTCGTTGATAATAAATTGGTATGTTTGTTGTAGGGTCTATTAATTGATACTATCATAGTGGACTTATCCTTGGCTTGGTATGCCCCCAGAAAAATGAGAGTTCCTCTGAATGAGGTTAACAACTTTTGTGTGTTGTTTATTGCTTTTCAGTACTGTTTTTAATGATTATACCTTGCCTGTGTTATTTCTTTCAGATTAGACGTCTCGACATCTTATAGGACATCTGAGTTCTGTCATACCAGAATTTCAATTGGTATTAGAGTAGTCATCATGTTCTGTTTCTAGGTGAGATCCTGGGATGATACTTTCTGGTCATGGGTAAGGATTGAGGTATCTACTGAAAAGTTGTATGAACTTGGGGAGTTCATATTATTGTTTGAATGGTCCCTTGAAGTGGAGGATGACCTATTTATGACAGGGTTGTGTTGGACCCATCTGGTGTTTTCAGGGTTGTAGCTTTGTTGGAGAGTTACTGTGTTGTAGGTTTGATTTATTCTTAAACATAGGTTAAATAGTTGCACCTGGAGTATAATGTGTTTAATAAAGGGTTTGTTTTGGGCCCAAAGGGTGTTGAGGAGTTTTCCGGTTTGTGTTTAGCTGCATATATATCTGATGGAAAACTCTCTGTGGTTTTATATGTTGATGTTGCAACATTTTTTCCTCTAAAGGTGTATCCCAGTGTGTGGTGATACTTGAGGATAAATTCAACTAGCTTAATAGAGTTGTCAAAGATACTTGAGGTTCATCTCAAGTCCACTCAAATGTGTATTGATCACTTATGTTCGGAACCTACTCCTGATCTTGAAGATGAGGCATATGTAGTTTGTGTCTAAGAAGTTTCTATAATAGAAACATATCTTAGATGAAGTATGTTGGTCAGGACACAATCAATATATTAGGCACTCATTAGATTAGTTTATTTCTGATCTAAGTGAAGTGGGAGTGTAGAGGTTGTGCTTTGTTTTTCTGTGGAGGCTTGATAAAGGTATCACATACAGATCCTTTATGTGTGGAGGTCAATCTCAAATGTCAAGGGCATTTTATCTAACATTTGGAAGATCCTTCTAATCAAAGGAGACAGATTTATGGAGATGGAGCAGATTCTATTTAGAGAGGAGTTATTGGCATGTACCAACCACAGGATGTGCAACTATTGGAAGGGAGGATGTATGATTTTCAAGGAATTCTTAGCAGTGAATAAGGGGGGGGGGGGGGGGGGGGGTCCTTAATATGAAGCTAGAAGAACTTGAAAAATATCAGACATAATGTCTTGACATCTTTGTATTGAGAATTTATTTTTCTCAATATGTCTGATGGTACTCTTCATAAATAGGATGAAGGTTATTTACTCAAACTTGGTACTCTTATCAAGTCTATGAGAGCATGGAACTTTTGTTATATTATCGTAGAAAGGTTATCCAAGGGTTTGTATGCATTGGAGTTGTGTCAACCAAAATTCTGTGGTTGATTGGTGTTTGCACTGTTGAAGTGTCATCTGAGTCACCTAGGAGGGCATTTCAGTTGTTGGAAGCAAGGATGAGTTATTATTTTTGGACCAAATGATTATGGTTCCCTGGTGTTGTACTCCAAAATTTTCCCTCTCATTTCTCAAAGGATCCTCCTAGACCCTCAGGTTTGCTTCTATCAAGTTTGAAGTCTTGGACTATAATTTTACAAGAAAGTCATTCACAAGGGAAAAATGGTCAAATGCACACTGAAAAGTCAAACTTTGACTTTTGGATAAAAAAATCAAGTTTCAACTATCATATTTCATAAAGACATGAAATTGGTTCCTCAAGAAATAAAAAGTTAGAAATTGATTTGAAAAATCAAATTTCTAAACATTTAGAGAATTTTCCAAGTGTTAAGAGAATATGGTACTTCAGAACTTCTGAGCCAACCTCCATACAAGTGCAGTCAGAATTTCCAAACATGGTTCAGAGCATGGCTCGTCAATCAGAACATACAGAAACTGTGTTCTTCAACCAGAACATGATTCTTCAGCATATGAAGGCTATGTTCAATGCTTCGGTCAAAACATCACCCTTCGAGTCTCATTATGGTCTTCTGCGGTTAGAACATCACCAACTCCCAAAACCTCATTTAAGCAGCCTACTGCCCTGCTGCAGCGCAGTTCTGCAATCAACTGTTGATCCAGGAAACTCCTGCACTTTCTCAAACCCCATATTTGCACCAAATTAGCATACAAAAGTTGTGATTAAAAATCAATGGAACAGTATGACAAAAAGGTTTAAATCTCATTTGTTTTCCCCCCAAAACCACTGCAAATTCATCTATAAATAAGTTGCTCCATCACACTTTCAAGGGGCTGGCTTTTGGAAAGAGAGAATTATCAAAGAGAGAAAAGAAAACAGTAAAATATTCGTGAACCCTGAATTCCTAAACAAAACCAAAACCTTTGTTCTTCCCTTTGAATCAAAGAACATAGCATTTTCTGTTTCGTTGTTCATGCTGACTCCAGGACATCTGAAGGAAGTAGCTCAAGTCCCAAACACACGTTCCAGATTCAAGGTAAGTCTTTTTGATTTTGAATATTTTCATTCAGAACATCATTAAATATGTAAATATCATAGTGTTGATGCTTTCCATATCATTGCATAAGTAGAAAAACTATGGATCAGAACTTCTGGAATAAAGCTAGGCTCAGAATTAGGATTAGAACTTCTATGAACTGTTGTGCTCCACTGTTTAGCAAAACACATAACTTCTGAGTTCTCTTCATTATTTTGACACAAAACTTCTAGAATCTTTCTTACTGATTTAACACGCACAGAACTTCTGAGTTCTCTTCACTATTTTAACACACAGAAATTCTGATTTTTTACTCACTATTTTAACACACGGAACTTCTGACTTTTCACTCACTGTTTAACACAACACAAAACTTTTGACTTTTCACTCACTGTTTAACACAACACAAAATTTCTGATTCTTTCCCACTATCCAAACACAGCCTAGAACTTCTTTTTTTTCCTTCTAATGTTTCTTTCAGGACCTCAGAGTACATCAATCCAGAACTTCTGATCACCTCTGACGTTTCTTTCTGAGCTACAACACACAACGTCAGAACTTTTGGCCCCCTTTCATTTTCGTGTTTAGCAATGTGTTGATCCTGTTTTCATTAAGTTTTTTTTTCCTTTTTCTCTCTTATTCTTATTATTTTAAGTATTAATTTTATTAAACATAAAAAGGGCATAAAAATGTTTTCTTTTATCAAACTAGTTATTTTTCCCTTTAATTTGTTAAGACAAAAAATCATTTTCCAAAATAAATCCTTTCCTTTTCTTATATTGTATAATTATATATGGTTATAATAGATAATTAGGATTTAAATTCTTGCAAACCCCCCATTTGTAAATATGTACCCCCATCCCTAAATGATGTAATAGCATAGGATTTTACATTTCTGCAATTTATCGATTTCAAATATAAATGCTAGTAATTAGGGTTTGTATGACAAGACATAAAATTAATAAATAGATAATCTTAATCAAGAATAAGTGCATGTAAATCAAACACACCGTTCACACTTTCACCCTTAGGGTAATCCCACTTTGTTGCCTTTCGGAAAATAGTCATGTCCCTCGAATATGGGCGTTTTAGCAAAGACCCTCGATAAAAGATTGTAGTCCCTCGATGACCCTCAATGTTGCTTTTGGTAAACGATCTAGTCCCTAAACGACATTGCTAAAACGTTCCATAAGTTTCCTTCTATGACTATACAAATGTCCCAAGCCCGTCCCTTCACATCCAATGTTGGGGTTTCTTACCAAAACAATGGTGAGATAACAACGTCTAAAGGAGAAGGAAAATAACGTTTAAGACCTTTTGAGTAGGTAGGTTGCTCCTAGCTACTCGCTTGCTCACAACAAAAACATTTTATACACCCACAATTTCACTTTGAAACATTTTTCAAAAGACAAAACACTTTGTACGCGTTCTTATAGAGACGAGAACCATTACTAAGACATTATTTTTCAAAATACTTTCAAAATCGACATCGCAAACACATTTTCAAACAAAAATCAAGTGATCTAGAAAGAAACTAAGAGCCCGTAGATAAATACGGATGAAAAGGGTTCTAACACCTTCCATTTTCATAACCTACCCCCCGAACTCAAGAAATAATTTCGAAAGGTCTTTCCTATTCTTTTCAACCTTTCCTTTTGGATAAAAGAAAAGTTGGTGGCAACTCTTGCTATCTGTAACAATTGCGATCAAACGCAAAACCTCCAAGTCAGTTCTCCCACCGTATTACAGAACTGGAGAATCTGTTGGGGAATCTTTGAAAGTGGGGTTACCTTAGGGATATATCATCTGTATTTGCTTTCATTATTTGACTTGCTTGCTTTATATTTTGGTTCCTTGTTTGGGCTTGTTTTGATCCTCTACCCGGATTTGGGATACCTTATAGGTAAGTAGCAATACGTTATGGAAACTGTGCAGGGTATACCGACATGGTCTAAGCAATAACTACGTTAGTGTGACACATTTTTGGTGTCGGTAGCCCTTGAGTAGTCAAGGAGAATACGGGGCCGCTGTGTGGTGTCATGAAGCACTAACTGACTTTAGATTCTTACTTGACCAACTTGGCCGTTAGGAAGTAGTGAGGTAGCCGACTTTGGTGCAGTCCGAAGTTGGTTGATGCTCAATACTATGCTCATTGAGATTGGAGTTTCGAGATATTTCAGTCTCCATTAAAGAGGCTTTCGCTGAAACAATGGCTGATGAAGAAATATCAGTGATATTGAGATCCCCTAGAACCCGGTTACTATTACTATGACAGGTTAACCCAACTAAACTTCAAGAGGGTATTTACCTATAAAACTCCATGAAAGCCTAAAACTAAGGATTTGTTTGATTTAACTTGTGCATATGCTTGTACATAACATCATGACATCTTACCATAGCATTTTTAGACTAACCATTTCAAGGATTTTGAGATTCATCTTTGTTCTGTTTTGTAGGATATGACTCCCACTCGCAGGAACACAATCCAAGTCAACCTTGTACGAGTCCATTTTCAACTCAAAGAGTTAGCATCAAGGGTCCCTGAGAATTCTCCATTCACCAAAAGACATGTACGACTTCTCAACTTGGTTACCTCAAGCTTCAATGAGGATATGATGAAGGTGCTTTTCCAGTTCTTTGACCCTTTGCACCATTGCTTTACCTTCCCCGATTACCAGCTTGTACCAACTATGGAAGAGTTTTCTCAACTCTTGGGAATTCCTATTCTCGGTTAACTACCATTCAACGGTACTGAAAGAGACCCAAGCCTAGAAGAGGTTGCCCGAGCTTTATACTTGCAACAATCCGACATCACGGCTAATTGGGAAACAAGAAGTGGTGTCAAAGGGTTATTAGCCAAGTTCTTATTGGAAAAAGCTCAAGACTGTTGGAACAATATAGATTTACGAGCACTCAAAGAAATTTTGGCTCTTCTCATCTATGGGTTGGTACTATTTCCAAATCCTGACCAACTTATAGATGTGAATGCTGTTAAAATCTTTTTATCTCACAATCCAGTGCCTATTTTATTGGGAGATATCTTGCATTCTCTCCACTCTCGCACCATGAAGAGAAGAGGAGCCCTCTTGTGTTGTACTCCTCTGTTCGCTAAATGGTTTGTTTTGCATCTTCCCCGATCTGTTGTAAAGAATGAACAAGGCTTGAAATGGTCCAATAGGCTGATGCCACTCAAACATTCGGATATCCACCAGTGTTCCTGGTCCTTGGAGGATATTACTATCATCGACCGTTATGGGGAATTCCCTAATGTCCCTCTGCTTGGCATTATGGGAGGCATCACTTATAACCCTTGCTTAGCTCTGCGACAGTTTGGGTACGCACAAAGAGATGGTCCACATGATATGCCCATCCAAGGAGTGGTGTTCGACTATGAAAGCGATGATCAAGGCTATCGTCAGAGGTTTATACGAGCTTGGAGGATGGTAAGCAAGGTGAACATTAGGACATTGGGGAAAAAAATTCCATCCCCCTTGAGCCTTACATTAGGTGGGTACGAGCTCGTGCTCAGAGTCTCGCAATGCCTTACCCTTACACCCTTCTTGTTATCATAGAGCCTGTTGTTGAAGGAGATGTCCCGTACACTATCCTTCATCCCAACATGCCTACCTCTCTTGAAGACTTGCAAAAGGATTGGATTCAGCTAAAGAAAGAACGAGACATTTTTGAAGCCCAATTCTATGCCAGTGAGAAGAAATTTTTGGAACTCACCAAGCAGCTTCATGAAGAGCGGAGTCTGAACGCCTACATCACGTCAAAGAGGATGCGTTCAACATTTTTGTCTTAGGAATCTTGGTATTTTATTTCTTTCATTGTAAGCCCAAAGAGGCATGGTGTACTCGAACTTGGATTTATTAAAATAACGTGTGTTTCCTTTTTGTCTAAAGCAAATTTAAATCTCTAATCTCCTTGAAATCATTTTCATATGCATCTTCATTCATCATAACACAAACAGGTTTCCTACAACATGTCTCCTTATCTTTCTACTGTTTATTTCAGTGAGATGGATATTGAACAGACAGTAAAAGATCTTCAGACGCAGAACGCTCAATTCCAATAAATGTTATTGACTCTGTCAAAGGGACAAGAGGATTTGAAAACTTTGCAGATCAAAGAGAAGAAGAAGAAAGCGAAGAAACCAACCGGTGTTTTGAATCTGGGAAAAAGGTTCAAAGGACCAGCCAGACGAACTCTAGATTTTGCAACATCATCAGGTGAAGGGGATAATCAAGAAGGGAAAAAAAAGGAAGTAAATGACCATCCAAAGTCTGAAGAGGAAGAAGAGGTTGATTATTCTGAAGAGCAGTATCCTCCAACTGACGATAAATACAAGCAGTTGGAGGATTTCCTCAATGTTATGGAGATCCAGAGGGTACCCGGATTGGATTTTGAAGAGCTAGGACTTATCTCAGGGGTTGTCATCCCACAAAAATTCAAGGTCCCCACTTTCTCCAAATATGACGGTGTCTCTTGTCCAAAGCTGCATTTAAGTTCATACGTCAGAAAGATTCAACCCCATACTGCCGATAGGAATCTATGGGTGAGTTTCTTTCAAGAAACTTATCAGGGACGCACCTGGATTGGTTCTATCAGTTGGAAGGGACCAATATCCGCAATTGGGAATATTTGGCTGCCGCTTTTTACAAGCAATACCAGTATAATGATGACTTAGCTCCAACTCGAACACAACTGCAACGCATGTCTATGGGTGCAGGTGAAGGATTCCAAACGTATGCTCAAAAATGGCGAAATCTCACGGGAAGAGTCCAACCCACTCTATCTGACAGAGAATTGGTGGATATGTTCTTAGGCACGCTATCTGGTCCATTCTTCAACCACCTGATCAGAAGCTCCTCGACTGGATTTACCGAATTAATCATGA
Organism: Vicia faba; assembly: GCA_948472305.1. Taxonomy (NCBI): domain Eukaryota; kingdom Viridiplantae; phylum Streptophyta; class Magnoliopsida; order Fabales; family Fabaceae; genus Vicia; species Vicia faba. The sequence goes on along the minus strand of OX451735.1, from coordinate 670,653,366 downwards.
CTGGTGAACGGGCAGAAGCGGGTATAAAAAGTGGCAAAATTCAATGAGACGCATCCTCGAGCACGATGAAGAAACCATTTACCGAAAAGAAGGAGGTCAGTGTTGCATATGACCATATAATTCAAAACAAAACTGAGCGTCGCCTGACGGTAGGGGCTGTTATAATTTCCAATCTTGTACCAAATCAGCAGCGAAACTATCAACGTATGCCAGGAGCGCCCATGAGACAATTCACCCGAATTAACATGACCTTGTCCCAAGTTCTGTCACATCTTTTGAAATCCAATATGGTGACCTTGAAGGAAGCTCCCAAGAACCCCAATACAGCTTCTCCTCGTTACAACCACAATGCCCGAAGTTCCTATCATTCTGAAATCCTGAGGCATGATACCAACTATTATTGGGCCTTGAAGAATAAGATACAAGACCTTATCGAGGTGAAGGAAATTGAGTTTGATCCCCCAGAAACACCAAATGTGATAATGGAGCCAATGCCCAAACACGGTCAAGATGTCAATGCAATTGACGATGACTGTTTTGTTTCCTCCATGGATGATTTAACTACTCCTCTTTTGACCATTAAACAAAATCTATTGTGAGCCGGCATGTTTCCAAGTTATGATGAAAGTTGTCAATTATGTATGTCTCTAACAAATGGTTGTTTGTTAGTGAAGATATGCGTCCAACGCTTGATGGCTAATCTAGAAATTATATTTGAAAAAGTTCCTCTTATTAAAAGTTCCTGTCAAGATGTCTCAATAATCACCATCTCCGACAATCCTTCCAGGGTCTCCACCAAAAGACCCGTTAGGATTACATCTGTTCCAAAGTCTGCTCCCCTGATCATCACCACGCCGAGGCCAATACCATGCTCTTCGGATAAAGCTTTTCCCTAGAACTATGGGGCTGATGTCTATTACTACGGCGTCAAGAAAGACCTGTTGGCTATCCAAGACAAAGTTGAGAAAGACACTGATCCTGACGTCGTCAATATCATCGGGACCAGTAAGATAACAAGAAGTCGGAGGATCTTCTCACCTGAGATCTCTCCAAAGACCATTTCTACCCTTGTAATTATTCTCGCTACTGCTCCTACCAGTATTCCTAGTGATACTCCTATTGACCACCCTACTGTTATTCCTGCGACCAAGACAAGGGGCAAGGAGGTGTTATCTGAGCATGTCCAGACGAAGGTACATCCAAAAGATATTCCTGAAGCTTCTAGAAAGGAGATAGAAGAGATGATAAAGATAATCAAGAAAAGAGACTACAACGTCATGGAAAAGTTGGGGCAAACCCCCTCAAAAATATCAATGTTGGCTTTGCTTTTGTGTTATGAAGCTCATGCCAAAGCCCTGGTAAAGTTTCTAAAGACCACCCACATGCCTCAGGAGACTTCCCTTGACCAATTTGAAAATTGTGTGGCCAGTCTAACTGTTGATAACAGATTGGGATTTTCTGACTCTGACTTGACTCCCAAAGGAAGGAAACACAATGATGCGTTTCACGTCTCCATTGAGTGCAGGGGAATTACGCTAGCCCATGTTCTAGTGGATACGGGCTCATCGCTGAATGTTTTGCCCAAAAATGCTCTTGACCGGCTAGACTACAAGGGACCCACTTTAAAGCCGAGCAACATTGTGGTGAGGGCCTTTGATGGTTCTAAGAGGACAGTGCACAGAGAAGTTGACATCCCTATAAAGGTTCGAACTCAGACCTTTGATTCAAATTTATACACGATAGATATCCGCCATCCCTATTCCTGTCTTTTGGGCGGACCCTGGATTCATGGCGCTGGTGCCGTCACCTCTACATTACATCAGATGTTGAAGTACCCAATCAAGGGAAAAATCATCATTGTCCATGGAGAGGAGGAATATATGGTCAGCCACTTGAACTCTTTTAGGTACGTGGAAATAGATGGTGAGTTCATCGAAACTCCGTGTCAGCATTTCGAGGAAGTCCCACAAACAGTTGTGGCAGCTAAGACTACTACCCAAACTCCAAAGGCTACCAAACCTCCATTGAAAATGTCCTCTTTGAAGGATGCTAGAGCAATGATTGAAGAAGGTGGATGTACTATCTGGGGTCAACTTTCGGATATTCCCTACAAGTCCAACAAATTTGGTTTGGGATTTACTTCGGAGGCCCAAAGAGTTGTTCAACGAACTCACGTGGGAGGGACACCTTTACGTATCAGCAATTAGGGAGTCAACACAGTGGAAGACAGTGATGGAAGTTGTAACCTGGATGAGTGTATTTTTCCAACCGTCAACGGAGGACTCAACAGCTGGGAAGCCAAAGAATTTGTCCCTATTACTTTTCTTCAAGAGTAATTTCCTTTCAATTTTTGTCATATTTGTAATAATTAAAAATTTAGACTTTAAAACCTCGTGTCTTACCTGAGGCACAACGGTCCATTTGTGAGGGTTGTTACTTCATCTTCATATGTCATCAATAATTCATGGACGTTTTTTGCATGCAAAATTTTACGCTCATTGTTTTTCTTTTTTAACCTTTATCATTTTTCAAAGATAGCTATACTCTTACACACACTCACGTATCAAAATGCATATCCATATCCATTCAGGATCCCATGGGTAACGATTCTGCTATGGCCTATCATGACTTCGAAAATTCGATCTACCAAGCCGAAGACGAAGGTGAGGAAGATTGTGAGGTACCAGGAGAATTAGCCAGTTTATTACAACAGGAAGAAAGGACCATACAGCCCCACGAAGAGCCAGTGGAAATAGTCAACCTAGGTACTGAATAGGACAAGAAAGAAGTCAAGATAGGTGCCAACCTGGAGCTTAGTGTCAAGAAGCGCTTAACTCAGTTACTGTATGAGTATGTTAAGGTCTTTTCCTGGTCATACGAAGAAATGCCAAGAATCGACACTGACATCGTGGTCCATCGTATGCCGACAAAAGAAAACTACCCTCCGGTATAGCAGAAAGTCTGTCGCATGCAGCCAGAAATGTAAGAGAAAATCAAGACTGAAGTCATGAAGCAGTTCAACACCAGATTCTTAGCTGTCACCTCCTATCCGCAATGGGTCGCCAATGTTGTTCCAGTGCCTAAAAAGGACAATAAGGTATGTATGTATGTGGACTACCAAGACTTGAATAGGGCAAGCCCCAAGGATGACTTCCCGCTTCCCCACATCGATATTTTTGTTGTCAATACCGCACAACATAAAGTATTTTATTTCATGGATAGTTTCTCTGGATACAGCCAGATCAAAATGGCACCTGAGGACATGGAAAAAATGAACTTCGTCACAGAGTGGGGGACGTTCTGTTACAAAGTTATGTCATTCGGGTTGAAAAACTCTAGGGCAACCTATCAGTGTGCCATGGTAGTTCTGTTTCACGACATGATCCATCCCAAAATAGAGGTCTATGTGGATGACATGATAGCCAGATCTCAAACTGAGGAGGAACACCTTGACCATCTGCAGAAACTGTTTGAAAGAATGAAGAAATACAAACTAAGGATGAACCTAAATAAATGCACTTATAGAGTAAGGTCCGGTAAGCTTTTAGGCTTCATTCTCAATGGCAAAGGTATCGAAGTGGACCCTGCAAAGGTAAAATTAATACAAGAAATGCCTTCTCCTCGCACTGAGAAGGAATTTAAGGGATTATTAGGACGACTAAATTACATTGCCCGGTTCATTTCCCATCTAACCGCTACTTGTGAACCAGTCTTCAAATTACTAAAGAAAGATCAAGTGGTGGAATGGAACGACGACTGCCAGGCTGCCTTCGACAGGATCAAATAATACCTTCAAGAGCCTCCCATTTTGATTCCACCAGTCGGGGGAAGACCCTTGATCATGTATCTAACTGTCTTGGAAAATTCAATGGGGTGTGTGCTGGGGCAGCATGACGAGTCCGGTCGAAAAGAGCATGCAATATACTACATGAGAAAAAAGTTTACCGACTGTGAAACCAGATATTCACTGCTTGGGAAAACATGCTGCGCTCTGGCATGGGCTGCTCATCGGCTAAGACATTATATGCTGACTCACACTACCTTATTGATATCTAAGATGGATCCAATTAAGTACATATTCGAGAAGCCCGCCCTCTCGAAGAGAATAGCAAGATGGAAGATGGTCCTGACTGAATATGATATTCAATACACTACCCAAAAAGCAATAAAGGGAAGTGTGCTAGTCGATCACCTTACTCATCAAGCTATGGATGAATATCAGTCCATGAATTTCGAGTTTCTAGACGAAGACATCATGTTGGTAAGTAATTGTGAAGAACTCAGACCATATGACGGACCTGAACAAGGATCCCGATGGACCTTGGTTTTTGACAGAGCTTCCAACGCACTCAGCAACGACATAGGCAATGTGATCATATCCCCTGAAGGATTCCATACTCCCTTCACTGCTAGATTGTGTTTCAACTGTACCAATAATATGGCGGAATATGAAGCGTGTATTATGGGTCTGAAGGCTGCCATAGATTTGGGAATCAAGTCCTTAAGTGTATTTGGAGATTCAGCCTTAGTCATTAGTCAGATCAAAGGAGAATGGGACACGAAGCACCCTAATCTCATCCCCTACAAAGAACATATGTTGACATTAATCCCACATTTTGAGGAAATTACCTTTGAGCATTTTCCACGAGAGGAAAATCAACTAGCGGGCGCGCTAGCCACTATGTCATCCATGTTCAAAATCAGGTGGGATAATGAGACTCCTCAGATCACCATAGAGAGGATGGATGAACCAACTTACTATCACGAGATTGATACTGAAAAAGTAGTGGCCAAACCTTGGTTCCATGAATTTAAGACATATCTCGAGGCCCAAGAATATCCAGAGGGAGCTTCAGCTGGGGTGTGAATGACCTTGGGGTGTGAATGAATGTCATCAGCTGGTTCCAGATGTATGTATAAGAAGGATGTGAGACTAAATATCTTGCCTAGTGTAAGAAGGTAGCCTTATCTGACTAATGGTCAATACTTTGATGGGAGCTGAGTATTTATTTATCCTCTAAGAGGTTGTGCATGAGACTTATGATGAATACTTTGATAGGAGACTAAGTATTTGTCTAAGGAGTTATGCAATTCTGCACATTGTGTTTCAGAGAGTATGTGATAGTTTATTTCTCTCTATATCATTCAGGTGTTTGGGAAAACTTGGATGAGCTGCACTGGTTGGTTGTATTGGGAGCTTCTTAAAGGATTTCTATGCATGATAAGTCCTTGGAATGATGAATTAAGAACCAATGTAATTGGGTTCTATAATAAGAAGTTAATGTCCCAAATGATGTTGTAACATCATGATGGTTGATGGCTGTTTTTTTTTTTTGCTTGGGATTATGCAAGTGAAGTTGGATGATCAAGCATTTTTGTCAAAAATGGCATTTATGACTATATGGATTAGAATATGGAAAGTACAATCTTATCTACAATAGTATGCTTGGTGAATTCATGACTACTTTTTTAAAGACTTCACTAGTATCAGCAACTACTAGTGGATGTAAGGGTAGAAGACTGCTGACAGATACTGAGGTCTGAGCAGAGTGTTTTGACGAGTTATTTTTTTCATCTGCTGCAAGTCACTCCAGATGAGTGTTGAAAATCTGGATCTTAGTAAAGATTTTAAGTAAACTAAGAAGTTTTGAAAATTGTGAGAGAATTCACACCTAGTATGCATGACATCTTGCCCATTAAAAAGGTCATGATATAGAGTGTGGTTATGAAAGGACAATGATCAACAATGTCCTTGTGTTATGAAGGGGTCAAAGTACTTGGATGTATTCTCAAGGAGTGAGAGTATCTGACCTTGGTTTGACTCTAATGAGGAAGTTAGGGTTCAACATATGTGAAATAGTGTTGTTGTTCAAAATGACAGGGGGAGTAATGTAATTGTCTGTGGATTGTTGCTACAATGGTACATATATTGTTTAGTTTGTGTACTGTTCAAGCTTGTGGAGATCTTATGCCTCTTATGAGGATGTGATTTCAGACAACTTGTTGTGACATTATGAATTTTTTCTCTTCTTGACAAGGCATGGTTGGTTCTATCCATGTGAAGCTAAATGATCAATCAGAAGTTCACATATCTATCGAATGTTTAATGGTTGAGTCTGGGAGAATTTATTTTACTCTATAGATTTTTTGAAGGAATCTCGAAGGGTCTTTATTATTGAGAGATGTCACAAATATGATATTCTGATGTCTTGGTGTGTGTCACTAAGTCTAATAGAAATGATAACACTTGGAATCTAGTGGAAGATAGTGTGGTTGAAGATGTGTTAGTCACGTGTTTGTGCATTCAAGCGAAAAAAGACAATGTCTGACTGGATGTCAAAACATTATTCAGGACATGTTTCCTGTGTGATCAACAAAGGAGTTATGTCGCTAGTGTGATTAGGCACGTGGCAGAAAGGAGTGGAGAAAGTATGGTTAATTATGCATGTGCATGTATTGGGGTTGGTCCTTTTCAGCAGAAACAGTCTATAGCTAATAAAGGCGTTCAAAGCATTTTGGACGGTGCACATTAATTTTGGTTACATTTTTATCCTCAAATAACGTTATTTCCCATGAAAGTGTTCAACTATTTAAAGAGGCTCCTCCCTATCATCTGTATTGAGAGTGTTTGTTATATCCAAGGCTTTATGGGTTTTGTTCGAATATGGGTAAGTTGCACTTGGGTTTTGTTTTGTGAAGGCTTTCTTGGCCAATTTTTGGCTAAAATGGGGGGAAAATGGATTGCTTATATATTAAAGCTTGGAGCTAGTGTATTTCAGATACGACATAAAACATGTCGAAGTAGATGTTACATCTTATTCTGGGTTGGTTTTGTGACTTGTGATCTAAGTTATGAACATAGTTGTGACCTGTGTTCTTAGTTGCCCAGGGTGGTGACTAGTTACTTCTTAAGTTTCCTTTTGTGCCATAGGTTGACTGGTGGTTGCTTCATGGTCCTCTTTTTTCACCAGTTGAAAGGAAGATCTATTCATTTGTGACAATAATAGGTTCCTAGGTTGAGGGGGATATCAGTCTATCGTCTTCCTCGTCTGGATCGATTGCATCAAATATCTTTGGAACTTTCCTTCCTTTTAACCTATCATGAGGTTGTTATTCCTTGATGTTGGAGTTTGTATTACAATGGAGCTGCTATGAAGATTATGTTGAATATGATGTCCTAACATCATTATGCTTATAATGATTGGCTCCATATTTCTATGATGTTGTGTTCAATAGTTACTGAAGACTATTGTTGAAGGATTGTAATTTTTATTTATTGTTGTAATCTTGATTGCAATTTTTATTATTTTGTTTTAGCCAAAATTTTCCAAAGGGGGAGATTGTTAATTCTCTAATTTTAGGATTGGCATTAATTTTAGTAAAAAAATATAGTAGCAAGAAATCATATCTTATGTTAAGATGAGTTGAGATGAGAAGTTCCCATCATTAGGAATAACATGTCATATAAGATGTCCTATGAAGGAGCATACGACATCTCCCCTGAGTTGAGTTGGACAGTTAGATTCTGTTATGATTTAATTGATACAAAATATTCTGGGAGCATTATGCTATTGTAATACGGTGGGAGAACTAACTTGGTTTTGCATTTATTCGCAAATGTTGCGGATAGCAAGAGTCGCCATCGACTTTTCTTTTATCCAATAAGGATAGGGTGAAAAGAATAGGAAAGACCTTGATATATTTTGAGTTTGGGGGGTAGGTTATGAAAAGGGAAGGTGTTAGCACACTTTTCATCGGTAGTTATCCACGGGCTCTTAATTGCTTAGCTCACTTTGAAAACTTGCTTTTGTGTGAGTGATTTGTAAATATTTTGAAATTGCCAATGTAAGGCTGACTTTGCAATGATTCTTTTATCAGTCCTCAAGAATGCATACAAAGTGTTTTGAAAATATTTGTTTGAATATGATGTGTGAAAAAATGTTTTTGAGAGAAGTTGTGAGCAAGCAATTAGGAGTTCTTACCCACTAAAGTTCTTTCGTGTTATATTCCATATCCTTTTGATATAGTACTATCCATACCATTAGTTGGTAGGTATCCCCGTCTATTGGATGTGAAGGGACACACGTAGGGTCATTGTATGGTCATGAAAGGCAACATGTAAGGATACTTTAGCAATTATCGTTAAGAGACTAGATCGTTTACTGAAGGCAACATCGAAAGGGTCATTGAGGGACTACGATATTTGTTTTCATGGGACTGTGCTAAAGTGTCCCCACGTTCGAGGGACATGACTGCTTTTTCCAAAGGCAACAAGGGAGGTTACCCTAGAGGTGTGAGTGTGCATATGTTTTGTGATTCAATTATTTTAATCTTGCAATTATGGTTTGCTACCGTTTTATTTTTATCTTGCCATACATGACCTAATTACTAACAGTAATATAGTAAAAATAATAAAGCGGTAAATGTGCGGAAAGTAAATGTGAAAAGATGAAACCCTAGAATATTACAATGCTTCGGGGAAGTTACATGATATAAATGCGGAAAATAAACCCTAATTACTATTACAAACCAATAGACAGTTACATAATAATTAAAAGAAAAGAAAATGTGAGAATAGTAAACCACGCGAAATGTAAAAATATGAAAGAGGGAAAGCGAACTTATTTTTGGTGATTTTTTGATAAAAAAACTTTTTATGATTAACCTAAAAATAACCTAGTTAATTTTAATTAAATAAAGAATTTATTAATTAAATAAAAAACTAAACCCTAATTTTGATTAGGGTTTTTGAAAAGTTTTTGAAAAAATTAAATTTAAAGAAAGGTTTTTGGTTTGGTGAATTTAGGGTTTTGTAAGGAAAATAGAAGACAAAGTTTAAATTTTTTTTACCAGGGGTGGGTGTTGAACCCACGCCCTCAACTTTTTCAACCAACAGTTTCACCACCAGGCCAGGTGCGCACCTATGTTTAAGAAGAGAAACTAACAAACTTTGTATACAATCCTGCAAAAAAATCAGAAATTATGGAAAAATAGCAAAAGGCAGGGATCGAACTCACGCCTTGATAGAGTAATGCCTTAGCCTGCGCATTTTAACCACTGGGGTGGTGATACATCTATTGTTTAAAATACAAACAAATAATTAAATAGTAAACATAATGAACTAGACCGGAGAGGCGCCAAAGCCCTGGCTCCGGTCGTCTTCTTCGGTGAGCATCTTCTTTAAACTTGCAAAATAGACATAGTTAGGAAATCAAAGATACTCTATCCCCCTAAATCCAACCCTGCGAATTCAATGGGATGTTTATCTTGGGTTGAGTCACGCTAGTTTAAGAGCTACAACAAAATTTGCATGGATCAGTGTGGTTATGAAAACTCACAATTTGAGTAGCATGAAGGTCATGCGATCTATACCTCAAAAACATATTAATACAGTTAGTGTGCAATGAGACCTTAAGGAAACTAAAATATGAAATTTGTAAAAAAGGTAAATGACCATGTATGCATGCAGGTTCTAGAGGGTTTGGATCATTGCGTTTGATTTATTCTTACTTTGTACCTCTTCAGGAATCGGTCTGGAATGAAGGGATGCTTGGAAGATAGCTTCAAGCTAGGGTTTGAAGATATCCCTAGTTTGATAATTTTGTGATCTTTGTGATTAGTTTTTAGCACAAAGTTTTTGTGGCTAGCTTGCCTGATTCGAGGAGAATATATAGCATGGAATTAGGTCAACACATTATGGGCTTAGAATCTTGTAATAAGCTGTCTCATTTTATTTTATTTTGACCTTTAAATGAATAAAAATCAAAAATAAAATATAATAAATCAAAGTGAGGTGTATTAACAAGTCTTGGGGTACATATGGAGTGTAAAACACGTTTTGACTCTGAAACAATAGTCCATTAGCCCAAAAAATCTAGTTTGCTCAATTTGAACTTCATGCATTTGCTCAAAATTTCCCAACTTGGACTGGTAATAACTATCTCAAATTTCATCATTTGAAGGTGATCTTGGAATTTTTGTAAAGCTCAAGTTGTCATCTTTAATATCTATGTTTACCAGTTTTACATTTGAAAATTTTATCTTGATGTAAGTTGCCTTGACAAAAAGTGTCTTTTTGTTGACTTTTGAAATGACCTATAATGTATTGGCTCATATCTCTCAAATGAAGCATTTTTTGGACTTGAGCTTAGAGAGGAAAAGTTGTAGAGAATTGAATTTCCTTCAAAATGAGATTTCGTTGAGGAAAATATAATGAAGTATGTGAAAGTTATGCTTGGTCAAAGTTCAGTTGACCTCTCTTAAAGAAAATCCTAATTTGGCAACTTTTGACTTTTGATGATTTGAGAGTTTTCCTTGATGAATCATGATCAAACCTTGATCAAATGATGAACGTGACTTAAAGACCTTGAAGTTGATGAAAAATCTTGAAGCTTGATTATATATTGACCATAATTAACTTTTGGCTCAATAAAGTTGATTTTCAGTCATTTGAGGCATCGACTGAGCAAACTTGTGATGCAAAGCATGAAACTTGGTATGAGCATTCTTGGAGACATATAATAGACCATGTAAACCACTTTTGACCTTAAAAATCCAATCTTCCTTGAGAAACAGAAAACCCTAGTTGTAGGCTATTGCTTAAGAGGAGAATTTGTCTGGTCAATTCTTGAGCATTCTTGAGCATTTGAGAACCCTAGGAGAATGTCTTAAAGAAATGGGACGAAAAATTTTGGGGGTACAATAGCTTCCCCTGTTCAATCTTCTTAAACCTGAGGAGGTAGATTGGCATGTCCGCCATTCGTGATCTGAAGGTGGAAGATGATTGAACACCTAAGTACCCTAGAATTTTCACTCGCATGTGCAGGAGGTAACACTGTTGGTTGATAATATTGATTGAATGGGCTTAAATATGCCACTCGGAGAGGTGACAGAATGTCGTCGGAGATGGGCTTATAGATGCCATCCAAAGTAACAGTTGATAAGAGTTTCAGAATGAGTCCATGCTTGACTATATCTGAATAATGTTTTCCAGAATGAACCTTTAGGAAGGTTTAAGTAGATGCTCATAAGATTTAGTCTCTGAGGGAAATGCTTGTCATGTAGATAGTCGCCATGTTCTGTTTTTGGAATTGATCTATAGTCTGTTTTTGTTGGTAAACTCATCCTGTTTCGGGAATTCATACCACCTGGCCATGTTGATAGTTTCCCCGTCCTGTTTTGGGAGTTAATATTTTATTGGTTATAAAGATAGTTTCCATGCTGTTTTGGGTGTTAATCTTTGCCTGGTCATATGGATAGTTGCTCTGTCCTGTTTCAGGAATTGACCTTTGACCTGCTTTCTATTGGTGCACCCGTCCTATTTCAGGAATTCATACCGCCTGGTTGTACAGATAGTTACCCCATCCTGTTTTGGGAATTAATCTTGGACCTTGTCATATAGATAGGTTCCACGTCCTATTTCGGGAATTAATATCGGACCTGTTTTGCAAGTTGTTGATGATATTCGTCTATTTGTAGACTTTTACCTGAAAAGACAAAGTTAGTCTTTATGCAATGTCATGATGTATGTAATGAATTGCGTGATGATGTTCTCAAAGTAAATGAGAGTGTGTTATATGTGTTTCGTATATGTATGCTATGATACTTGTAAATGATGTATGGATGTAAGATGGTGTTGAATTATATCGGTAGCTTCATATAACATCTTTGTTGGGGAAAATAAATCCCTGATTGTCGCTGGGGATAAAGAATATGAATCTTCAATCTTGTTTACAATGTCTCCGCCGGGGATTCCTCGTTTCCGTTTGAGGGCACTCCACCGGGAATGTCTAGCTTCTGCTTGGGGATAAAATAGTTCAGGAACTTTGGTCGTTCGCCGCTCTACTGTGAGATTTTAGCTCTTATATACCCCCACTGGGGATAAAATGGATGAATAACCTTCAGAGGTGCCGTATGACCGAGTTTCAAATATGGATGCAAACTCTTATGGGGAGGACAAAGTTGAATGACATCTGGCGTTGTTTCAACTTTCGTAGCAACTTTCTGGGGATAATAGCCTTGACAATATTTTGCTGGAGAAGAGAGTTTGTTGGGGAATTACAGTAATTTGAGAAATAAAATCTGCTTGGGAAATTAAATTTCGTTGGGGAAATATGCCCTACTGGAGAAATATACTTTGTAGAGGAAATGGGCCCCGCTGGAGAGGAGATCTTTGTAAGGGATTGTAAAGGGTTGGAGGAATAAACTCGGCTGGGGAATTAGATTCTTGTGAACTATGCTGAAGAAGTTTCCGTCGTATGCTGGGGAAATGATCAAACTCATTTATCCGCTAAGTGGATATGCTGGGGAGTAAGGTCACGTTAATAGCTCAAAGATGCTCCTATTTCTATCTTGAAGGCTTATTAGACTTGCGGTGGAATGAATCTCCGTCTGGGATGAGCTTGTGAAGGTAATTTTGTAGGAGATAATTCCATGGAGGTTGTTCTGTGGGGATTTGTGGACGACTTGAACGTTATCCCAATTCCTAGAGTCTTTAGTAAATGATGATTCTTGTTGTTATGCATTTTTTTTTATCAGTAATCATATTCATATGCATATGTTCATTGAATTTATTCATTGGACGCTTTTGTGAACAAAACAGAAAAGATAAAACAAAATTTGATTTTTGCAATTGTATTTGTATTGATAATTTTCCTATAAATGTGCGGTTTTTGTACATAGAGACAGAAATCCTAGTAAGAGGAAATCATCATAAAATGAACAGAGTACAAAGTAAAACAAATAGAAACAACTATATGGAAACGATCTCATTGAGTTTCAACTATGGTATGGCCTTTATGTCTTCAAGCATCTCATCCCTCGTTATCAGAAGAAGTTGACTAAATTCATTTGTACCGTTTGAACTTGACGTTTGTAATAAAGCTTATTGTAAGTAGATGCTGCAACGAGACATAGTCGTACGCTTTAATCCCTAACTTTTTCCCGGACCGCCCTTTCGAGTTTTCAGTCCACCGGGATACCCTTTTTTCCCGAGCCGCCTTTTCAGGTTTTTGACTTGCCGGTTGTACAATCTTTATATGTATATCCCTAATTTTTGCCCGGACCCTTTTGGTTCGCCAGGATGCCTTTATTTTTTCCTAGGCCAGTTAACCTAGCGAGTCATATTCATGCGTAGTATTTTTTTACTATGTCTGCATTCACAGGGTGCGAAAGGTCTTCACTGTCCATGGTGGCAAGTATCATAGCACCGCCAGAAAATATTTTCTTGATTACAAATGGCCCTTCGTAGGTGGGTGTCCATTTTCCCCTGGGATCACATTGTGGTAGAATAATGCATTTTATTACCAAGTCGCCATCCTGATATACCTGATGCTTGACTTTTTTGTTGAAAGCTTTGATCATACGCTTATGGTACATCTGGCCATGACAAACAACCACAAGCCTCTTCTAGTCAACCAAATTTAACTGGTTCAGCCTAGTCTGAATCCACTCGTCTTCGTAAAAACTTGCATCTTTCATAATCCTTAAAGAAGGAATCTGGACTTTGACAGGCAAGACAACTTTCATACCATAGACTAGAGAGAATGGAGTTTCCCCAATTGATGTTCGTGCTGAAGTGCGATAGCCATGAAGAGAAAATGGTAACATCTTATTCCAATCATTATATGTCACTGTGGTCTTCTGTATAATCTTCTCAATATTCTTATTGGAGGCTTCCACTGCGCCATTCATCTTTGTTCGATATGGAGAAGAATTGTTGTGCTTGATCTTGAATTGCATGCAGAGTTCCGTGATCATAGTATTATTGAGATTGGTACCATTGTGTGTGATAATCTTCTCAGGTATTCCATACCGATAGATAACATTATGCTTAATAAATTGGTCGACAACATTCTTGGTGACAGAGGAAAATGAGGCTGCTTCGACCCACTTCGTAAAGTAATCAATAGAGACGAGGATGAAGCGGTGCCCATCAGAAGCATTAGGCTTAATCTCTCTGATCATGTAAATGCCCCACATTTCAAATGGCCAAGGGGAATTCAAGACATTCAAAGGAACCGAAGGCACATGTACTTTATCAGCATAGATCTAGAATTTCTGACAGGTTCTTGAGTGATGATCGCAATTAGTTTCCATAGTCGACCAATAATAACCTGCTCACAGAATATTCTTAACCATAGTATGCCCGTTGGAATGAGTACCAAAAACTCCATCATGCATCTCTTCCATAATCTTCTCAGCTTCCTTCTTGTCTATACAATGAAGAAAAGTCGAATCATAATTACGCTTGTATAGGATCTCGTTGCTCAGAAAGAACTTGGCAGAGAACCTCCGTAGAAATTTCTTATCATTGATAGATGCTCCTTCAGGATACTCTTGAGCTTTGAGGTATCTTCTTACTTCATGAAACAAAGGCTTTTCCCCTACTTCGTCAGTATCAACCTCGTAGCAATGTGCCGGTTCATCTAGTCTCTCAATAGTAATTTGATGAGTCTCGTTGTACTACCTGACTTTGAAAATATACAACATGGTCGCCAATGCGTATGCCAACTGATTCTCTTCTCGTGGGATATTCTCAAAATTGATTTCCTCGAAGTATGGAATTAATTTTAACACATGCTCCCAGATTCGGGTGCTTTGTATCCCATTCTCCATTGATCTGACTGATCACCAGGGTTGAGTCCCCATATACATTCAAGAATTTGATTCTTAGATCGATAGCAGCTTTGATACCCATGATGCACGCTTCATATTCCGCCATGTTGTTGGTATAGTCAAAACATAATCTAGCGCCAAAGGGTGTATAGAAAACCTGAGGGGAGATAATAACAACACCAATTTCGTTGCCAAGTGCGTTAGAAGCCCCGACAAAAACCATAGTCCATCAGGATCCTAGCTCATTCCTTCATACGGTCCAGGTTCTTCATAATCTATAACTATCATAATATTCTCATCTGGGAACTTGAAATTCATTGATTGGTAGTCGTCTATAGCTTGATGCGCCAAATAATCTTCCAGTACACTTCCTTTGATAGCCTTCTGAGTGGTATACTGAATGTCATATTCTGCCAAGACCATTTTCCATCTGGCTATTCTTCTGGAGAGAGCGGGTTTCTCGAATATATACTTTATAGGATCCATTTTAGAGATCAACAAAGTAGTATGGGTCAACATATATTGTCTTAGTCAGCGAGAAGCCAATGCCAAAGCGCAGCAAGTCCTCTTGAGCAGTGAGTATCTTGTTTCACAGTCGGTAAACTTTTTTCTAAGCTAGTATATTGCATGCTCTTTTCGACCAGACTCGTCATGCTGGCCCAATACACACCCCATTGAGTTCTCTAACACTATTAGGTACATAATCAAAGGTTTTTCTTCAACTGGTGGCATCAAAATCAGAGGTTCTTGGAGGTACTCCTTGAATTTGTCAAAGGCTTTATGGAAATCATTGTTCCACTTCACTACCTGATCTTTCTTCAATAACTTGAAGAATGGCTCACAAGTAGCGGTCAAATGGGAAATAAATCTGGAGATAGAATTCAGTCCCTAAGAAACTTTTGACTTCCTTCTCAGTACGAGGGACTGGAATTTCTTAAATAGATTTGACCTTGGAGGGATCAACTTCAATACCTATACCACTGACGATGAAACCAAGAGCTTACCGGGTCTCACCCCAAAAGTGCACTTGTTCAGATTCAACCTTAGCTTGTACTTTTTCAGCCTCTCAAACAACTTGTGTAGATGGTCAATATGTTCTTCTTCAGTCTAAGCTCTGGCTATCATGTCTTCGATGTAAACCTCTATCTCATGATGAATCATGTCATGGAACAAGGCTACCATAGCACATTGATATGTTGTGACAGTGTTCTTCAAACCGAAAGGCATAACCTTGTAATAGGAAATGCCCCACTATGTGATGAAGGTTGTTTACTCCATGTCTTCAGGTGCCATCTTGATCTGATTATAACCCGAGAAACCATCTATGAAGGAGAATACCTTGTGTTAAGCAGTGTTGTCAACCAGAACATCAATATGTGGAAGCGGAAAGTCATCCTTGGGGCTTTCCCTATTCAAATCTCTGTAATCTACACACATACACACTTTGCCATCTTTCTTTGGTACCAGAACCACATTTGCAACCCATTGAGGATATTATGTAACAGTCAAGAAACCTGCATTGAATTTCTTCATAACCTCAGCCTTGATCTTCTCCGACATCTCGGGATACATGAGACAAACTTTCTGCTTTATTGGAGAACAACCCTCTTTCATTGGCAAATGGTGAACCACAATATCAATATTGAGCCCTGGCATGTCTTCGTACGACCAAGCTAAGATCTCAACATAATCATGCAACATCTAAATTAACCTGTTCTTGATACAGTTTTCTAGGTTGACACATATCTTGACTTCTTTCATGTCTGCTTCAGTACCCAAGTTTACAACCTCAACCGGCTCTTCATGCAGTTGTATAGCCTTTTCCTCTTGCACTAATAGTCTGGAAAGCTCTCCAGGTATTTCATAATCTTCCCCACCTTCATCCTCGGCTTGGAAGATCGGATTTCCAAAGTCATAAGTGGCAATAACATAATTGTCGTCAACGGGATCTAGAGTGGATGAGGATCTACAATTTATTATGTGGGTGTGTGTAAGAACATGTAGTTATTTGCAAGTGATAAAAAGTAAAAGAAAGAAAAAGAGCACAAAATTTGAATTCAAAATGTACAATGCTTTATTAAATGAAAATATGTTTATGAAATGACAAGCCTTAACAAATGGACCATTGTGCCCCGGGTAAGGCATAAGACTTAAAGTTATTATTTAAAAGTTACATGGCCAAAACTTGAAAATAAAATAGAAAGTAGCAATTTCTCCTGACTAAAGGAGATTGTGATAAGGTCTTCAGTATTCCAGTTGTTGAGCCCGTTGCTAATGGTGGGGAAAATACATTTGTCTAGGTCATAGTCACTACCAGCATCTTCTATTGCATTGACTCCATTGTTGATGACACAGAATTATGGTCTTCCAACACGAGCGCGATGAACAGCCCTCTGAGCCTCTGTAGTAAAACCCAAACCAAACTTGTCAGATTTATACGGAATGTCAGGAAGCTGACCCCAAATAGTACAACCACCTTCCTCTACAACAACTCTAGCATCTTTCAAGGAAGCCATTCTGGGCAGAACCTTGGTAACCTTGGGAATAACAGAAACGTATTCCGTAGCAGTAGGAGGGATACCATCAAAAGTCTAACAGGGAGTCTCGATGAATTCGCCGTCCTTTTCTACATACCGAAATGAGTTCAAATAAATTACCATATAATCCTCTTCACCACAGACTGTAACAACTTTTCCTTTCACATAGTACTTCAGCTTTTGATGCAACGTAGAGGTAACAACACCCACCCCATGAATCCAAGGGCGTCCGAGTAAACAAGAATAAGCTGGTCGGATATCTATCACATAGAAGGTAGATTCAAAGATTTATGAACCTACCTTAATTGCAATATCCACTTCTCCGTGTACCATCCTCTTTGAACCTTCAAAGGCTTGGACTATAATATCACTGGGTTTCAACACAACCCCTTCACAGTCAAGCCTGTCGAGAGCACCCTTCGGTAGAACATTCAACGAGGAACCAGTATTAACCAATAGATGGGTTACACTAGTGCCCCTGCATTCAATAGAGACATACAGGGCCTTGTTGTGGTTCCTTCCTTCAGGGGTTAACTTGACATCATGAAAACCTAGCCCATTATCAGTGGTTAGGCTAGCAACATAACTTCCAAATTGATCGGCGGAGATTTCTTGTGGCACATGAGAAGACTTAAGAATTTTACCAAAGCCTATGCATGAGCTTTAGAACACAGTAACAGGGAGATAATGGATATTTTAGAGGGGGTCTGCCCCAGCTGTTCAACAATCTTGTAATCACTTTTCCTAATGTTTTTCAATACCTCCTCTAACTCTTGCTTGGAGGTGTCTTCAACTATAGCTTTCTTAGGTGCCTTCATCTGGGCAAGCTCCATCATTTTCTCTATGCCCTGAGTCTCAACAGTTGATTCGGTCGTAGTGACTCGAACTGGTGTCGCAACAGTATTTGGAGAGATTTCCAGAGAGAAAACCCTTTCGCTTCTAGTAACTTTGTTGGTCCCAACAATATTGTTAATAGTGGGATCAAGAACTTCACTACCTTTGCAACACCCCAAATTCTATCTGGTAGTTATAACGAAAATCAGAGTATTTAAAAGCTTCCAACACATTTAGGATATCACATTTCAACAAGTTACAACATATAAATAGATACATAACACTTTAATTTCGGAGGATCATATAACAACTTGCATCAGCTTTTAAAACAAAACCACTTCTTTTATTAATAACGCAGCAGAATCATATTTACAACTTCAATTAGCATCATATGTTTCATTCAACTAAAACAACTTGAGAGGCAACATATTATTTCATATAATTAAACTTAGGATTCAACAACTAAAATAATTTCAACAAGTAAACAACTATTTGTTCACTTCCCTCCGAGTGTTACGTATCAGAGCGACCAACCGACTTGAACTAATAAGGCTAAGCAAATCTTCATTCTTGATTACCTGCACGTTACCAACAGAGGGAAACATTCAAACAGTAAGGGATGAGATTCTCAAATCGTATAAGTGAGCGCATGATAAATCATATATTAGAACCAGGTCATGCAAAAATCACCACTTCTCAACAAGAACCGCAACAGGATATCATCAAAATGCAACAATTAATTCACCAACACTACAACTCAATTATACAACTCAGAATGCGACTCAATATTATGCAAATGCATGTGGTACCATTGGAGCATAACTCCCAACTTAGAAAATCTGCCAATAAATAGAGGCATCAACAAGGCATAAGCCTTCAACTTAATATTTTGCCAATCCAGGCCAACGTGGTGCCAATCCAGGCCAACTTAATAATGCAAATGTAGGTGACTCAATGAATGCAACAATCACATACAATAACAACAATCTTTGTCATAAAGGCATAAGCCTATATCATCACTTTACCAATAATTAGAGGTACTCATCGTCGCTTCAACATTGGCCATAGGCCTACAAATTAATCAACTTATCAATCACAACATATAAACAACAACATATTTAATAACAAACAATCTATTCGACAATGACTTATTCACAACAATAACCAACAACACAATTCAATAAACCGAAACCATTCAACAAAATATGACTTCACCCGCAAATCAACTTTATTCTACATAATTCTAATAAAACAAACCAACTAAAAATACCTATATGTATATACTACTTACTCCGACAATTTCAACTAATTCTGGTTAACTACTTTTACGGCCTAAATCTACAAATTCAGCTAATCGGTACTGTTTTATATACCTTTATTACTAATATTTATTTATACTGCTACTAATAAATTTATTATACTAAATTACGCTACCTCTGCTATTTATCTCACTGCCATTATTGGTCTCTGCCAAAACTACTTGTTCGCTATCTACATTTTCTACCGATAACTCTTTGCTAAATAATTACATCTGCCACTAATATACTACTCTGCTAAATTATTTATTACCAACTCTACAACTAAAACCATCACTGCTATTTTAATTTCTACGTCTACTACTAACATAATTTTGCTAATTATTAACTCTGCTACTTTATTCTACTGTTCATCTAAATTTACTACTTATTATTATTTCTGCTATTATCCTCTATCACATAAAACAACTCTACAAAAATATGCTACTTCTATTAATGTTCCTTCGGCTATAACATGCTACTGATAAGAATAGTTTAATTTGTTCCCAAACTGCTTTTCTATTAGTAAACTCTATAATGATACCATATAAAAATTATATAGCATAGTGCCACAGAAACAAAAACAAAAACAAGTTCCCCTGCCCAAAGGTGTGCCGCACGGCACACCCTCTCACTTCCTCTTATAGTGCGGATCGTCACTTCCCATGACAACAACCAGCTGCCATTCAGCAGCATCCAACCAACAACAAACTGCCGTTCGGTAGCATTCCATGCACATTTTTCCTTCTCTATTTTAGTGGATTTCCTGCTATCGACTATTCTAAATCCAATCTAGACAAGTATATAACACAATAAATACACCAATTCATTGACAATTCATTAATCAAATCAATTATTAATAATGTTATCAAGACAACACAAACAAACACAAATCAACAATAATAATCCCACATACAAAATATCATATACCCTATTATAGGATAAGAAACCCCATCCTTACCTGGTTTAGTTTGATGACAACTCTATGTGTCTCCGATTTGAATCTCCTCTTGGCCTCTTGGTTCAACTTCACGTAGCTCTCTTCTTATCCAAAAACCCTATTTTCCTCTTTCTCTTCTCTTTCTTTCTTTTTCCTGATAACACTAACTCTCTTCCTCTCTTATTTTCTAATAACAATATATATTATTCTATTGATCCAAATAATAGTGTTTCTCTTAGTGGGCCTACATATTCACCCCACTATTACTACTATCACAAAATAAGCCCAATTAAATAAATAGTCACATAATATAATATAATATTATTTCCAATAATATTCATCAACTATCATCGATCCACACTTTAAATAATACTAACTCGAAAATAATATTCTAATAATAGTTCTCCGACTAAACCGTCTAATTTATCTGACTATCAACTTACCGCTCAACTCAACATATTTATCCAATTATGCTTCTTAGAATAATAGTGATAAATCTCAACTTCGATAATTTCCAATAATTAAATCCTTAATTAATTTAATTAAATAATTAATTAAATTCGGGGCGTCACAACTATCCTCCACTTAGGATATTTACTTCCTCGAAAATCTACTTGATACAGTCACTTTTAATGCGAATTTCGCATCCATCTCTTTGACCTTCAATTCGCGTTTGACAACACTTCGACCACTACTTTCTGGACATAACAACGCTCAATATGATATAATTCAAATCCACGCTTGCTAATAATTCAACATCTCTGCAACATAACCGCTAACAACTTATCAATCACTTCAACAAAATATCAACAAGTCCGTTCGTATCGTCGTATTGCTCTTATAGTGACATCCACACAACCAACATAATCAAATTCATCACGTTATGGAGTATCATTCCTTACTTACAGAAATCAACAATAACGTCTCAATAATGATAACAAAATTATTACAATATCAACTTAACCATATAACTCAACAATTATACACACAATTCACCATCAACTAACAACCACAATAATTTCCTTATAGGATCAATAAATATCTCTGAGATATCATAACACCTTCGAACATCATCCTTACATCAACAGTCTACCAAATCAAACATGTAAATTAAGACATATCATTCCAATAGGCTTCTGATGTTTTAATCCATGACTTCTAACGAGTCGTACATGCATAGCCCTTGCACCACATCATGCTTCAGCCGCGTAACTCTAATCATCCATCTTAAGTCATCGTCCTCATTAAGTTTTCCGTCGATTATATGCTTTACAAGTTTCAATCTAAACCCAAACTTTCTTTAACATCTTCCATAAAATCGTTGCTCACTTGATATTCTCAATCTTTCACTTTGCGATGTTAGCTCGCATACAGACCCACTACTTCGAATTGTTCATTACGTCTCAACTCTCACTCAACGACTCCTCTACTAATTTCACACGAACTGGTGAGCAATCATTCTCGCGATATAACATCCATACTTTTTCACACTATTAAGATAGCAAGACAAATCTATAACATCCTACATAATCTCATCTACTATTAACAATGGATTGAGGGTGATCAGTTCCTCAATTTGTCAATTAGTATTCGACAACTATAAGGGAGTATAAATCGTCGTACCAAACTATAATAGCGTTTCCTTAAAATTCGTATTCAATTTTTCCAAAAAATAACATGTCTAATCCTCATTCACCCACCATCCCACGGTGATCAATCATTTTCTAACTCGAGATCTGTTGGCATATCAATAAATTACAACTCCTTCTGCTCTAGTCTGAGTCTTTATCTACATAAAGGATTCTAACAAAATTCTTAAACTCTTAATCCTATTCCGAATTTCACAACATCAAAAATACATGTATCTCCACTTCTCAAACTCATTCCAATCACACTCTCAATATTATTATCTTATCTAACCACATTTCATATATATCTACACGTCACACAACTATGATAGTAATCATCTAAGCTCAACAAACTACTAACCTCTATAACAGACTTTGTCGTTCTCCAACTCAGAACTGCATCCACCTTTAACGGATCTACATACACTTTAACTTGAAAATAAAATTACTCAAGAGAACTCTTCTCCCAAAACTATAACATACATACATGAAACTTAGCATAAATCTTCCTCCTTTTCGACACCGTAAATTCCACACAACTTCACACTATCGTCTTTCATTCTAATTAATAACACCAAAGATTTCCAAATGATACCTTTGATTTCACAAATTACTTTAAATAAATCTTCCAATTTTTCCTTTAATTCACCCAACTCAGACGCTGACGTCCCGTACAACACTGAAGAACAAGTCCAGTCCGAAGGACAAGCTTAACAACAAACTGCACTTACTTCTAACATCATCACGTGATAAATGAATCTATTACAGCTACTGGAACCATTTTAAAATTTAATCTCATTGCGTTAGCTTTTCAACGCTTCAAACGGAACTCAAATCGGATACCCAAAACTCTAGTTATGAATTTTCAAAGTCCCACAATAATTCTGCAGTTTCCTGCGATTCGCTTACAGAAATTCCACTCAAAAGCTCATTTGTCTTCAACTTAGACACATTCCAAACAACTCTTAACATATCTTGTGCTCCCAAACTTCTTATAACTCGAGATATGCATTCCTTTGCTAAAGTTCAAGTTCCAAAACACCAGGACAACAATTCCTTTCGCACTGCTACTCACTTCTTCAAGTTTCAACTCAGACTCACGATTCACAACTACTTATCAATGTTAACTACTTCTGACAATCACTTATGTGATCCCAACACAAAAGTTACAACCACTTTATTACTCCATTATTGTTCAAACATCGAAGTCTTACACTTGCTTCGTAAATCAATAAATATTACATGGCTCTTCATTCTTTGAGAAGTAAGCACCAACAATGTCTGATTAATTTCTCTCAAGGCGCTCTAACTCGACTAACAACAAGACCTTGAATCCAAGACACCTTCAAATTAAGGAACAACAAGACTCCAAAAATTCTTGCATTGTCATCATCGGTAGCACACCGAACCAACACCTTTCAATTGAACATATCCGAGAAGCAAAGCTTCTCCCCCACTTATCTTCAACCAACTTCCTGCAATTCAGGTAAACCAGTACCGACAGTGTTTCACACACTTGTCGTGCACTAAGAAATAAACAACATTAGACAACTTGGTCGGACAGACCGACCTGCTCTGATACCACTATTGTAACACCCCAAATTCTACATGGTTGTTATAACAAAAATCAGAGTATTTAAAAGCTTCCAACACATTTGGGGTATCACATTTCAACATGTTACAATATATAAATAGATACATAACACTTTAATTTCGGAGGATCATATAACAAATTGCATCAACTTTTAAAATAAAATCACTTCTTTTATTAATAACGCAGCAGAATCATAATTACAACTTCAAGTAGCATCATATGTTTCGTTCAACTAAAACAACTTGAGAGGCAATATATTATTTCATATAATTAAACTTATGATTTAACAACTAACACAATTTCAACAAGTAAACAACTATTTGTTCATTTCCCCCCGAGTGTTACGTATCAGAGCGACCAACCGACTTCAACTAATAAGGCTAAGCAAATCTTCATTCTTGATTACCTGCACGTTACCAACATAGGGAAACATTCAAACAGTAAGGGGTGAGATTCTCAAATCGTATAAGTGAGCGCATGATAAATCATATATTAGAACCAGGTCATGCAAAAATTACCACTTCACAACAACAATCGCAACATGATATCATCAAAATGCAATAATTAATTCACCAACATAACAACTCAATTGTACAACTTAGAATGCGACTCAATGTTATGCAAATGCATGTGGTACCATTGGAGAAGAACTCCCAACTTAGAAAATCTGCCAATAAATAGAGGCATCAACAAGGCATAAGCCTTCAACTTAATATTTTGCCAATCAAGGCCAACTTAATAATACAATTGTAGGTGACTCAATGAATACAACAATCACATACAACAACAACAACAATCATTGTCACAAAGGCATAAGCCTATATCATCACTTTACCAATAATTAGAGGTACTCATCGTTGCTTTAACATTGGCCATAGGCCTACAAATTAATTAACTTATCAATCACAACATTTAAACAATAACATATTAAATAACAAACAATGTATTCGACAATGACTTATTCACAGCAATAACCGACAACACAATTCCATAAACTGAAACCATTCAACTAAATCTGACTTCACCCGTAAATAAACTTTATTTTACATAATTCTAATAAAACAAACCAACTAAAAATACCTATATGTATATACGACTTACTCCGACAATTTCAACTAATTCTGGTTAACTACTTTTACGGCCTAAATCTACAAATTTGGCTAATCGGTATTGTTTTATATACCATTATTACTACTATTTATTTATACTGCTACTAATAAATTTATTCTACTAAATTACGCTACCTCTGCTATTTATCTCACTTCCATTATTGGTCTCTGTCAAAACTACTTGTTCGCTATCTACATTTTCTACCGATAACTCTCTGCTAAATTATTACATTTGCCACTAATATACTACTCTGCTAAATTATTTATTACCAACTCTACAACTAAAACCATCACTTCTATTTTAATTTCTACGTCTACTACTAACATAATTCTGCTAATTATTAACTCTGCTACTTTATTCTACTGTTCATCTAAATTTACTACTTATTATTATTTTTGCTATTATCCTTTATCACATAAAACAACTCTACAAAAATATGCTACTTCTATTAATGTTCCTTCGGCTATAACATGCTACTGATAAGAATAGTTTAATTTGTTCCCAAACTGTTTTTCTATTAGTAAACTCTATACTAATACCATATAAAAATTAAATAGCATAGTGCCGCAGAAACAGAAACAAAAACAAGTGCCCCTGCCCAAAGGTGTGCCGCACGGCACACCCTCTCACTTCCTCTTATAGTGCGGATCGGCACTTCCCATGACAACAACCAGCTGTCGTTCAACAGCATCCAACCAACAACAAGCTGCCGTTCGGTATCATTCCAGGAACATTTTTCCTTCTCTATTTTAGTGGATTTCCTGCTATCGACTATTCTAAATCCAATCCAAACAAGTATATAACACATTAAATACACCAATTTATTGACAATTCATTAATCAAATCAATTATTAATAATGTTATCAAGACAACACAAACCAACACAAATCAACAATAATAATCCCACATACAAAATATCATATACCCCATTATAGGATAACAAACTCCATCCTTACCTGGTTTAGTTTGATGACAACTCTATGTGTCTCCGATTTGAATCTCCTCTTGGCCTCTTGGTTCAACTTCACGTAGCTCTCTTCTTATCCAAAAACCCTATTTTCCTCTTTCTCTTCTCTTTCTTTCTTTTTCCTGATAACACTAACTCTCTTCCTCTCTTATTTTCTAATAATAATATATATTATTCTATTGATCCAAATGATAGTGTTTCTCTTAGTGGGCCTACATACACACCCCACTATTAATACTATCACAAAAGAAGCTCAATTAAATAAATAGTCATATAATATAATCTAATATTATTTCCAATAATATTATTCAACTATGATCGATTCACACTTTAAATAAATCTATCTCGCAAATAATATTCTAATAATAGTTCTCCGCCTAAATCGTCTAATTTATCCGACTATCAACTTACCGCTCAACTGAACATATTTATCCAATTATGCTTCTTATAATAATAGTGATAATTCTCAACTTCGATAATTTCCAATAATTAAATCCTTAATTAATTTAATTAAATAATTAATTAAATTCGGGGCGTCACAACTCTCCCCCACTTAGGATATTTTTGTCCTCGAAAATCTACTTGATACAGTCACTTTTAATGCGAATTTCGCATCCATCTCGCTGACCTTCAATTCGCGTTTGACAACACTTCGACCACTACTTTCTCGATATAACAACGATCAATATGATATAATTCAAATCCACGCGTGCTAATAATTCAACATCTCTGCAACATACCCGCTAACAACTTATCAATCACTTCAACAAAATATCAACAAGTCCGTCTGCATCATCGTATTGCTCTTATTGTGACATCCACACAACCAACATAATCAAATTCGTCACGTTATGAAGTATCATTCCTTACTTACGAAAATCAACAATAACGTCTCAATAATGATAACAGAATTATTACAATATCAACTTAACCGTATAACTCAATAATTATACACACAATTCACCATCAATTAACAACCACAATAATATCCTTATAGGATCAACAAATATCTCTGAGATATCACAAAACCTTGGCACATCATCCCTACTTCAACAATCTACCAAATCAAACATGTAAGTTAAGACACATCATTCCAATAGGCTTATGATGTTTTAATCCTTGACTTCTAACGAGTCGTACACGCATAGCCCTTGCACCATATCATGCTTCAGCCGCGCAACTCTAATCATACATCTTAAGTCATCGTCCTCATTAAGTTTTCCGTTGATTATATGCTTTACAAGTTTCAATCTAAACCCAAACTTTCTTTAACATCTTCCATAAAATTGTTGCACACTTGATATTCTCAATCTTTCACTTTGTGATGTTAGCTCGCATACAGACCCACTACTCCGAATTGTTCATTACATCTCAACTCTCACTCAACGACTCCTCTACTAATTTCACACGAACTGGTGAGCAATCATTCTCGCGATATAACATCCATACTTTTTCACAATATTAAGATAACAACACAAATCTGTAACATTCAACATAATCTCGTCTACTATTAACAATGTATTGAGGGTGATCGGTTCCTCAATTTGTCAATTAGTATTCGACAACTATAAGGGAGTATAAATCGTCGTACCAAACTATAATAGCGTTTCCTTAAAATTCGTATTCAATTTTTACAAAAAATAACATGTCTAATCCTTATTCACCCACCATCCCACGATGATCAATCATTTTCTAACTCGAGATCTGCTGGAATATCAATACATTACAATTCCTTCCGCTCTAGTCTGAGTCTTTATCTACATAAAGGATTCTAACAAAATTCTTAAACTCTTAATCCTCTTCCGAATTTCACAACATCAAAAATACATGTATCTCCACCTCTCAAACTCATTCCAATCACACTCTCAATATTATCATCTTATCTAACAACATTTCATATATATATATATACACGTCACACAACTACGATAGTAATCATCTAAGCTCAACAAGCTACTAACCTCTATAACAGACTTTGTCGTTCTCCAACTCAGAACTACATCCACCTTGAACGGATCTACATACACTTTCACTTGTAAATAAAATTACTCAAGAGAACTCTTCTCCCAAAACTATAACATACATCCTGGAAACTTAGCATAAATCTTTCTCCTTTTCGACACCGTAAATTCCACACAACTTCACACTATCGTCTTTCATTCTAATTAATAACACCAAAGATTTCCAAATGATACCTTTGATTTCACAAATTACTTTAAATAAATCTTCCAATTTCTCCTTTAATTTACCCAACTCGGACGCTGATGTCCCGTACAACACTGAAGAACAAGTCTAGTCCGAAGGACAAGCTTAACAACAAACTGCACTTACTTCCAACATCATCACGTGATAAATGAATCTATTACAGCTACTGGAACCATTTTTAAATTGAATCTCATTTCGTTAGCTTTTCAACGCTTCAAACGAAACTCAAATCGGATACCCAAAACTCTAGTTATGAATTTTCGAAGTCCCACAACAATTCTGCAGTTTTCTGCGATTCGCTTACGGAAAATCCACTCAAAAACTCATTTGTCTTCAACTTAGACACATTCCAAACAACTCTTAACATATCTTGTGCTCCCAAACTTCTTATAAATCCAGATATGCATTCCTTTGCCAAAGTTCAAGTTCCAAAACACCAGGGCAACAAATCCTTTCGCACCGCTACTCACTTCTTCAAGTTTCAACTCAGACTCACGATTCACAACTACTTATCAATGTTAACTACTTCTGACAATCACTTATGTGATCCCAACACAAAAGTTACAACCACTTTATTACTCCATCATTGTTCAAACATCGACATCTTACACTTGCTTCGTAAATCAACAAATATTACATCGCTCTTCATTCTTTGAGAAGTAAGCACCAACAATGTCTGATTAATTTCTATCAAGGCACTCTAACTCGACTAACAACAAGACCTTGAATCCAAGACACCTTCAAATTCAGGAACAACAAGACTCCAAAAATTCTTGCATTGTCATCATCGGCAGCACACCGAACCAACACCTTTCAATTGAACATATCCGAGAAGAAAAGCTTCTCCCCCAATTATATTCAACCAACATTCTGCAATTAAGGCAAACCAGTACCGACAGTGTTTCACACACTTGTCGCGCGCTAAGAAACAAACAACATTAGACAACTTGGTCGGACATAATGACCTGCTCTGATACCACTATTGTAACACCCCAAATTCTATCTGGTAGTTATAACAAAAATCAGAGTATTTAAAAGCTTCCAACATATTTGGGATATCACATTTCAACATGTTACAACATATAAACAGATACATAACACTTTAATTTCGGAGGATCATATAACAACTTGCATCAGCTTTTAAAACAAAACTACTTCTTTTATTATTAACGCAGCAGAATCATAATTACAACTTCAAGTAGCATCATATGTTTCGTTCAACTAAAACAACTTGAGAGGCAATATATTATTTCATATAATTAAACTTAGGATTTAACAACTAAAACAATTTCAACAAGTAAACAACTATTTATTCATTTCCCCCCGAGTGTTACGTATCAGAGCGACCAACCAACTTCAACTAATAAGGCTAAGCAAATCTTTATTCTTGATTACCTACACGTTACCAACAGATGGCAACATTCAAACAGTAAGGGGTGAGATTCCCAAATCGTATAAGTGAGCGCATGATAAATCATATATTAGAACCAGGTCATGAAAAAATTACCACTTCACAATAACAATCGCAACAGGATATCATCAAAATGCAACAATTAATTCACCAACATAACAACTCAATTGTACAACTTAGAACGTGACTCAATGTTATGCAAATGGATGTGGTACCATTGGAGAAGAACTCTCAACTTAGAAAATCTGCCAATAAATAGAGGCATCAACAAGGCATAAGCCTTCAACTTAATATTTTGCCAATCCAGGACAACTTAATAATACAAATGTAGGTGACTCAATGAATACAACAATCACATACAACAACAACAATCACTGTCACAAAGGCATAAGCCTTTATCATCACTTTACCAATAATTAGAGGTACTCATTGTTGCTTCAACATTGGTCATAGGCCTACAACTTAATCAACTTATCAATCATAACATATAAGTAACAACATATTCAATAACAAACAATGTATTCGACAATGACTTATTCACAACAATAACCGAAAACACAATTCCATAAACCAAAACCATTCAACTAAATCCGACTTCATCTGCAAATCAACTTTATTCTACATGATTCTAACAAAACAAACCAACTACAAATACCTATATGTATATACGACTTACTCCGACAATTTCAACTAATTTCGATTAACTACTTTTCTCGCCGAAATCTACAAATTCGGCTAATCGGTACTGTTTTATATACCGTTATTACTACTATTTATTTATACTACTACTAATCAATTTATTCTACTAAATTACGCTACCTCTGCTATTTATCTCACTGCAATTATTAGTCTCTCCCAAAACTACTTGTTCGCTATCTACAACTTCTACCGATAACTCTCTGCTAAATTATTACATCTGCCACTAATATACTACTCTGCAACTAAAACCATCACGACTATTTTAATTTCTACGTCCACTACTAACATAATTCTGCTAATTATTAACTCTGCTGTTTTATTCTACTGTTCATCTAAATTTACTACTTATTATTATTTCTACTATTATCCTCTATCACATAAAACAACTCTACAAAAATATGCTACTTCTATTAATATTCCTTCGGCTATAACATGCTACTGATAAGAATAGTTTAATTTGTTCCCAAACTGCTTTTCTATTAGTAAATTCTATACTGATATCATATAAAAATTATATAGCATAGTGCCACATAAACATAAACAAAAATAAGTGTCCCTGCCCAAAGGTGTGCCGCACGGCACACCCTTTCACCTCCTCTTATAGTGCCGATCGACACTTCCCATGACAACAACCAGCTGCCATTCGACAGCATCCAACCAACAACAAGCTGCCGTTCGGCAGCATTCTAGGTACATTTTTCCTTCTCTATTTTAGTAGATTTCCTGCTACCGACTATTCCGAATCCAATCCAGACAAGTATATAACACAGTAAATACACCAATTCATTGACAATTCATTAATCAAATCTATTATTAATAATGTTATCGAGACAACACAAACCAACACAAATCAACAATAATAATCTCACATACAAAATATCATATACCCCATTATAGGATAAGAAACCCCACTCTTACCTGGTTTAGTTTGATGACAAATCTATGTATCTCCGATTTGAATCTCCTCTTGGCCTCTTGGTTTAACTTCACGTAGCTCACTTCTTCTCCAAAAACCCTATTTTCCTCTTTCTCTTCTCTTTCTTTCTTTTTCCTGATAACGCTAACTCTCTTCCTCTCTTATTTTCTAATAATAATATATATTATTCTATTGATCTAAATAATAGTGTTTCTCTTAGTGGGCCTACATACACACGCCACTATTACTACTATCATAACATAAGCCCAATTAAATAAATAGTCATATAGTATAACCTACTATTATTTCCAATAATATTCTTCAACTATGATTGATCCATACTTTAAATAATACTAACTCGCAAATGATATTCTAATAATAGTTCTCCGACTAAACCGTCTAATTTATCCGACTATCAACTTACCGCTCAACTCAACATATTTATCCAATTATATTTCTTAGAATAATACTGATAATTCTCAACTTCGACAATTTCCAATAATTAAATCCTTAAAATAATTTAATTAAATAATTAATTAAATTCGGGGCGCCACAACCTTCATATTCAGTAGTCAATAGTTCTTGCTAGACATTGTGGTAGTAGACGTTGGATCCAAATTCCAAGGAATAGTTTTATCCGAAGAATATATAATAGGTCCAGGTGCGGTGATTATCAGAGGAGTAACCTTGGGTTTGGTAGTGATCCTTAAAAGACCCTTGGAAGTGATCCTGATAGAAGGGCCGAATATTACAGATATCTCTTCCAGCTCCAAGTCTTGTAACAAATTCTTAACAGATGAAATCTTCTCAACCAGAATTATGTGATTATCCATTAAGTGTTGAATATATTCTTCCAGCAACTTGCACCCATTTAGTTGGGCTGGACAGAAGTAACATCTTTCAATACAGCCTAGAAATAAACCGACCTACAACAAATTCTTCTTGATAATTGGGAGGGGAGTAGCCAATACACTCACAACAGAAACATAAAGAACATCATCAATAACACTTATGCCTTTGTCATGCTTCGACATAGGTGCAATAATTACATTGGGAGTTTCAGGCGAATAAAATTCAATTTCTTTGTTGTCAATCATATCCTGAATTTTATTTTCTAGCGCCCAATAACTATTGGTGTCCTGTGTAACGCCCAAAAATAAATTAATTAATTATTTAATTAAATATTTTCGAATATTTTTCCGAAGTTGTGAAATATTGATTTAAGTTGTGTCGTTCTTAGTTGAATTAATTAGTTGATTACATTGTAGGATTAATATTGAATAATACTATTATTATTTATGTGGGCCTATTTTAATGTTAGAAGTTGTAGAAAGAGAGGTATAGGAATTTAAACCCAATACGAATAATAGAATGATAATATTATTATATTAGTAGATGTTTAGAAATAATAGAAGAAGAAGTAGCAGTAAGAGGAGAAAAAAATAGGTTTTGGCAGAAGAGGAAATAAGGTTTTGGAAGAGATTCATAGAAGAGCAAAGAGGAGGCAAAGTTAGGTGCAATCGGAGAGTTAGGGAAACCTTCAATTCAAGGTAAGGATGAGGTTCTGACTCTATAATAAGTGTATTAATTATTAGAAACATGTTTAGATTGAAACCCCTAATTTCTATGGTTTTGACATTGTTATGTTTTTTGATGAGTAATCTTTGATATATAATAATTAATCGTGTTTGGAATTGATATATTGATGAAATTGAGAAATGATTGAAAATTCAATTTAATATATATGTCATATTGTAGCTGTTTATATGAGTAAATTATAATTTGATAAAGTATAACAAATTGCTTCATGTAGCGTAACTTTAGCATTAATTATACTTTAGCGTAACTTTACCCCATATGTTTCGATAGATATGACCATTTAGTATAAAACAATTTCAAAGATATCATAACTTAGTTTCTACTGTAGCGGAAATTGCTAGTATCACGTGTCTATGGGATTGGTAAGTCTGCTACCATGTTTTAAATTAAGAATCTTATAAGTTTTCTAGTATGATAATAATAATAATAGTGACTTGCTATGATACAATGTGTGCATTGAAGTATATAAAACATTAACTATATATATATATATATATATATATATATATATATATATATATATATATATATATATATATATATATATATATATATATATATATATATATATATATATATATATATATATATATATATTGTAGCACACTTAAGAAATACATTGAAAATAACATGTTTGTATGCATTGTAGCGACATGCTTAAAAACCAGTCAAAGTCTTTTTAAGTTTACTATATATACTATTTCATTATAATAATAATAATAATAATAATAATAATAATAATAATAATAATAATAATAATAATAATAATAATAAATAATAATAGTATAATATTTAGGAGTTAAATTTTTGAGTAAATTGGATAATTTAAGTTAATTTCTATTCTAATTTAGAAGTTAGAACTATCAATGGAGTTGTTTATTGAGTTATCAATAGGCTTGTTAGAGTTGTCAATAATTTTATTAAGATTATCAATAGAGTTGTTTCGAATCATTAAAAGTCACTTTTAATTGTTTTACGTAATTCCGACATGTTTAGAGTTGTGAGTACGGTAAGTTAGAGTTTCCAAATAATAATACATCTTTGCTAAATTATGATTTATTATCAGTATAGAAATTTGCTTAATCAATTGTGATAGTATGTCACTAGAATAAATTAAGATAAGTAGCAGGAATTGGTGGTAGACTTATTAATAAAGTGATAGTGTGGTATATGATTAGTACCTATATGTTAGGCATATTGTAGTGAAACAAAGGTAAGTTCTATAACAGGTGATCTTATTGCCTCTATTTATGGGCAAAATATTGAGTTGTGGGCTTATGGCCAATGTTGGTTTGTTGTTGCATTGCTATGAAATTTTGTTGTTGATATCCTGACATTTATATTGGGTCGTATACATAGCATATCAAGTTGGAGCTGATGCTCGGTAAGTTGATCTGGATTGTAAAATTAAGTTGAAGGCTTACGCCTTGTTGATGCCTCTATTAATTGACAAATTTCTAAGTTGATAGTTTTTCTCCATTGGTACAACATGCATGTGCATTGTAATGAGTCGCATTCCATGTTGCATATTTAACATGTTGTGTTGTTGACTGTGATAATTGATGTTGGTTGAAAGTTGCGAAGTGGTGATTTTATATAATCTGATCTAATAAATTATTAATTATACACTCAATTATATGGTTCGATATCTCACCCTTTCTGTTTGAATGTTACCCTCTGTTGGTAATTTGCAGGTAATCAAGAAGGATAGATGTTACCTTCGTTAGTTCAAGTCGGTGTGGTCGCTCTGATACGTAGCACTCAGAGGGATGAATGCATGCTTTCTTTATTGTTGGTTTTCGTTATGTTGCTGAATTTTTAAGTTGTTTTCATTAAAGACTTGTTGTCTTAAAGCCGTTTTGAGTTGGACAAGATGTTATGGTGTTTTCAATTAAATTTGTGAACCGCTGCATAGCAACGAAAGTTGTTTTATTTTTATAGACTTAACAGGTTGTTATCGATTCATCCAAATTTTATGTGTTATGTGTCTGAACTATATGTAATTGAATATCGTTGTTTCTAAGTTGAAAGTGTAGTATTCCATTTGTTTTCTAGAAACTTTGTAACTCTGATTCTATATAATTCACTAGGTAGAAATGGGGTGTTACATTAGTGGTATCAGAGCAGGTCGGTCGTCCGACCAAGTTGTCGAGTTGTAGTTTTGTCTAACAATCGAGTATTGTTAACTTGAGTTCTAACCGTTGTTTATGTTGTAGTGATAAGTTGAGATGGTTGGAGTAGTTAAAGGATTACGATTTCAGTTTAAATTATCATCCAGGAAAAGAGAATGTGGTGGTCGATGCATTATGTCAAAAGACTTTACATATGTCGGCAATGATGGTTAAAGAGTTAGAATTAATTGAACAATTCACATATATGAGTTTAGTTTGCGAAGTGACACCGCAAAGTGTTATGTTAGGAATGTTGAAAATTAACAATGAATTTCTGGACAATATCAAAGAAGCTCAGAAGTTAGATGTGAAATTGGTAGATTCGATGGTTGGGAACGATCAGTCCGAGAATAAAGATTTTAAGTTAGATGCGCAAGGTGTGTTGAGATTCCATAATCGAATTTACATTCGTGATGATAGGGAGATAAAGAATGTGATTCTCGAGGAAAGTCATAGAAGCAAGTTGAGCATTCATCCGGGAGCTACAAAAATGTATCAAGATTTGAAGAATTTGTTTTGGTGCCCTGGATTGAAGATTTATGTGGCTTGGTGTGTGTATGCATGTTTAACTTGTCAGAAGTTGAAAGTTGAACATCAGAAGCCTGCAGGGTTGATGCAACCGTTAGAAGTTCTAGAATGGAAATGGGATAACATTTCGATGGACTTTGTATAAGTTCAGATGCGCCTAAGAGGGGGGGGGGGGGTGAATTAGGCTCTAAAAACTTTTTCTGGTTTATATGAATATTTTTGCACGAGTTTCTTTCCTTTCTTTTTCTGATAAGTGATGAAAGCAGTAAATGCGAAAAGTAAAGAACACCAGAATTTATACTAGTTCCCCTCACAATCCGAGGGTACGTCTAGTCCTCTTTCACACGAAAGAGATTTTATTATAGTTGGTAATTTGTACAAAGACTACCAAACAACCAAGAACAATCCTCTTGGACCAATAAAAATCCTCTTGGATTTTCACTAAGACCACAAAGAGAACAATCCTCCCTAAGTGTCTTTCTTGTTTCCAACAATCCTGAAAACAAGGATACAATAGTTTGTTTGATTTGCATAAGAGTTTGAAAGATGAAAGAGCAATGTCAATCACTTGATTGATCTTTTCTATTCAATATGAAATTTAAGATGGAATACTCTTTTAAGTGCTCAAGAACAATTTTCAGTATGCATGTGAAAATGATGAAACAGAAATCTTGAGTATAGAGAGTATGATTCAAAGAATAGAAAGTAATTGTTATTTTTTGGTGATTGTTGTAAATTCAAAATTCAAAACAAAAAAATAATTTATAGTGTAGTAATACCTCTTCAATGAATCATAGCAATGTTTAAACCATTTTTACTGGAAAAAAGTATTTGAAAAGATACAAAGATTGCCATGAAAAGGTGTTACAAAAAGTTGCTGGAAAAATGAAATTTTTCAAAAGCTAAAGCACAACAACCGATTGCACTAAAGCAACAATCGATTGCAGCACAACAACATTAAAAACATTTGAAAAATATAAATATGACAACCGATTGTCATTGAGGAGCAATCGGTTGCTCATAGGCCAACGTTCAAAGAAATTTGAAAACAAAACACATGACAATCGATTGCTGCTAGATGACAATCGATTGTTGTCAAAACAGAAACTTTAGTTTTTGACTGCAACTGATTGTCCTAGCATGATGTGATACGGTGGGAGAACTGACTATGGTTTTGCGTTTGTTTTCGCAAATGTTTCGGTTGAGCAAGAGTCGCCACCGACTTTTTATTTTATCCTAAGGAAAGGTTTAAAAAGCACAGCAAAAACCTTTGAGATGTTTTCTTGGGTTCGGGGAGTAGATTATAGAAAGGGAAGGTATTAGCACCCTTTCTATCCATGGTTATCCATGGGCTCTTAGTTACTTGCTTAGATCAACTTGCCTTGGTTTTCAATTGTTTGAAATGGTGCTTTGTGTGTGTGGGTTTGAAAAATGTTTTTTGAAAAGAAGCCAATGTGGTGGAAACCTTTATAATGATCCATGTTGGGATGTATACAAAGGTGTACGTCTTTTTGAAAAGGTTTTCATTTGTTTTTGAAAGTTTGTTTTGAAAGTGTTGTGAGGTGTGGTTTAAAAATAGGCAAGTGTTTTGTTTTGCAAGTTTGATTCAAGTAACTAAGAGGTTGTCTCCTCCTAAATTTCTCAAAGATTTCTCCTATGCTTTTAACCCTTTTAACAATTTTGTTCCACCATTGCATTTGGTGGACAATCTTGTGTTAGGATGTGAAAGGGACGGGCACGGGTCATCGTTTAGACCATAATTGCAATGGTGCCAAGTATCTTTGGGCAATTTTCCTTTAAGGGACTTGATCATTTTTAGGTAACTTTCGAAAGCGTCATCGTGGGACTATGATCATTTGATTGTTTTGTTTTTGCCAAAGATACCTAGCATGCAATATGGCCCATTATTGAAGGCAACAAGTGGAATACCCTAGGGGTGCAAGTGTGATGAGTGTTGTCCATTTTCATGCTTGTTTATCTTGAAATTAGGTTAAACTATTTTTGTTGTTTTTGATTCGCATACAAACCCTAATTCTAACATGGTATAATTAGAAAGCATTAAAGTGCGAAAAATAAAGTTCCTAAGTTATTACAACACAATATGGGAAGGGGGATACAAATGTTCAAATGGGGGGTATTTTGACAAGGAATTTAAACCTAGACTATTACATCAATATTGAATTATTTACAAGATATTTAATTGCACAAATTAAATAGAAATAAAATAAATATGCAAGATGCAAAAGGCTTTTTATATGTATGAAAAAAAAAGTATTTTTATATGTCAAATAAACAAAATAAAAAGTATTAATTTTTTGGAGTTTTTATGTATTTAGGGCAAAACCCTAATTTATTTAATAAAAGGTATTAATTATTTAATATGCACAATATTTATTTATTATATACAAAAATAAAATAAAAATGAAATATATTTGTCAAAAAGGTATTTTTTTAATGTTAAATATTAATAAAAAATAAAATGTATATATTTTGTATTTTTTCCTAAATATGCTAATAAATATGTATGTATTTGTTTTATTTATTAAATATATATATTATATGTACAAAATAATAATATTTAATATTTATGAAAAAAAGTATATTTTATATAAAATATTTTCAGAAGACAAAATAAAATAAAAATGGAAAATAAAATGTGTTGGCATCATTTTTGTATTTTTTAAATAAAAGTATGTAAACATTTATTTATGTACAAACATTATTTTAAACAAATAAAAAGCCTAATAAATATAAAAATGGTGTAAAAATATTTTTTTATATTTTTAATATTGTGAGGAAAAATAAACAAGTCAGAATAAAAAAAGAAAAGTCAAAAAATCATGAAAATAAGCAAAATGGGCCTGGGGGGTGTGTGTGTGAAAATGAGGTGTAAACAGAAATGACAAATCAGGCCTAGCCCAAAGGTTGTTGTCTTCAACCTTCAGACAAACATATTCAAAAACACGCGCCTTTCTTCTCAAATCCCTAACTCCTGGTTCTTTGATCTTTTGCCAAATCTTCCAACATGAAACCTGTAGAGCTTGAAGCCACGATTCTAGACATATAAAGAAGTCAATCTAACTCTCAGAAATGAGAGAGAATTTCTTCTCCCCCAATTCCTGACCTAAATTTTGTTCCATGTTCAGACATTAAATTCACACAGCACACATAATATAAATGAAAACTAATTACATGGGCATGTTCAGGGCTATGAATGTGACATATTTTATTCACAAACCTAAAGCTAACAATGCCTGGATAGAGAGATACGAGTTCATGAACTTACCTGTTCAGTTGAAGTTGTATCTGGTGATGGAGGTACTTTTAGTGCAAGGTGATGATTGGTACAGCTTCCTTGATGTCCAGGGATGTTATTCCAAGCTTTACTTTGCTTTGAAACTAGTTGAATTGAGTTATAGAACTCCACCTGCAAATCAGAAAAATGAAAATGGTGATGTTGGATGGGAGTGTTACAGGTCGTGTTTGAGGTTTGGAATAGCTTCAAGGGATGTTGTGGGATGTGTTTGAAGTGTTTTTAGCAAGAATGCATGAAAGGTTTGAGCTATGGAACTCAATCTGCAGCAGGTGCTCTGTTTGGGCAGTTTGAGGGTGATTTTGTGTTTTGGAAGGCAATGGAGATGGTTGGCTCGTG
This sequence comes from Vicia faba, assembly GCA_948472305.1. Lineage (NCBI taxonomy): Eukaryota > Viridiplantae > Streptophyta > Magnoliopsida > Fabales > Fabaceae > Vicia > Vicia faba. The sequence goes on along the minus strand of OX451735.1, from coordinate 670,614,664 downwards.
TTCTAGCTCAGAATGGATGTTTAGAATGTGTACAAAGTCTTTTCTTAAGCTTGTGTTCACTGAGATGAAAGTTGTGTTGTGTTATGCTAGCTTTCTTCACACTTAAGCAAGAGATGGCCACTTGAGTTTTTAGACAGGTAGAGGCCCCCCTAATATGCTGCAAACCTTGGCCTTGATCAGTGCAATTAGCCCATAAACTTGTGCCAAGGAGATTTGAACTGTACTTGCTTGGATTGTTAATTGACATAAAGTGAAACTTTTCTAAAATGGATATTATGCTTTATCTAAAAATGGATTAATCTTGCATACAATGTCCAAACTCATAGAAAAACACCTTGGAACAAAGGATTGGTATTAAATTATGGAGTGTAGATGAGATATAGGACCTGTAATCAAGGAAAGCATGCTGAATTCAAAATGGCACAAATGTATGAACATGTAAATTGGCCAAATCAAAAGTGAGTTTTTCCCAACTTGCCAAATTCGATTCTCCCTAACCATGAGGTTTTTTGATGAGTTCTTGGACATTTTGGAAAGCTTGGAATGTGTACTACAATCCATCTTTGAAATGCAAATTGAAATTCCAAGTGGAAGTATATGAAAAATGGTCTTGAAGTTAGGTAAAAACCTTGCCTAAAATAGGTCAAATTTTCTCTAAGTTAAGAATGGTTTGGTACCCTTGTTCCAAAAATTGTAACTTGAGATACAAGCTTCTTTTGGGAAAACTTTGTGAATAAAAGTTGTATATTTTGAAATGGACTACAACTTTCATGTTTTGACTTTTTCTTGAATCCAAATGAATCTTGGTGAGAAAGTGGGGCAAAGTTAGGAAAAAATTAGGGTTTTTCATAACTTAGAAAAATTCTAAGTTATGAAAAATCTTCATTTCAAACCCTAATTTGCAATTCTTGATTTCTTGATGAACAAGTTTCATGATTTGGCATGTTTTGATGAAAAATGAATCTTGACACTTGATTTTGACCAAAAAGTCAAAGTTTGACTTTTCAGTATACAATCAAAATTGATCAATTGACTGGGAAATTCAACTGTCAATCTTGTGCATTTGGGATCTTTTGAACTTGTTAAGCATGTCAAGATAATTCCATGGTGTCCTTCAGTCCATATGTGAGCTTGATTTGCCATTGGCTAGGTCAAACAGTCAAAAATTGCCTTTGTGCAGTCAAAACCCTAAAAATGACCATTTTGCCCTTTTGGTGATCTGATCAAATTTCTTGTGGAATTGTGATCCAAACTTGACCAAATGGTCCATGTGAGTTCATAATGTTGATGTGGGTCAATTTCCATGAGATTTGACTGTCAATTGGCCACAGTTGACCTTTTCCCCAATACAGCTGATTTCTAGGTCAACTGTCCAATTGATTGGGCAAAATTTGGAATCAAGACTTGAAACTTGGTATGGATAAACTTGGGAGTCCAAAATGAAGCATGAAAGTCATCTTAGGCATTTTAGGTCAAAATATCTTTGTGCAAACACAAACCCTAATTTGGGTCCACAGTGCAAGGAGAAGTCTTGAGCAGAGGAAACCCTAATTGGATTTTGAGCTCCAAGGGTTTTGTGATAAGAAAATGTCGAGGAAATGGGAGGGAAAATTTTGGGGTACAACAGTTGCCCCTGTTCAATCTTCTTGAACCTGAAGAGTTAGATTGGCAAGTTTGCCTTTCGTGACTCGAGGGTAAAAGGAGATTGGACACTAGAGTGCCCGGAAATTTACACTCGCATGTTGGAGTATTAGCAAATGTGATGTCAGGAATGGGCTTATAGATGCCATTTGGAGAGATGGTGGATAGGGAGATGGGCTTATAGATGCCATTTGGAGACGTGACAGAACCTTGTCGGGAATGGTCTTATAGGTGCCATTTGGAAGTGTTGATCGCATAAGAGATTCCTTAGCGATAACTTGTGTATTTTGAGAAAGACAGATGTTTTCCTGGCTTGTTACAGGTGTTTGATCTTCAATCTTCTTCATGCGGACATGCCCTGGCTAGATACAGGTGTCGAGTCTACAATCGGTTGTTCACAGATATGCCCTGGCTGGATACAGGAATCGAATCTGGAAATAGTCGTCCACAGATATGCCCTGGCTGGATACAGGAATCGAATCTTCGAACTCTTCAGATGTGCCCTGGCTAGATACAGGAATCGAATCCGGAATTGTGATAGTTGATAGATATGCCCTGGCTGGATACAAGAATCGAATCTTCAAACTCTTCAGACGTGCCCTGGCTAGATACAGGAATCGAGTATGGGAATAGTCGTCAACAGATATGCCCTGGATGGATACAGGAATCGAATCTTCGAACTCTTCAGATGTGCCCTGGCTAGATACAGGAATCGAATCTGGAATTGTGATAGTTGATAGATATGCCCTGGCTGGATACAGGAATCGAATCTTCAAACTCTTCAGATGTGTTCTGGCTAGATACAGGAATCGAATCTGGAAATTGATCACTCACAGATGTGCCCTGGCTAGATACAGGAACCGAATCCGGAATTGTGACAGTTGAAAGTAGTTGTCTTTTGGGTTGTCTTTTTCCCTGAAAAAGGCAAACATCAGTTGTATGCAATGTCATGATGTATGAAATGCATGATGTCATGATGTTCAAAATGAGATAGTGTCGTATGCACTTTATCAAGATGTAAACATGATGTATGAAATGTGAAATGTTTATGAATGTATTTTCGTTTAGGAAAATAAATCCTTGACGACCGGCCGGGGAATTAAATCTTGGGCTGACGTTTGAAGAGTAGAGTTCTTTGTTTCCGCTGGGGATGACGGTTGCAAGAATACACCGGTAGGAGAAGATGACTCCATTGAGGAATAAACTTGTTGGAGAGATTACTCTGAGGGGAATTACTCTGTGGGAAGAGATACTTCGCTGAAGTTTTGATGAGAGCTCCGCTGAGGATTTCAATGATGGACTCCGCTGGGGATAACAATGATAAACTCCGCTGGGGATAACAATGATAAACTCCGTTGGGGATTGTGTTGATAAGTTATGTGGGATTTTGATGAACTTCGCTGGGGATAGGAAGAACTTTGCCGAGGGCGATCTTCCGTGGTAATTAGCTGAGGATAACCCAGTTATAAGCCCTTGTGAGGAATAACTTTGAATAAAGCTCGGGAGAGACGTCCGTACTCTGCAGGGGATAAGCTTCCAGAATCTACTGGGGATAAGCTTCAAGACCTGCTGGGGATATGGATTTCCACTTTCCTGGGGAAACTTTCAGACTGTACTGGTGAATGGTTCCACTGGGGTGTCTATATTCCGCCGGGGAACAATCTTAGGTCAAGACTGCCGGGGATGCTTGCTGATGAATGCCTATACTCCGCTGGGGAATGTTGCTATCTTTTCTTACTCTGTGGGGAGTTGAGATAACTTGGTCACATTCTTCAGTTGAACCTATCTTGGTACTTCGACGGACAAAGAAACCAGACTGCATCAGACAACTTTACATTTCCCCTGCTTCTGATGTCACCTGTAATTAGTCTTTTGTTTCGTATGCAAGTATTTATGAATTAGCATTTTAATGTCAAATGCATATAACAAAAATGAACATTGGACGTTCTTCGCAAGACAAAACAGAAAAAGGAAAAACAATTGGCAATTTGTTTGGAAAACTGAATCTGTATTGATTTTGAAATTTGCCTGTAAATAGGCGTTTTTTGTACAAGAGGCTGACGTCCTAGTAAGAGAACGCCGCCGAATAACATAAAGTTTATACAATTTTTGGAAAGGAAACAAAACAGCTATGTGCACAATATTCCCACTGGGTTCCAACTCTGCTATCGCCTTTATGTCTTCAAGCGTCTTATCACTTTGTTGCTTAGTTGAAGATGAAGCTGATTGATCGATACCGAAGTCTGAGCCAGATAGTCGGTGCCGAATTCTGGATGCAAAGTGATCCAATGAGACATAGTGTTACGCTTTTATCCCTAACTTTTGCCTGGACCGCCCTTTCGGGTTTTCAGTCCACCGGGATACCCATTTTTGCCCAAGCCGCCTTTTCAGGTTTTCGACTTGCCGGGTGTACAGATTTTTTCCATTTCATCCCTTATTTTTGCCCGAACCCTTTTGGTTCGCCGGGAAGCCCTTATTTTTGCCTAGGTATGTAAACCTAGCGGGTCCTTTATTCATGCGTAGTATCTTTTTACCATGTCTGCATTGGCGGAGTGAGGAAGGTCGTCACCATCCATGGTGGTTAGAATCATGGCTCCTCCTGAGAACACATGTTTAACCACAAATGGCCCTTCGTATGTAGGGGTCCATTTGCCCCGGGGATCACTTTGAGGAAGGATGATGCGTTTGATTACCAGGTCCCCAACTTGATACTCTTGTGGTCTGACTTTCTTGTTAAATGCCCTGATCATCCGTTTTTGGTACGTCTGACCATGACAGATAGCAGTGAGTCTCTTTTCGTCAATCAGGTTTAATTGATCAAGTCGAGTCTGGATCCAGTCATCTTCACTCAGATCTGCATCCTTCATTATCCGGAGAGAGGGTATCTGGACTTCAATTGGCAAGACTGCCTCCATGCCATAGACCAGAGAAAAGGGTGTTGCCCCGGTTGACGTTCTTGCTGAGGTACGGTACCCATGAAGAGCAAACGGTAACATTTCGTGCCAATCTTTATAGGTCACTGTCATCTTCTGCACAATTTTCTTGATGTTCTTATTAGCTGCTTCTATAGCTCCATTCATCTTCGGCCGGTAAGGAGAAGAGTTGTGGTGCTGTATTTTGAATTGCTCGCAGAGCTCAGTGATCATCTTGTTGTTAAGATTATTACCATTGTCCGTAATGATTCTTTCCGGGACGCTGTACCGACAGATCAGGTTATGCCGAATGAAACGTGCCACGACGCTCTTGGTTACCGTGGCATAGGAAGCTGCCTCAACCCACTTCGTGAAGTAATCAATTGCTACTAGGATGAAACGATGCCCGTTGGATGCCGTTGGTCGGATCTCGCCGATCATATCAATGCCCCACATTGCAAAAGGCCAAGGTGCCGTCAGGACGTTCAGAGGAACCGGAGGGATGTGCACCTTATCAGTATAGATCTGGCATTGGTGACAAGTTCTAGAATGTTGGTAACAGTCGGCTTCCATTGTGGACCAGAAATATCCTGCCCGAAGTACTTTCTTTGCCATGGTATGTCCACTGGAATGTGTTCCGAATGTACCTTCATGCAGCTCTATCATGATCTTCTCTGCTTTAGCCTTATCCACACAACGCAGTAAAGTTGAATCATGATTTCGTTTGTAGAGAATGCCGTTGCTGAGGAAGAATTTTGCCGCAAACCTTCTCATGAACTTCTTGTCGTTGACAGATGCCCCTTCAGGGTATTCCTGAGCTTCCAAGTATCTCTTCACCTCATGATACCAGGGTTTTTCAGTCACCTTTTCGGCCTCAAGATCGCAGTAGTATGCCGGTTCTTCCAACTTCCAGATAATGATCCGGGGAGCCTCATTGTCCCATTTGACTTTGAACATTGAAGACATCGTAGCTAGTGCGTCCGCTAGCTGATTCTCCTCTCTTGGGAAGTGTTCAAAAGTTATCTCTTCAAAGTGGGGAAGCAAAGTCAGCACATACTCCTTGTAAGGAATAAGATTTGGGTGTTTCGTATCCCACTCACCTTTGATCTGATTGATCACGAGAGCGGAATCTCCGAAGACACTCAGAAACTTGATCCTTAAGTCGATTGCAGCTTGAAGACCCATGATACACGCCTCATATTCTGCCATGTTGTTGGTGCAATTGAAACACAGCCGGGCGGTGAGTGGAGTATGAGTGCCTTTAGGGGATATGATCACAGCGCCGACACCATTACCCAAAGCGTTGGAGGCTCCGTCAAAATGCATAGACCATCGGGATCCTTCCTCAGGTCCTTCATCCGGTCCAGGTACTTCACAATCAGTTACCACCATGATATCTTCGTCCGGAAATTCAAAGTTCAATGATTGGTAATCGTCCACAGGTTGGTGTGCCAAATGGTCTGCCAATACACTTCCCATGATTGCTTTTTGAGTTGTGTACTGGATATCATATTCTGTCAAGATCATTTGCCATCTTGCTATTCTTCCAGACAGAGCAGGCTTTTCGAATATGTACTTGATGGGATCCATCTTTGAAATCAACAGAGTAGTGTGAGTCAACATATACTGTCTCAGCCGGCGAGCAGCCCATACCAGAGCGCAACAAGTTTTCTCGAGTAGTGAGTACCGAGACTCACAGTCGGTAAACTTTTTTCTCAGGTAATAAATAGCGTGCTCTTTTCGGCCAGACTCGTCATGCTGCCCCAGCACACACCCCATTGAATTGTCAAGTACTGTCAAGTATAGTATCAGAGGTCTCCCTTATACTGGTGGCATAAGAATGGGTGGCTCTTGGAGATATTCCTTTATCTTTTCGAAAGCAGCCTGACATTCATCGTTCCAACGTACTACTTGATCTTTCTTCAGTAATTTGAAGATTGGCTCACAGGTAGCAGTTAGATGTGAGATGAATCGGGCTATGTAATTCAGTCGTCCCAGAAAGCCTCTGACTTCTTTCTCTGTCTTGGGAGTTGGCATCTCTTGTATGGCTTTTACCTTGGCAGGGTCCACCTGAATACCTTTATCGCTTACAATGAAACCTAGCAATTTTCCGGATCTCACTCCAAAGGTGCATTTGTTGGGATTCAACCTCAGCTTGTATAACTTCAATCGGTCAAACAGCTTCCGCAGATGGTCAAGGTGTTCCTCCTCAGTTTGGGACCTTGCAATCATGTCATCAACATATACCTCAATCTCATGATGGATCATATCATGAAATAAAGCAACCATGGCACGTTGGTAGGTTGCCCCAGCATTTTTCAACCCGAATGGCATGACCTTGTAGCAGAAGGTGCCCCACTGAGTGATAAAGGTAGTCTTTTCCATATCTTCCGGAGCCATCTTGATCTGATTATACCCTGAAAAATCATCCATGAAGGAGAACACCTTGTGTTGAGCAGTATTGTCAACAAGAACGTCGATGTGAGGTAGGGGGAAGTCATCTTTGGGGCTGGCCCTGTTTAGATCCCTGTAATCGACACACATTCTGACCTTACCGTCCTTCTTCGGCACTGGCACCACATTGGCAACCCACTGAGGGTAAGAAGTCACTGCTAGAAACCCAGCATCGAATTGCTTCATAACCTCAGCTTTGATCTTTTCGGACATCTCTGGACGCATACGGCGGACCTTTTGCTTTACCGGAGGGCAGTCTTCCTTGGTAGGCAGGTGATGAACCACAATATCAGCATCCAAACCAGGCATGTCTTCGTAGGACCAAGCAAAGATCTCCATGTAATCATGTAGCATCTGGATCAATCGTCGCTTCACGCTGAGCTCTAGATTGGCACCAAACTTGACTTCTTTTCTATCTGTCTCAGTACCCAGGTTTACTATTTCCACCGGCTCTTCATGCGGCTGAATGGCCCTCTCCTCCTGGAGTAGCAGTCTTGCGAGTTCACCAGGCACTTCGCAATCATCTTCACCTTCGTCTTCGGCCAAGTTGATCGGATTCTCGAAGTCATAACTGGTGGTAGCAGAGCTGTTACCAGTGAGATCCAGAGTGGATTGAAACCTGTATAAGTGAGTGTGTGTAAATATAGTTGTTTTGCAATATATAACACAGAAAGAAAAAGAGCACAAGATTTGAAATGCAACAAACGTCCAACGTTTTGATTAATGATATATGGAAATGTCATACAAAAAAGCCCTCACAAATGGAGCTACGATGCCCCGGGTAGGCCACCGAGCCAATAAAAGTTTCAACATATTGTTTGTTACAAATTGAAAATCAAAAGAGTTAATTACTGCGTGACAAATGTGATAGGTGTAAAATCCTTTTCCGTCCAGTTGCTTGGTCCGTTGTTGGTGGTTGGATAGATCCAACTGTCAAATTTTGCTTCCTCTACGTCCTCCTCAATAGCATTCACCCTTGGGTTGGTGATAAACACCGGAGCCTTTCTGATCCTCTCTTTACGCACAGCCCTCTGAGCCTCTGCAGTGAAGCCCAGCCCAAATTTGTCGGTCTTTTGAGTGAAGTCAGGAAGCTGACCCCAGTTTGCACATTTTCCTTTCTCGATGACAGCCCGGGCATCCTTCAGGGAAGCCATCTTCAGAGGAAAGTCTTCTTCAACCACTGTTTCAGCCGATGCCAATGTTGGAGGTACCTCCTCAAAATGCTGAAAGGGGGTTTCAATAAACTCCCCGTCCATCTCGATATACCGGAATGAATTCAAGTGACTAACCATGTATTCCTCCTCTCCCTGCACAGTAACAATCTTCCCTTTGACAGGGTATTTGAGCTTTTGGTGTAGAGTGGATGTTACTTCCCCAGCCTTGTGAATCCAGGGTCGACCCAACAAGCAGGAATAAGATGGACGAATATCCATTACATAGAACGTTGAGTCGAAGACTTGGGAACCCACACGAATAGGAATGTCTACCTCACCGTGCACCATCCTCTTAGTACCGTCGAAGGCTCTAACAATGATGTTACTAGGCTTCAATTCCATGCCCTCACAATCCAAGCGATCCAATGCCTTCTTGGGCAAAACATTCAGGGAAGAACCGGTATCCACCAACACGTGTGCGAGAGTAGTGCCCCTGCATTCTATAGAGACATGCAGGGCATCATTGTGATTTTTCCCTTTGGCGGTAAGGTCGGCATCTGAGAACCCCAAACCATTGTCAGCTGTCAAATTAGCCACACAATCAGTGAACTGATCTGCAGAGGTCTCTTGCGGCACATGGGCCGTTTTCAGAAATGAAATCAGGGCTTTTGCATGGGCCTCTGAGCACAGAAGCAATGATAGCATAGAGATTTTGGAGGGGGTATGCCCCAACTGTTCAACAACATTGAAGTCACTCTTTTTAATGATTTTAAGGATTTCCTCCATTTCTTGTTAGGAGGCTTCAACAACAGTCTTTTTTGGTGCCTCCGTCCTGGCAGGAAAATCGGTAGCAACTTCTTTGCCCCGAGTATCAGAGGACTCGGCGGCAATAGTAGACACCGGAACTTGATTTGGAACATGCACACTTGCGGGTGTGATGATAAGAGGCTTTCGGATAACTGGCGGTGCAATGTCAGGCGAGAAGAGCCTGCCACTGCGAGTAATCTTGGCGGGACCAGTGATGTTACTGATACTGGTACTGGTGTTGAACTCCTGCTTCACTCCAAGCACATACACGTCTTCCCCATAGTGCCATGGGACAACCTTGTTAGATTCATAGGGGAGAGGTCCTGGAACAGTAATGGTAATGGGTACAACAGACATAATTTGGACTGGCTTCCTCGGGGGAGCCTTGGTAGGATTGTTGAAAATTGTGACGACATATACTTCTTCATTGGAAACAAACGGAACAGCAGTTTTCTTGAACAGAATTTCATTGCTATCCATCAGGCTTTGGATGCCTGATTTCAGCAGCGGACAACCAGTAGGGATAACAGCACACAGGAGGCAACCCTTGTTACAACCCGGAAATAAACCGGCTAGTAGTAAGTTCCTCTTAACAGTCAAAAGAGGGGTAGCAACATCATTCACCGAAACAGCATACAAATCTTCCTCGACGGCATTTACTCTATGCTGGGGCATAGGAGCAGTTACAACATTTGGCCTCTCAGGCGCCTCAAACTGAATTTCCTTCGCATCGATAAGGTCTTGCACTTTATTTCTCAGGGCCCAACAATCATCAGTAGTATGCCCGGGGCTATCAGAATGATAAGCACAACGGGCATTTGGGTTATACTTAGGAGATGCAGTATTCACGACCTTCGGAGCCTCTTTGATGGTCACCAAGTTGGTTGATAACAGTTGCGGTAAGATTTGTGACAAGATCATACTCAGCCGAGTATACTGCCTCTTGGGCCTTTCACCTCTTTGTTGATTGTACTGCTGAGGAGCAGCAGCAGGTTTTGAAATGACCAAAGCATTGACGGCTTGGCGGCTTTCTGGCTTGACTTGTCTTCTAGGACCATAGACGGCACTTGCTTCTTTCTTGAAAGGCCTCTTCTCAGTACTTGCGGAGGCAGCTTTTTGTATCTTTCCTGACCTGATGCCAGCTTCTATTCTTTCACCCGTTAGGATCAAATCCGTAAACCCAGTGGAGGAATTGCCAACCAGATGATTGAAGAATGGACCAGACAAGGTCCCTAGAAACATATCAACCAGCTCACGATCAGTTAATGGAGGCTGCACCCTGCCAGCCAAATCTCTCCATTTTTGTGCATATTCTTTGGAACCCTTCGCCCGTTCCTAGAGACATACCCTGAAGTTGGGTACGCGTAGGAGCGAGGTCAGAATTGTATTGATATTGTCTATAAAATGCGGTCGCCAAATCTTCCCAATGTCGGATATTAGTTCCATCTAGTTGATAGAACCACTCAAGCTGTGACCCCAAAAGGCTATCTTGGAAGAAGTGGATCCAAAGATTTTTGTCTGCCGTGTAAGGTTGGATCTTCCTTAGGTACGACCTTAGATGCAGCTTTGGACAGGAAGCCCCGTCATATTTGGCAAAGGCAGGCGCCTTAAACTTGTGTGGGATTACTACCACAGAAGATAAGCCCAAATCTCCGAAATCCAGCCCCAGCACATTCTTAATCTCCATGGCGCTCAAGCGGTCCTCTAATTTCTTGTATCTGTCAGCAGCAGGTGGGTATTGTTCGTCATTGTAGTCCGTCTCGTTGTCAGAGACTGCAGGACTAGGAGCTCCTCCCCCTTGGGGACTGTCTTTTTCTGCAGGGGAAGTAGTTGGATCAGCCTCGTTGTGGAGTGTGTTCCCAAACCTGCGTCCAGTATTGAATAACGCAGTTCTCTTCTTCTTCTTCTTCTTCTTTAGGAGCAGAGCCTTCAACTCTTGCTGACCTTGGGCCAGGCTTAGGACCATCTCTTGAAACTGGGCACTTTGGGCCTGAAGGGCCTTGATTGCTTGCTGTGATCGGTGGATCTGGAACTGACTGTTTAACGCTGGTTCGCGAAATGTCGCGGAAGCAAGAGTCGCCACCGTCTTTTATTTTCTCCAAATGGAAAGGACAAAAGCACAGAAAAATTCCTTTAAAGAGATTGCTCTCGGTTCGGGAGGTAGGTTATAGAAAGGGAAGGTGTTAGCACCCTTTCTATCCATGGTTATCCATGGGCTCTTAGATACTTGCTCAATGTGTTTTCAAAAATGTTTGCTTGCTTTTCAATGTGGGTTTAAAAAAGTTTCTTTGAAAAATTTCAGTTCGACTCGTACGTCAGAGTGTTTGAAAAAATTTGCTTTGAAAGCTTTTGAAAAGTGTTGGTGTGAAAAGTCTTTTTGAGTTTGTTTTGAGATTAGAGCAAGTATCCTTGAGAACCTACCTACCCTAAGGAATTCGTCTGTGTAGATGTCCTTTAAAGTAGTGCCATCCCACCATTGAGAGGTAGGTAGCACCACCGTTGGAGGTGTTCGGGTCAATTCAAGTTTATAGGGACATGGTGATCACCGGAGCAACAGGAAGACACCTTAGAAGCTACCCTCATGCCAGGTTCCCGGATCATGAGGACTTACTAAGACATCCTCTACTCGACGATCACCTTTCGAAAGGCAACAGGTGAGGCGTACCCTAGGTGTGGTGTGTGCGAATTGTGCGTCATGTTTCAGTTATTTGTCTTGTCATGTTTATTTGTGTTCTACGCTTGATTTTAATTAAGACATTCATTCTTGCATGCTTTTTAACAGTTATATATCTGCGGGAAAATAAATCTAAACTATTACAAATGGCGCGGGTCCACATCGCCAAAATTAAACCGGACCCGATTTGGACTGAAAAATAAATAAAGCGAATAAAAGTGCAAGAAATAAAATTATTACAAGGCTTTGGGACATGTACATAATTATAATAAGCGACAAAGTAAAATGCGCGAAACAAAATAATTAAAGCGACGGGCGTTGGACCCTTTTGCAAAATATCAAATTAATGAGGAATTAAAATGAAAGTTAAATGTTTTTTGGTATTTTTGTGTTTTTTAAGATTTAAAAGAAAAAGAACTTTTTAGAATGAAATTTGAAATGCAAATCCTAATTCTAATGTTTTTTAGTTATTGTGAAAATGTTATATTAATCTAAATTAAACCCTAATTTTTACTTATGTACATTTAATTATAAAAATAAAATAAATAAATAAATAATATTGTGATAAAAAAAGGAAAATTTAAAAGGTATAAAAAGTCATTAAACCTAATGCTATATTTTTGGATTTTTAGTTATTAAGAAAGTAGTAAAATCTTACCTAAATGCAACCCTAATTAGTTTACAAGTTTAATTATGAAAATTACTAATATTATGGCAAAAAACAAGGAAAGTTAAAAGGAATAAAAAAAGTCATTAACCTAATGCTATATTTTTGGATTTTTTTATGGAAGAAAGAATTAAAGTTAAAACCTATTTTACTAAATTTATTTACATGTAATTTATTTATAAAAGTAATTAAAATAAAAATTATATTTTTTGCCTTTTTCTGATTTTTTATGATGTTTTTGTATTTTGTTAAAAAAAATAAATTAATTAAACTAATAAAGCAAATAATAATTTGAAAAGAAATAAAATAGAAAGAAAGAGAAGGCAAACCAAGGGGGGGGTAGCCCCAAAATTGGAGGTACAGGCCTGGCAATCTGGCCCATTTATCTTTGAGTTCGTTGACTTTTTGAATCCTGTATGATGCGTTGACTGGGAGTACAGCGTGTTCATCCATCCTATGCCTTTGGATTGATCCCCAGGAAGACGTGTCATGCTTGATCTTGAGGCGTATGGTGAACCCCAGCGTGGAGCCTGCATAGGAATTGTTATACAAAAATAATATGGAATTTGTTCAGACCTGGGACTTGAACCCAGGTCTTGGAGGTTGTATGCATCACGTGTTGCCAACTGAGCCATTGAACTTCATTTAATATATTATAGTGAATAAACAACAAAAGTCAAAACCAACGCGTAGTGGATAGCACGCGCGAAATTTCAAATGAACGAATCACGCTTCGCCACGACGTTATCTTCTTCCTTGTCCCTGTAAAACAAAACATATAGGCAACGGTTTCAACGCGTTGTGTTAGGCATGTTTATGAAAAATAGCGACTAGCGCTGTGACATCAATAAATTGATCGCGAGGGTCCATATCTCCTCGTCTTGATGAGCTGGTTTGAATGGCATAAGTCTGGAGCCCTAATTTTACTGTATTGTAAAAGCCCTAAATCAAGCTCTGAAAAACCCTAGCATATGAAAATGGTAGAATCGCGTATGGCCAATGAAAACTCAATTGAACATGATGGTTAGTCTCAGAATTTCATAACAAACATTAATCAACAAACAAAAAATACAAAGGATGCGTGATTTATGCCATGCGATTTCAAGAAATTCTGGATACAGTGAGAGTTCTCTCTACCAATTCTTGGAGCTTTGAAGGGTGTTTGGAATTGGAATGTGATCAGGAGTTGGCAAGGAAGCTATTAGAATCAGTATTAGGGCTTAAAACTACCTAGAACCTTGATTTCAGAATTGAGTTATATGGCCAATTTTTCAAGTTTTCAATAAGCTTTTGAGCGCAGCATATGATGTGTTATGGTTAGGGTTTGACTTGGCACTTTCTCGAGGAATATGGGAGGGCAAATTTTGGGGTATAACAGTTGCCCCTGTTCAATCTTCTTAGACCTGAGGATGCAGATTGGCTGATGTGCCTTTCGTAATCCGAGGGTAAAAGATGATTGGACACTAGAGTGCCCAGAAATTTGCGCTCACATAGTGGCAGTGTGGTGGGAATGGGCTTATACATGCCATTTAGAGATTGATCGCGTAAGAGATTCCTTAGCGAGAACCTGCATACCTGCAAAAGAAAAAATGAGTACCTGACACGTTGCAGGAGCTGATTTTAGATGCTTGGTATAGATGTGTCCTGACTGGTTACAGGAGCTGAGTCTGGAGCTTCAAACGCTGATGAATGAACCAGGGATGGTTACTGCCTCAGCATGGATGGTAAGAGAACCTTGGGCGATTTTAACTTCAACAACGCTCGTTGAGAAAAATCTTGGGTGTCTTCTACTGGAATAAGAATCAGGGAGATCTTAGGGTCGATCTGACTGAACCAGAGGAGGCCTTTGACTGGATAAGCATCAGGAAAATCTTAGGGTCGATTTAACTGAACCGGTCTAGGTCTTGAAATATCTTCAACTGGATAAGCATCAGGGAGATCTTAGGGTCGATCTGACTGAACCAAGAGAAGGCCTTTGACTGGATAAGCATCAGGAAAATCTTGGGACGATTTAACTGAACCGGTCTAGGTCTTGAAATGTCTTCAACTGGATAAGCATCAGGGAGATCTTAGGGTCGATCTGACTGAACCAGAGAAGGCCTTTGACTGGATAAGCATCAGGAAAATCTTGGGACGATTTAACTGAACCGGTCTAGGTCTTGAAATGTAGCTTGAGAACTTAACTGGATCTTTCCTGAAAGGTAAAAGTCAGTCATATGCAATGCATGATATGGATCAAGCAATGATGTTCTCAACATAAATGAGATTTGTAAGATATGATGTGTACATGCATGCTATAATGATGTATGTGATGTTTCATGTATATTTTTGTCTAGGAAAGTGAATCCTTGACGGGTGCCGGGAAGTCGTATCCTGGGCTGATGTCGAAGAATAGATTTTGCTTCCGCTGGGGATGATAACTGCAAGGATACCGGTAGGAGAAGATGACTCCGTTGCGGAATAAACTTGGCGAATGGAAGATTCTGCGGGGAGAAAAGATATTCTAGCGATCATGCTGGGAAGCAATACTCTGTGGGGATAGAGATGCTTTGCTGAGTGTTGATAGCAGTAATTTGCTGAGGATGTCTTTGTTGTTGGAAGTGTTAATGGACTTCGCTGGGGATAGGAAAGAACCATGTTGACGATGACCTTTCCGTGGCTTTTGGCTGAGGATAACCCAGTTATATCCTGTTAAGGAAATAACTCTTTGAATAAAGCCGGACGACGCGTTCGTGCTCTGCGAGGGGATAAGCTTCCAGAATCTACTGGGGATAAGCTTACTGCTTGGAGAGATGAATTCCAATTTTCCTGGGGAAACTGGATTGGACTCTTCTGGGGAGTTTTGGAATGTAATTTTATAAGTTGAAAGGGGGAACCTATGTAGGGTTGCATGCTGATGAGTTTGTGTAAAACTGTATCTGAAATGGAGAAGGAACCTGGGTAGGGTTACTTTGATGATGAGTTCGTGTAAAACTTCGTTTTTTTGGAAAGGGAGAACCTGTGTAGGGTTTCTGGGTGACGAGTCCATGTAAAACTGCATCTTGAAGAGAGGGAACCGATGTAGGGTTGCTTGGTGAGGTAAGTTCATGTAAAACTTCTTGATGAACCGGGGTGAGGTTATCTTGAGCTAAATCCATGTAAGACTTCTGGGGGAAACCAGGGTTAGGTTGCCGCAGGATAAGTTCGTGTAAAACTTCTTGACGAACCGAGGTAAGGTCATCTTGAGATAGGTCCATGTGAGACTCTTGGAGGAACCGGGGTTAGGTTACGGCAGGATAAGTTTGTGTAAAACTTCTTGATGAACCGGGGTTAGGTCATCTTGAGATAGGTCCATGTAAGACTTCTGGAGGAACCGGGGTTAGGTCACTTCGGGATAAGTTCGTGTAAAACTTCTTGACGAACCGGGGTAAGGTTACTTGTGATAAATCCATGTAAGATTTCTGGAGGAACCGGGGTAAGGTTACTTGGATAAGTTTGTGTAAAAACTTCTGGAGGAACCGGGGTAAGGTTATTTGGTTGAGTTTGTGTAAAAATCTCTGGAGGAACCGGGGTAAGGTTACTTGGATAAGTTTGTGTAAAAACTTCTGGAGGAACCGGGGTAAGGTTGCTTCGGGATAAGTTTGTGTAAAACTTCTTGATGAACCGGGGTTAGGTCATCTTATGGAGGAGGAGTCTGTGTATGACTTTGTCTGAAGGTTGAGCAGAAACCGGTGTTGGGTTGCATGATTTTGATTAAGTGGATAATTGTCCTGTTTGGTCTCGGACGTTAGCCCACGATCTGGAATTTGTAAAGGTAGATGGTAATCATTTTTATGTTGATCTGTCCTTTGTAATTTGGTTGACAGAGCAATTGGATCGCCTGGATAGCTCATTATTGCCCCTGCTTCGGAGGTGAGGGAAGAGGATACCTGTGCGGGTGATCGACAAATCTTCGGGTAGGCAAGTGACGAGATACCGGAACATAGTCGTACGCTTCGATCCCTAACTTTTGCCTGGACTGCCCTTTCGGGTTTTCAGTCCACCGGGATACCCATTTTTGCCCAAGCCGCCTTTTCAGGTTTTCGACTTGCCGGGTGTACATGTTTTTCGTTTCATCCCTTCATTTTGCCCGAACCCTTTTAGTTCGCCGGGAAGCCCTTATTTTTGCCTAGGTATGTCAACCTAGCGGGTCTTTGATTATGCGCAGTATTTTTTTCGACTATGTCCACGCTCTCAGAATGTAGGGAGTTGCCCCTGTTGGAAGTATTTTGCCATGCCCCAGATAATGAGCAATGTGCCCCTTGATTGGAGGTTCTTCTGTTCACAAGGTGTTCATCGTGCGAATTTCCCTGCTTGTTCAAACAAGTGGTCATATGCAAACAAGGTTATTTTAAGAATGCAAAAGTCTATGTCTGTCTTGAATTTTGAAAATGCATTTTTTGTAATACAGTGCGATGTCAACTCAATATTTTACAGCAAACCTTCAGGAGTCAGGATACCTTCGTAACAGTATGCTTTCGAACTAACCCATGCTTCAGCTAGGACTTTTAAGAGTTATATCGTGGCCTGGTTCACGGTTTAAGAAACAAAGGATAAAGGCTCAAATTATTTGTACCCACCCGCTCTTCGTGATGTTCTCCAAACCTAAACTCAGTTGATCGTGCGTTAGACCTTGTTTGAGTCTTTGCTCTGATTTTCCGGTGATGATTCGGATATTGAACGTTTATTTGAATAGGCAATCATCCCCTTTTTTGCTGAGGGTTTGTGAGACCTCTTTTTTTTTTTTGATTTAGTCATCCCTTTCTTTTTTTTTGCCTGGACTGTTTCCTTTTTGGGATTACAGTCAGCGGGATGCCCCAGTTTGGTAAGTCTTCTTTATTGGTTTTGACTTTTTGGGCTTTTCATTCATGAATTTTTTTTTGATAATGACTGCCTGTCCTTATGATTGTTCGGAACCATCACTGTCTTTTGTTTTTGAAAAACTCATTTAGTGACATTCATTGTGCACTTGGATCGACTGAGAGAACTACCCTGCCCCAGGTTATGATTAAGGGTTTTGATTTTCGAAAATACAAACTCCTACTTCTTTGGCTCTGATGGGTTGACGAGGGATTATCATCCTTATAACTCCAGTGTTTAGGAATTGAAACAATGCCTGTACCTCATCAGCGGGGTCTGTTCAAAAGCATACTGTAAATTGTGGTATTGTTTTCGTCATCCTCCCTCAAGAGGTTTAGAATTTTCAATTAAGAATTGACCATCGCAAAAAATATGAAAGCAGTTTTAAGCATAGTAAACATAATTAATTCAAGACAGACATGTGTAATGCATTCATGAAATAAAAGAGTTTAACACAATAATTGTTTATCTGAACAAGAAAAGGAAAAATACAACTTGAAATCAAATGAACAAAAATTTAGCCATGTTTTGGCAATGGAGCGGTGATCACGTTGGGAGTCTCCGCAGGCTCGAACTCGATCTCTTTGGCATCGATCATGTTCTGAATTTTGTACTTCAGTGCCCAACAGTCCTCAGTATCGTGCCCCGGGCTATCAGAATGATAGGCACACCTTGCTTCTGGATTGTAGCTAGGAGAGGAGGTCTTAGGATTGGCAGGAGGGTTGATTACTGCAATCAGGTTCATCTTCACCATATGCTGCAATGCTTGTGACCAAGGCATGTTAATGTTGGTGAATTGCCTTTTAGGCCCTTCCGGCCTTTGCTGGTTTCCCCTTTGTGGTTGACGGCGTGGTGCAGAACCAGAGATCATGACTGCCCCTGCATGTTGATCACGGCGACTCTTTTGACTGTATACAGCATTGGATTCCTTCTTTCCCGTGTAAGGTTTTTTATGAATATCAGAAGGTGTGGCCTCTTGAATCTTCCCCGACTTGATACCAGCTTCAATTCTTTCGCCAGTCAGGATGAGGTCGGTAAATCCAGCAGATGAGTTACCAATGAGGTGATTGAAGAATGGCCCGGATAGGGTCCCCAAGAACATATCAACGAGTTCCCGGTCAGTTAACGGAGGTTGCACCCTTCCAGCAAGGTCTCTCCATCTTTGTGCGTACTCCTTGAAACCTTCACTTGACCCCAACGACATACCCTGGAGTTGGGTACGTGTGGGAGCAAGGTCGGCATTGTACTGGTACTGCTTATAGAAAGCAGTCGCCAACTCCTCCCAGTTACGAACTTTGGTCCCATCCAGTTGATAGAACCATTCGAGGTGAGTCCCTGAAAGACTTTCCTGGAAGAAGTGGATCCACAAGTTCTTGTCTGCTGAGTATGGTTGGATTTTCCGAACATAAGACCTGAGATGCAACTTGGGACAAGACGCCCCGTCATACTTGGTAAAGGATGGTGCCTTGAACTTCCGAGGAATAATCACACCAGTTGACAAACCCAGATCTCCAAAATCCAGCCCAGGTACCTGTTGGATCTCCATAGCATTCAGCCTATCCTCCAACTGTTTGTACTTGTCCTCAGCCGGAGGGTACTGTTCGTCGTTGAAATCTGTCTCGCTGTCGGAGACCACTGGACTAGGCACCTCTCTCTCATGGTGACTGCTTTCCCTCACAGATGGGGTTGTCCCCTCAGTTTCCTCCTGCGGTGTATTCCCAGATCTGCGTCTAGGGCTGAACAGAACAATCCTCTTCTTCTTCTTGTCCTTCTTCAAAAACAAAGCCTTCAGATCTTGTTGACCCTGAGCCAAGCCTTTGATCAGCTCCTGAAATTGGGCGTTCTGCGCCTGAAATTGGGCGTTCTGCGCCTGAAGAGCCTTGATAGATGCCTCGGTTGATGATTCAGGATTCATGACGAGACTGCTGAAATAAACAGCGAAGAAGGTAAGCAACCTGCAGAGGAAGGGTACCTGTTATGTAATGATATGTATGATATGCATGCAATGATTTCAAGGACCTCGTGGGGTAAACAGAGAAACTTGTTAGAGTTGGAAACTGGCAACTTGATTGAAAGTACTTCATGTTGTTGAGAGTCCTTCGTCACGGGTCAAAGGCTCACCATATCCAGTGGGTCATAGCCCCTGACTTTAGTCATCATGTCTGGTTTTGATTTCCAAACAACCTTGGTTAGGGAACCTTCTTCAGGAGTCAGAGCTCACCATATCAAGTGGGTCATAGCCTCTGACAACATTGGCTAGAGGAAAATAAATCCTCTTTGCCCCTTGCTAGATGTTTGATTTATATGACCTGTATCACAAGCCCTTGAGATCCTTGAAATGGGTTAGGAGGTATGCAATGGTATGATGTCATGATATGCATGGGGTAATGTGAATAACCCTGTTATGAGTCCCCATTAAGGACTATAAACAGACCCTGCAAGAAATTCAGTATACTTTGTTATGAGTCCCAATTAAGGACTATAAACAAAACCTGTAAGAAATTTGGTAAACCTTGTCATGAGTCCTAGTTAAGGACTATAAACAAAACCTGTAAGTAGTTCATGTGTCAGCTAACAAGCATGCAAGTAGGAAAGTACAAAGGCACACAAGTCACACAAGAGAAACCCTTAGGGTTTAGGCCAGCATGGGGTCTGGGTAGTACCCTCTTGAAGTTGGTGGGCTCAACCTGTCCTAATCAAAGTAACCGGGTTCTAAGGTTCCCAATATCACGGGATTGCTTTCATTGTTCATCGTTTCGATTTAGCCACTGAACTGGCAACCGAAATATTCCAGGAAAGCAACCCTCAATTGAGTGTAGTATCGAGTATCAACCAACCTCGGACTGCACCAAAGTCAGTTATCTCACTACCCTAAAGAGGCCAAGATAGTTCAATTAAGGTTCCTAAGGTCTGTTGATGCTTCACGACACCACGCGGAGGCCCCGTACTCTCCTTGACTGAACTCAAGGGTTACCGGTACACACCAAAGTGCCACATCAACGTAGCAGACTGTTTCAACCATGTCGGTATACCCCGCACAGTTCCCTCACAGCCTTGTTGCTACTTTCTAAAAGGGTATCCCCCAGATCCGGGTTAGGATCTATAGAACTCCCAAGACAGTCCCACAATTTAAAGCAAACAAAGCAATACAATTGAAAACACAGTTATGAACTAACCCTAAGGTACACCTCACTTTAAGTTTGTAAATCCCCAGCAGAGTCGCCAGTTCTGTGATCGGTGGATCTGGAACTGACTGTTTAACGCTGGTTCGCGAAATGTCGCGGAAGCAAGAGTCGCCACCGTCTTTTATTTTCTCCAAATGGAAAGGACAAAAGCACAGAAAAATTCCTTTAAAGAGATTGCTCTCGGTTCGGGAGGTAGGTTATAGAAAGGGAAGGTGTTAGCACCCTTTCTATCCATGGTTATCCATGGGCTCTTAGATACTTGCTCAATGTGTTTTCAAAAATGTTTGCTTGCTTTTCAATGTGGGTTTAAAAAAGTTTCTTTGAAAAATTTCAGTTCGACTCGTACGTCAGAGTGTTTGAAAAAATTTGCTTTGAAAGCTTTTGAAAAGTGTTGGTGTGAAAAGCCTTTTTGAGTTTGTTTTGATATTAGAGCAAGTATCCTTGAGAACCTACCTACCCTAAGGAATTCGTCTGTGTAGATGTCCTTTAAAGTAGTGCCATCCCACCATTGAGAGGTAGGTAGCACCACCGTTGGAGGTGTTCGGGTCAATTCAAGTTTATAGGGACATGGTGATCACCGGAGCAACAGGAAGACACCTTAGAAGCTACCCTCATGCCAGGTTCCCGGATCATGAGGACTTACTAAGACATCCTCTACTCGACGATCACCTTTCGAAAGGCAACAGGTGAGGCGTACCCTAGGTGTGGTGTGTGCGAATTGTGCGTCATGTTTCAGTTATTTGTCTTGTCATGTTTATTTGTGTTCTACGCTTGATTTTAATTAATACATTCATTCTTGCATGCTTTTTAACAGTTATATATCTACGGGAAAATAAATCTAAACTATTACAAATGGCGCGGGTCCACATCGCCAAAATTAAACCGGACCCGATTTGGACTGAAAAATAAATAAAGCGAATAAAAGTGCAAGAAATAAAATTATTACAAGGCTTTGGGACATGTACATAATTATAATAAGCGACAAAGTAAAATGCGCGAAACAAAATAATTAAAGCGACGGGCGTTGGACCCTTTTGCAAAATATCAAATTAATGAGGAATTAAAATGAAAGTTAAATGTTTTTTGGTATTTTTGTGTTTTTTAAGATTTAAAAGAAAAAGAACTTTTTAGAATGAAATTTGAAATGCAAATCCTAATTCTAATGTTTTTTAGTTATTGTGAAAATGTTATATTAATCTAAATTAAACCCTAATTTTTACTTATGTACATTTAATTATAAAAATAAAATAAATAAATAAATAATATTGTGATAAAAAAAAGGAAAATTTAAAAGGTATAAAAAGTCATTAAACCTAATGCTATATTTTTGGATTTTTAGTTATTAAGAAAGTAGTAAAATCTAACCTAAATGCAACCCTAATTAGTTTACAAGTTTAATTATGAAAATTACTAATATTATGGCAAAAAACAAGGAAAGTTAAAAGGAATAAAAAAAGTCATTAACCTAATGCTATATTTTTGGATTTTTTTATGGAAGAAAGAATTAAAGTTAAAACCTATTTTACTAAATTTATTTACATGTAATTTATTTATAAAAGTAATTAAAATAAAAATTATATTTTTTGCCTTTTTCTGATTTTTTATGATGTTTTTGTATTTTGTTAAAAAAAATAAATTAATTAAACTAATAAAGCAAATAATAATTTGAAAAGAAATAAAATAGAAAGAAAGAGAAGGCAAACCAAGGGGGGGGGGGGGGGGGGGTAGCCCCAAAATTGGAGGTACAGGCCTGGCAATCTGGCCCATTTATCTTTGAGTTCGTTGACTTTTTGAATCCTGTATGATGCGTTGACTGGGAGTACAGCGTGTTCATCCATCCTATGCCTTTAGATTGATCCCCAGGAAGACGTGTCATGCTTGATCTTGAGGCGTATGGTGAACCCCAGCGTGGAGCCTGCATAGGAATTGTTATACAAAAATAATATGGAATTTGTTCAGACCTGGGACTTGAACCCAGGTCTTGGAGGTTGTATGCATCACGTGTTGCCAACTGAGCCATTGAACTTCATTTAATATATTATAGTGAATAAACAACAAAAGTCAAAACCAACGCGTAGTGGATAGCACGCGCGAAATTTCAAATGAACGAATCACGCTTCGCCACGACGTTATCTTCTTCCTTGTCCCTGTAAAACAAAACATATAGGCAACGGTTTCAACGCGTTGTGTTAGGCATGTTTATGAAAAATAGCGACTAGCGCTGTGACATCAATAAATTGATCGCGAGGGTCCATATCTCCTCGTCTTGATGAGCTGGTTTGAATGGCATAAGTCTGGAGCCCTAATTTTACTGTATTGTAAAAGCCCTAAATCAAGCTCTGAAAAACCCTAGCATATGAAAATGGTAGAATCGCGTATGGCCAATGAAAACTCAATTGAACATGATGGTTAGTCTCAGAATTTCATAACAAACATTAATCAACAAACAAAAAATACAAAGGATGCGTGATTTATGCCATGCGATTTCAAGAAATTCTGGATACAGTGAGAGTTCTCTCTACCAATTCTTGGAGCTTTGAAGGGTGTTTGGAATTGGAATGTGATCAGGAGTTGGCAAGGAAGCTATTAGAATCAGTATTAGGGCTTAAAACTACCTAGAACCTTGATTTCAGAATTGAGTTATATGGCCAATTTTTCAAGTTTTCAATAAGCTTTTGAGCGCAGCATATGATGTGTTATGGTTAGGGTTTGACTTGGCACTTTCTCGAGGAATATGGGAGGGCAAATTTTGGGGTATAACACTTGCTTACTGGATGAATCTGGATTCATGATGACTGTTCAAAATAAACAGCGAAGAGGATTAAGCAACCTGTAGAAAAAAGGGTACCTGTTATGCACATGATGCATGAGATGTTATGCAATGCATTCAAGGATTTTAGAAATTCACAATTGTTGCAGACAAAAAAGAACACACGTCATATTAATAAGAAAAGATTTGTTAGTACATAAATGCCCCATGGGCCAAATATTACAAAAACAACTTCTCAAGGTAAAAAGACGTTGCGCATCCTCTTTGGCGCAATGTAGGTGTTGAGGGCCTCTTGCTCATGGAGTCGGCGGGTGAGCTCTAAAACCTTCTTCTCACTGGCGTAGAAGCTGGCTTCAAAAGTGTTTCGTTCCTCCTTGAGTTGGATCCAACTCTTCTGCATCTCCTCCCACGATGTAGGCATATCAGAATGTAGGATGGTGTAGGGAACCTCTCCTTCCTTGACGAGCTCTTTAATCACAGGGAGAACATGAGGATAAGGCATCATTCGACTCTGGGCTCGGGCTCGTACCCACTTGAGATAAGGCTCAAGAGGGATGGAGTTCTTGTGTCCCAGTGTCTTGCTATCAACCTTGTTGGGCCTCCCCCAAGCTCTGATGAATCTTTGGCGAAGTCCTTGCGCATCGTTGTCGAAGTTAAAAACTAATTCAGGAATCAACATGTCGTGAGGGCCATCTCTTCGTGCATATCCAAATTGCCTCAAAGCTAGGCAAGGGTTGTAGGTGATACCTCCTCTGATTCCAAGTAAAGGAACATTAGGAAACTCTCCACAACGGTCGACGATGATGACATTTTCTCTGGACCGAGAACACCAATGTACATCAGAGTGAGTAAGAGTCATCAACCGTTGGGACCACCTTGAGCCTTGGTCATTCTTCAAGACAGATTGTGGAAGGTGTGAAATAAACCACCTTGCAAGGAGAGGAGTACAGCACATGAGAACACCCCTCTTTCTCATTTTTCGTGTGTAAAATGAGTGAAGAATGTCCCCAAGCAATGTTGGTATTGGATTTCTGGACAAGAAGATTTTGACGGCGTTGACATCTACCAATTGATCAGAATTTGGGAACAAGACCAACCCATAGATAAGGAGTGCCACAATCTCTTCAAAGGCTTGTAGGTCCAATGAATTCCAACACTCTTGTGCCTTCTCAAACAAGAATTTTGCTAAGAAGCCTTTGACACCGCTTCTAGTTTCCCAGTGCCCCTTGATGTCAGAAGGCTGTAGATGTAATGCTCGAGCAACATCTTCAGGCTTTGGTTCCTTTTCCGTACCGTTGAAAGGTAGTAGATTGAGGATAGGAAATCTCAGGAGTTGAGAAAATTCCTCCAAAGTGGGTACCAACTGATAGTCAGGGAAAGTGAAACAGTGGTGAAGAGGGTCAAAGAACTGGAATAACACTTTCATCATGTCTTCTTCAATGTTGGTGTTGACTAAGCTGAGCAATCTACCATGTCTTTCACTGAAGGATGAGCTTTCCGGAATTCTTGAGGTGAGCTCCTTTAGTTGAGGAGAGATTCTCACAAGGTTAACTTGGATGGTTTTTCTGCGAGGAATTTCCATGACCTACAAAACAAGAACAAAGATGAAGATCTAAACCCTTGAAGTGGTTAGTGAATGCATATGATGCTTTATGATGTTCATGATGTATGTACAAACATATGTACAAGCAAATCACACCAAACCCTAGTTTCAGGCTTGCATGGGGTTTCATAGGTAAGTACCCTCTTGAGTGTAGTT